>PVHT021183642.1:0-87064 GCA_004024745.2 Catagonus wagneri
AATTTAATCTTTCGTGATGGCTGTTTTTAGTAAATGGCTCAAAAATTTCCTGAAAAAGGAGTTCCCGTCGTGGCGCAGTGGTTAACGAATCCGACTAGGAACCATGAGGTTGCGGGTTCGATCCCTGCCCTTGCTCAGTGGGTTAACGATCCGGCGTTGCCGTGAGCTGTGGTGTAGGTTGCAGACATGGCTCGGATCCCGCGTTGCTGTGGCTGCGGCGCAGGCCAGTGGCCACAGCTCCGATTAGACCCCTAGCCTGGGAACCTCCACATGCCGCGGGTGCGGCCATAAACCCGCGGCCATAAAATGACAAAAGGCAAAAAAAAAAAAAAAAAAAAAAAATTTCCTGAAAAAGTAAAAATCCGTCCAAATTGGCTCTGGTCCCGTCTGCACAGGACTTTGTTTAGGCCTTTACGTTACCGTCCTCCTCTGCTCCAAAGTGCCCGCATTTTAACCCGTCCGCGGCTGGGCTGCGGCTACCTGACCGACCCGAGGCCCGAAGGGAAAAGCATGTGCTCCTTTCTCCCGGAAGACTTCCACTGGCACCTTCTGACAAGCTCCAGAAAGTTCCAGAAGGGGCACCGGCTGCTTGGAAGGTCATCCTGGAGCCTGAGAAACGTCCTGTCGGAAAGTGATCCCATTTCACCATTTAATCGCCTCTCGTCTCCAAGTGCGTCTGGTGGGGACGCTGGGGCTGACCGTCTGCTCAGGGTCAGCTGGGGAGCCCGGGGCTCAGACCTGTGCGGATGGGAGGCCGCGTCCGTTTCAGGCCTGTCACTGAGAACCAACACAGCAGCCCTCAGGAAACTGTTGGCAGGGGTCTGGGGCCTCGTGGGAGCCTGGCCGGTGCAGCCGCCAGGCAGGGAGCTGAGCGGCCGGCCCGAGAGGCCTGAGCACCGCCGCGCCCGGGGTGGGGGGTCTCTCCCAAGTGTCTCGGGACGCCTCCAGGGGAGGAAGCGCTCGCCCCTGCGGGGCTCTGCGGCCAGGCCCCTACCCACCGGGGCCTCGTCGCTGCCACCCTGCGTCCTTTGGCTGACCTTGTCCCACCCTCAGGAGGACACAGGTCACGGAGAGCTGCCGCTCCCCAAGCCCCGCCTGCAGGGGATCTGCCTCTCCATCGGCACCCTCTCGTCTGAAGCTGCGTCCTGCCGACCCGTTCCCAGGAGAGGTTCTCTTAGAAGCCAGGCCTGGCCCGGGCAGCTCCCCAGCACTGCCGAGCGCTCGCCGGCTCACCCGCCGGGGCTTCTCCGAGGTGAGGAGAGGGGGACCTGGGTTAGAGGGACCAGCCCAGCTCCCCTCCCCACCTGGGCTCCCTCAGAGGGCCCTGCGACGCTCACTTTATGGGAGGCCCCGGACTCTCGGGGTCCTGGAACGGGGATGCCGCCTGCGGTCCCGCTGGGTCTGTGTGCTCGCCGGTCCCCATGCGGGTGACCTCTGGCCCGACGCTCTTCGCCTGCTTCCAGGAGGCTGAGCCACGACCCCACCCCAGCGCCCAGTCGCTGTGTCTACGGGTGCGGTCTGGTGTCTACACCCTAAAAACCAGCTCCACTGTGGACAGAGGTTTGGGTGAACAGAGCATCAACCCCTCCCCCTCTTCCCTCTGTCATCATGTGCCAGGCATGGGGCACGGTGCCAGGGGAGCCCAGCCCGGGGAGCTGGCTTCCAACCGGCCGAGCAGGGGCTGGGCCCGACGTGCTGCAGAGGCCTGTCCAGATCTGCGGGAAGGGGCTGGAAGGTGAGCGAGTCCCTCCGCATCCGCAGGAGGGACCACTGTCGCCCACTAGCGTTCCATTAGCATCTGGGAAAGTCCTCTAGGAGCGCCACCTGCTCCCGGGTGTGACGGACCAGGCCGGGCAGGTGCTGTCACGGTCTCCTGAGCCAGACGCCAAGTCTGTCCCTGTTCCATCTCAGCCTGCAACGTCGGGTCCATCCTTCACCCTTATTAGTAAGCTCCTCCCGGGACGCTGGGTGTTGACACCCTCCACGCGGGCCCC
Organism: Catagonus wagneri; assembly: GCA_004024745.2. Lineage (NCBI taxonomy): Eukaryota > Metazoa > Chordata > Mammalia > Artiodactyla > Tayassuidae > Catagonus > Catagonus wagneri. The sequence continues at coordinate 1,995 of PVHT021183642.1, forward strand.
TCCAAATAACTGCAGGCGCGCACATGCGCACACGCACAGCCAGGCAGACCCGGGAGGGACCTGCCGCGAGGACCCGCACGGTCGTTCAGGCTGAGGTTCTGTGCCCTCGCGGCTGCTGTTCAACAAGGGGTGGGTCTGCCCAAACGCCCCTCTGCCCGCAGGTCCCAGTGACTCCAAGGACGGCGGAGTCAGGGGGCTGGAGGAGCCGTCTGAGGCCGTGGGTGCCTTCTCCCAGCTTGGTGCAGGTCCTGCCGCCTGCGCGTCCAGCTCCAGGTCCACCTGTGCTCAGCCCCCGTCCTTGCCCAGCGGGCGACACCCCGAGGGCCCGCCTGGAGCTGGGGTTTTCTGGGAGTCCACTTGGAGCCCGGGTCTCAGAGGAACCTCGCGGAGGTTCCAGTCACGCCGCGGCTCCATGCCTTGGCGGCTGCACCTGCGCCTGCTGGGACTGCAACCCACTCCTGCTTCTCTGCTTCTGCGGTTGTCTCAGTCTTGGGCATCGAGTCCTTCCAACAGTGCCCGTCCTGCTCTTTATTTACTTAAATTTCCTTGATCTTTGAAATTTCTCATTGAGGGGACAGTAGACATGCAGCGCAGTGTAACGGTGCTTCTTCCTGGCGCGTGTCACAAGTGCGCTGTTGATCCCAAGCACAGCCCTTCTGGGTTTCTTGTTTATTTACTTACTTTAGCTCAAACTGCCCTAAAAGAAAAACAAGAGCCAGAGCCTTCAGCCCGTCTGGCGATTTTCAGGCGGTTGGGGAACCCTCCCTGGGTCATTCCCACACGCTCCGCGCCCTGTGCGTTTCCCCGCACAGTCCCCCGCGCAGCCGCATGCATCTCCTCCCGTCCCCATGCTGCTGAGGGAAAACAACACAAACGTGTCCCGTGTGTCCCTGTGTCGTATCCGTCACACACCCCCGGGCTGTGACCTCGGACCTGGTAAGGTGGGTGCTGCCCCCGCGTCTGCCCCCACGCACCCCTTCTGCCTGGAAACACGGTTAAGTGCAGCGCCCCCCGCCGCCCTCCCCCGGGTGGAGGTCACCGCACTGCCGTTCTGTCAGGCTTTGCTGGAGCCTTTTGAGGGGAAAACAAAAGCCTTGCTTTGGCCAGATGTTCTGTCGAATGTCAGCTCCGAGTTATTTTTAAGGCCAAGCGCGGACCCTGAGCTGGTGGGCGTGAGCCGCCGGCAGGCCAGGACGCAGAGAGCCCGGGAGAAGCTGCTTTAATAAAGGCGAGAACAATGCCTAAAGCCCATTCTTATCTTCACGGGAGACAGAAAGGGTTTCCAAACACAAAAAGAAGTCCTTTAAAATGAAATTCACTAGATGAAGGATATGCAAATTACCTGGAGACGCAGAACCCTACAATGTTCTCAAAATTCTGCAATAGCCTATTTAATTAGTATTTTAATTTATCAGAATAATTCTTTGCACTTGACAATTTATGCTGCATTCCATATAATTAAGCACGTTGCTACAGTGGAATAATTTTGCCTCTTTCTTTATTCTCGTGATTTTAGCCTGAAAGGATGCACAGAAGTCTCTTCTGTGATCTAAATCGCTACAGGGACAACTTAATGGCTGTGCCCCATTAGAGAGCCCGAGGACAGGAGCAGGGGCTGCGGGAGGCAGGCAGCCACGGGGCCATCAACTCCTTTGGGAAAAGGGTGGAGCCCGGCTTCTGGCGGGGCCAGAAGTGCCGCTCCTGGGGGCACAGGTCTGTACCCCATATCTATTTCCACCTGAAGAGAAAGGCATGCACTCTGCACCCAGCCACCCCCAGAGGCACCTGCAGAAGGCGACAGTTCGGACCATCCGGGGACCGCCGACTGGACCCCTGGTCCCCCTGCCCAGGCGTCAGCCTTACTGAAACCGGCAAGGCCAGCAGTCAGCACTCCCTTGGGTCACGCGGAAGCGACCCGACCTCTCCTTAGCAACGCGGGCTGTTCAGACCGGGGGGCAGTTCTGGGCAGGGGAGAAGGTCTGAAAGATGCTGAGCCGAGCCCCGCTGCCCGGTCCCTCTCAGCGCTGGCTCCGGGAACCGGGTGCACACCTCCCCTACTCTGTATGGGGGGCTGGGGGCGCATTTTCAGAGCGGGGGCCCAGGTGAGCTGTGGGTCTCCCAGGGCCGCAGGGGAGACCTGCCCTAGAACCGGGTGCCGGGGGAGGCGGGGAGGGGCCGAGGCCGAGCTCAGGGCCCCGCCCACCGAGGCACACAGCCCCCTGGGCTGGCGGCAGACGAGCCCTGGGTCTGGGCAGCTGGTGCGTCTGCAGGCCGGCAGGTGAGGGGCAGGGACCACGGCCGACCGGAGCGGCGGTCTGATTCCACTGGCTCGTGTCCTCTGGACAACAGCTGCGGCCACCTAACGCCACGCGGGTTTTCAGCTTGTTGGGGGAGGGGCCGGGGGGTCTGAGCCGCAGGGAGGAGCGCGGGTGGGAGGGGGCTCGGATCAGTCAACCTGTCAAACCTGCCTCTCCCGGGAAAGCAAAGGGCTCTGCCCAGAGGCGCCCGCCCGCTCCGCGCTGGTGAGTGTGCCGCTCTGCGCGGCTTCGCGGTGGGCGAGGCGGCGAGGGGCGCTCTGCAACCGGGGCAGCTCCTCTTAGTGGTCGATTTTTCTGGGTCGTCGTCATGAACCCCGCTCCTGGTTCACCACGTTGGCAACCAGATGGACACTGAAACTAAACTGCATACATTTTTATAAAAATGACTAAAATTTGATTACATTTCCAAAAGCAGAATTAAAAACTCAGCTTATTTAAATACCTTAGATTTAAAGCTGTTGTTTATTAATTCTATTTTTATAACTACAAAGTTCATTCTAAATATTTTATTCCAGGAGTTCCCGTGGTGGCTCAGTGGTTAACGAATCCGACTAGGAACCATGAGGTTGCGGGTTCGATCCCTTGGCCTTGCTCCGTGGGATAAGGATCCGGCGTTGCTGTGAGTTGTGGTGTAGGTTGCAGACGCGGCTCGGATCCCACGTTGCTGTGGCTGTGGCGAAGGCCGGTGGCTACAGCTCCTGTTAGGCCCCTAGCCTGGGAACCTCCACATGCTGTTGGTGCGGCCCTAGATAAGGCAAAAAAAAAAAAAAATTTATTCCAAATATTTTAAAGAAAAATACTGTTTTTTATAACTTCAATAGTTCTTTTTGGATTTTAAAAAATATGTCTTTTTGAAGGCATATAATTTTAATTTGCAATTTTATGTTTCAAAGTTTTGATAAAAACACTGATATTTTACAGATTGTGTGTAATTACAATTGGATCATTTTTGTCTAGAGGCACGGATTTTATGAAAAGCTTCTTTAAACAATACAATCAGTGATTCTGTGAAACAAAGGGAAGAAAATACATCTACAAGTAAATATACTATAATTTAGGAATTATATATGTCTTTAACTCATTACGCATCCAAACTCTGCTAACGCATTGAGAAAACACCCAAACATGCAGGATAATAATTCATTACAGCTGTCTTTTATATTTGGCTGGTTTTCAAAAACAACCCATAGTTTTATGAATATGTAAGCATGTTTTCACTATGAATATATATTTCCCAAGCATGAGGGTGGAATGTTAACAGCTCGTTAGCGGGTGTAGGCCCTTTACTACTGGAAACCCAGCAAGGGGCCTCCGTCGCTGCTCGGCCTTTGTCCGGCCAGCCTGGAGCTGGGTTCATTCCCAGCCTGCAGCCCGGTGGTCCTGCGACCACGCAGGTCAGTCACGGCAGCCTCGCGGATCCGCCAGGCTCACACGTCACTCAGGGACAGGCTCAGGGTCCCTTCAGCCTCGGCCGCTGCCCTGCTGACACCGGGCGCCCCACGGCCGCCCCCTCCAGTCCCGAGCTCTCCTGGGGGCCTTGGCTCGTGCTGGTTCCCCAAACCTGGTGTCCACACGACCCGCCTCCTCCAGGCTCAGTTTAGAGGCACTCTGTCGCCACCCAGTTTCAAAGAGCCCGTCGCCCGCCTTGACCAGCTGGCTTTGCTCTGCTGCAGAGCGATCACCGGCCTGCGGAGAACGGAGCTCACGGACAGGCTCTGTGCTCCGAGGCCGGGCCTGGGCTTAGGGCCGGGGCTGCTTCCAGGAGGGCTCGGGGTCTGCCCACCGAAGGCCGGAGACCTGGCCTGCAGAGCCAACTGTGACCTCAGCGCCTGCTGGTGGCTTCTGCATCGTGACTCCGACTGCGACCGTGAATTAGTGTCACCACTTCGCGCGTGGTGGGGGTCTTTTCCACACCACGGTCCCAGATCTGCATCGAGGTGTGGGTCCCAAGGAAGAGGCCTGACACTACCCCCCAGAGCGCCCGCTCCGGCTCCAGACCGCGCCCGGCAGAGCTGTTCTCCGCGCCTCGGCTCCCCTTTCCACGCGGCCACGTGGGGCCTGCCGCGCCTGTGGGAAGCCATGCACGCATGATCGCCTGTCACGACGTGGTTGAGCTTCACCCCGGAGGGCACTTGGCAGCTCCTGTGACCGCGCGTGAGGGCGGTTCTTGCAGCACGTGACCCCCCCCCCCCCGGCCCCGTGACAGCACAGCACATGGGAGATGTCCTGGCGTTCGCCGCTTTACGTCCAGTCATCTACAGTAACGTGTCGCCGCAGCGTCTGCTGTTTTGCTGAGTGTCAGAAAGAATGACGACAACCAGGCGACAGCTGCTCTCCTGCTGCTCGTTTACCAGAACCAGAGACGCCACCCGGGACCTGCCCCCGGGGAGGGAAGGGGGCCGCCGTCCCCTCGGCCGCGGGGAGTGGGGTCCAGCGGCTCCTGCAGGGGGTGGGCTCCACCTGCACCCTAGGCCGGGTCCCCAAAGGCTCGGGGGGGCGCCCTTGTCACCGCGTCCTGTGCCGCCAGGGGTCTGACACCGGGGGAGGCGCCCAGGGGCCTGACGCCCAGGCAGACGCTGGCCTCCACCCCACCTCCAGTTTGAGGAGACGCCCAGGACGTTCCCACACAGCGGGCTGGCTTCCACGGCGGCCGAGGCTCACGGGGCTGAGGGCGGAGAGCGCGACGCATCCGCGAACAGGCTGAAAATGGCACGTGGCGAACACGGCAGAAGCACAGCAGCCGGCTAGTGTCTGCCTCACGGGCTCCCGGCAAGCAGCTCCCTCGTCGACTCCCGGTGGCTCTCTCGTGTCAGAAATATTTTGTGTTAATCCGTAACTCAAAATGTCCGTGTTCTATGCTGATATTTAATTAAAGAGTAGACATTTTATAATTTTATGAAACGTGTTGGCTGTGCAGAATAACAAGACAGCAGACACCCAGGTACCCGCCCCCCGGAGAAGAAATGCCACGTTTCAATTACATCTGACACGGGGGCCTTGCTCGTGGTCCCCGGCCACCTCTAGACTCTGGGGAGACGGTGTCCTTTTCTGGAACCTTCCTCACGCACGTGCGGGCTGCTGGCTCTTGCTGGTCTGACTGAATGCCATCAAAGGCCAACATCCACGTCCTCCCCCGGCTGTTTCCTGTGCTGAGCCCGACGCTGCGGGCTTTGCCCCGGCTGGGGTTGGCCTGGCCGCCTCGAACTTTCGCTGTGCGGTTGAGCAGAGGCGGGGCGGTCTCTTCTCCCTGCCTCTCAACGGCGCGGCCGTGAGCACCCTGCCGCCTCCAGGGGGCAGACGTCCTCCAGCGGATCCGCTAGGACCGAGCCCTGAGGGGCCCACACAAACCCACACACCTGCCGTCCGATCCCAAGGCCGCCTGCGGCCCCCAGGCCATCAGACACGCGCGTGCCCACCTCACGGGGGTTGCGTGGTATCTCCGGGCGCTTTCCACGCGTGTCTTGATTCCTGATCAGGCTGGGCACCTGGTGGGTCTACTCACCGCTCGTGCCTCCTCTCCGGTGAAGTCCCTGGGGTGCCTTTTGCCCATTTTTCTATCGGGCTGTCTTTTTCTTTAAACATTCTGCACTGGGGTACCTGGGCAGTTCCGTGTGTTACTATCTTATCTCAGTCTGTGATGCGACTTTTTAAATTTCTTAATTGTAATACAGTCTAATTTATTTTCTTTAAGGTTTACGCATTGAGTATCTTGTTTAAAACCTCCCCTCTACCCCGAGATCACGAAGACACCACCGCGTATTTTCTCCTGAAAGATGTAAGGTCCACCTTCCACATGTGAGCCGTACACCCGGGAAGCGACCTCATGGACGAGAAGAGGTTTTCTCTAAGCAGACACCTAGTTTGCGCAGCGCAGTTTATGGAGAAGTCTGCGCTCCCCACTGGCCCGCGATGTGACTCTGCCAGCAGCCGGCGCCCCGTCTCTCGCCTCCCCCGACACCTGTATCTTTTTGTGTCCTCTTCCCTGTGTCTCACAAACAACATACACCTGTATGTATTTCTCCTTTCTGTAAATCTATGTTTTTACCGGGAACTTTGGCTCACTTATGTTTACTGTGATTTCTGACATGTTTGCATTTATTTCCAGCGCTCTCGTCTTCACGCTGAAAGCCACAGTCTCTATCTCCGTTTTTCAGGGCCTCCCGGAGATCTCAGCATCCCCAGGCGCACACCCGTGTCAGGGAACGTCCTAAATGCCACGAAGACCCCAGGACGCACGGACCCCGCGCATCCTCGTCTCGCTTTAAATGTCGCTCCCACGTCGCCATGTGGCCCCGGGAGGTGTCACTACTTCAGATGGAGCACTGTGTTTGGCCGTGCGCCCGCTCGTACCGCTTCCTCTGCACCCGAGGGATTCCTTATGGGCTTATTTTCTTTTGCTTGTCGTAAATCTTTTGGAATTAATCTAATTTAATTAATCTCTTGGTGACAAAGTCTTTTTTTAACGTATCTTTTTCAAGCCTGATTTTTTAAGCCCTCATTTTTGAAGATGCCTTCTCTTGGTGGAGTTCTGGGGGATGAGCTGTCCCCTCAGCAACTCGAGGCTGGCGCTCTCCTGTCTCTTCTGGTTTCATTTGGCTGCTGAGAAATCAGCTGTGAGCTGAACTCTCACCCCTTCGTGCCTTGCTTGTCTTTCTCGCTGCTTCTGAGGTCCTCTCTGTCCTGGACGCTGTGCACTCTCACCGTGTGGGGCTGTGTGACACCAACGGGCTTCCTGAATCTGGGTGTCTTCCATCGGATTTTTAGCCATTATATCTTCAAATACTGCCCCTTGACCATCTTCTGTCTCTTCTGGAAGTACTACTAAGTGTATAATAGATGTCCTTTGTCTTCTAAGAAAACTTACCTTTTTTTCTTTTCATATTTCCACTTCTTTCTCTCTCTCTGTCTAGGCTGCATTCTGGGTAATCCAGTTCTATTTTTTTAGTTTACTAATTTTCCCTTCAGCTAGATTTAATCTGCCGTTAAATTCACCTCCTGATTTTAAAATTTCTATAATTATATCTTTCATTTAAAAATTTTAATCTTTGGTCACTTTTAAGACTCTCGATCTTCAGGTCACAATTTATCTCCCTATGACTCCTCTAAACAGATCAGGGTCTTGAATTCACGTACCACGTCCACCCGTCAGGGCTGAGGTTTCGTTCTGTTCGTGCTTTCAGGTGACCTTCCTCACGGTGTCTTGTCCTCCAGCAGGTTCTGAGATTCCTATTTCTTGGGCTTTTAACTGTGGGCATCCTTTGAGGACAGAGAGAAAGGAGAGCTCCTTCAGAGGTTTGGCCTCTCCTTCTTCTGGGCTTCCAGGAGCCCTGCCGACTCGGGATCAGTTTAAACTGACTCGTGTCCTTGGCGTTTGGGGCCGGCGTGTGGTGTGCAGGCAGACGGTACCCTCCCGCGGGGCTGTGAGCGCTCAGTGCCACCCCCACAGCCGGTGACAGTGCTGCAGACGGGCAGTTCCCAGCCTCGACACCGAGCGAGGGGCGGCCGGGGACGGCAACCGCCCCTGGGATCCGCGGTGGTCCCCGCTGCAGTGGCAGCTCGTCGCCAGCCTCACGGCGTTAGTCTCGCCCCGGCCTGCCTCCTGCCCTCCGCGCTCTGAAGTTCAAGCTCAGCCTGGCTTGGAAAACACCCCAAGACCAAGGTCTAATTGTGTCTCTTAGGTCCTGGGTTTCTGCTTTCACTTGGTTTGGGGGCTCTAAGCCTTTCGACATTGCCAGACGCCCGATGTGTCCAAAGTTGTCTCTCCCTTTGTCTTCCAGACTCTGGGCTGTTTTCTGAACGAGGGTCAGGCCCAGTATCTAGTTCTCACCAACGTAATGGGGTTTGAGCAAAACCTCGCAGAATACATACAAAGTGTGCGGGACATTAGATAATTAGCGATTTCACGCTACACTGAATGCACGTCAACGCGTGTATGAAGACGCCAGCCGATCAGGTGCCCACGTTCAGCTGGCTGTGGGAGCCGGTTTGGGTTGTGAGAGGGGCCATCGGTGACCCTCCTGTTTGCAGGGCCTCGGGGTCTGGACAAGGTCCCTCCACCCAGCACAGGCACTTCCCCAGAGATGTCCCTGCAGAGCGACTGGCCACACCCAGATGGTCCCGCGTCACACGGGTTCGCCCCTCCCGCTGAGGTCCTCGGCGTGGCCGAGGCTGGTGCAGCCGGCCCTCCCTAACGCCAGGCCAGCTTTTGCTTCAGGACAACCCGGATCGTGAAGAAGCACGTGTTTCGGGTGACAAACGGCTCCCCGCCGTCACCTCTTGTTCCTAAACGGAGATGTGGGGACGGTTCGGAAGCGGCTGTCAGAGGAGCAGGAGAGACGCCTCGGGCCGCGGTACCCGGTCCGCGGAGCCCTCGCTCGGCAGCCAGCACGCCCGCCGCGCATCCTGCCAGTCGCGGGGGCCCCGCAGCAGGGAGCTGCGGCCTCGCTGCTCTGCCTCCCCAACCTGGCCTCTCTCTCCCGCTCTCTTTCTGCTGCGTCTGCTGCACATGGAGGCTCCCAGGACAGGGGCTGGGTCTGAGCCTCACTGCTGGCCTGAGCCGCTGCAGAGACAGCACGGGGTCCTTGGCCCGCTGCCCACTACAGGAACTCCCGGCATTTCTCCTTTTATCACCCCGCGTGAGGCGGAGCAGAGACGGCTTCGGGCCTCTCCCTGGCAGGTGGGGGCCGACGTGTCAGAGCCCGGCCGTGGAGGCCCGGGGAGGTTCTTTAGGCCTCGTCTTCCAGCCACGGCTGCGTACAGCAGGGTTTATGTGCCCCGTGTCCTGTGAGGTCCCCCGGGAGCTGGCTGGGCTTTGGGAGGGAGGACGGAGCTTTGCCGTGGTGACAATAATGACAGGCTGGTAAAAGCTATGTCAACTTCAATTTCCAACTCATTTTTCAAATTATTTTAATTAGATATTGTTTCAATCTCACTTACGTTAATTTAATATCTGATATCAACATTTCAGTTTTCAATTTGTTCAAATGATTTTTTCCAGTCTGCCTGGTTGCCCAGAGTAATTTAAAATACAATGTTTATCTTCAACAATTTTCCGTGCGTGGGTCCCGGCAAACTGCTTGTTCAATAAAAGTGATGGGGAGGGAGGGACCCCTGTGCCCAGGAGAGACGGGACTGTGTCTTCTTATCGTTTATCTCTAGACATTAAAGCGAGCACGCAGTGCAAGGGCTGGGAGCTCCTAAGAATAAGATTTTCCACCAATTTCACTATGTAATTGGCTTTCCCAAAGCAAATTTCAGTGAAATCTGACGAAAGTGTTCTTATTAAAAGGTATCTAAACAGCCACATTCCCTCATCAGCGCATCTTCTGACAATTCTCGGCGGCACAGCCTTAAACCCGCCCCGAGGGCCTTCTTCCAGCCTCTGCCTCAGCTCTAGGCACTGGGTTTTCTTATACCTTTTTCTGTAAGCTGTTATCTCAGACGTGGTAAGGACTGATACGGTGAAGGTGAACTTGAATCAGGCCTCCGCGTTACCAAACGTGGGGTCAGACGCGCTCAGATGCCGGCCTGAGAGGAGGGAATTCATTTTGTTCCACAAGCTGACAATTAGAAACATGTGGCTCCAAACTGGTTTTGAAAAGAACACAAGACAGTGACTACAGTCTGCAGTGCGCTCGGGAGCCACAGAAACCAACAGGGCCCGCGTGGCACAAGACAGACAACCAGAGAAAAAGGAAGGAAGCACAGCAAACGGAAAAAATAAACCAAGATATGAATTAAAGATGTATGTCACTACGACAATAAATGTAAAGAGGTTAAATTATACAGTCGGGATTAATTCTCTCGGGCCACACTGCATGTTATCCATAGGAAACACAACCGAAACACAGAAGTTCAGAAAGACTGAAAACTGAAGGGGCAGAGGAAACAAAGTAAATATAAACAGATACACAGGAGCGGTCGTGGCATTACGTCAAAGGAAGGCACGACGTTTCACGTGAAATTGGTGGGTCACTGCATCTAAATCCAGTACAAGATACGGTATTCACGACCCAGTTTGTGCCAAGGAAGAAAACAAAACACCGCGATTACCAAGGAAGAACAGACACGCCTCTCAGGCTTGGCAGACAGAAGCCCCTGCTGCCAGCCAGCACTGACAACTCACGGGGCCCTGGGAGCTGTGCCCAGCACCCCGCGGGCACCAGGGCCCCGCTGCGGCTTGGGGAGGGGCCTTCCGCTGCCCCAGGGCCCTGGCGAGGAGGCTGGAGGTTTCCGGGGAATGTCGCGCCACGCAGCTGGGAAATGACAGGCCAGCCCTGGACCTGGAATCCCTCCCCCAGCGGGGGCCTTACGGGCCTCACGGCCCGACGATGAGGATGACTGAGGAGCGACCGGCCAGAGTCCACCGCCAGAAACGGCCGTGGCTGATCAGCTACCGGGCCTCAGAGAGGTCTTCACACGTTCCAGACAGTAAAAATTACACAAGTTCTGTTCTCTAGTCATAACCCAGTAAACTTAGAAATTAATAACCACAGAAAATAAATCCTGCCCATCAGCTGGGCATCGAAAAGTACACTCTTAAATGATTCTTACATTAGAGAATAAATCAAAACTGTGATTACAGAATCGTAGAAAGCAACGACGGCGAGAACTCTCTAAATCTAAACTGTGGGCGCCGCATGCGCGGGCCCCTCACAGGCCGCTGCGCCAGGAGCGCGGCAAACCGGGCCTTCGTGGGCACCAGGGGGTCAAATAACACGGTCAAAGCTCCAGGGAAGGAAGAGCTCTTACTGGAAACCTAATACAGGGAAAAATGAGATACCTCCAATCTAAAAATGACCAAAAATCAATAATGAAAAAGGAAACATAACCACAGGTACAGTGGAAATTTAAGAGTCACAAGCTAATAATACAACTTAACGTATAAAAATTTGGTGCTCTTAAGGAATCAAACTATGGACAAAGAAAATGTAAAGCATGAAACTGGCAAAGTATGAAGAGAGAACGCTGAATAAACCTTGAAGAAAAGGGCGAGATTGTTGAAGAAATTTCCTGCAGGAAAAGCATGAGGCCCAGACTGTGAGGGAGCAAAGAGGCTTTGAAACCCCAGGGAGTGAAGACCCCGGGCCCCGGTCAGGTCACGGCCAGGACCAGAGCCCCCCTGCAGCTGAGGGCCCACGACCCGGGGCTCGTGGGTGCATGGCCCTGCCTCTTCCGTCTTTCCTCTCCGTGTGACTTCTCCAGAGGGCACAGGTGCCGAGACTCCTGAACCTCCCACGGGACAGGCCCAGCGCACCCCACGCTTTCCAGTCCAAGGTACACAAGCAGGGCTGTCTGGTCTCTGAGGACAGGGCAACTCCCAGGAGGAAGGGCCGGCCCGCCAGGTTGGGCCAGCGGCCATCCCCGCACCCGGCACAGGCCCCGGCAGACCCAACGCCTCCCCCAAAGTTAACTCAAACTAGGCGAGAACGTAAACTGCAAAGCCAAACAGCAGCTAGACATACCCGAGGGAAGTCCAGGTGACGACTTTCTGAATCAACAGCAAAAGCAAGATCTACAAGCGGGACTTTGTTACAGCTGGAAACATCTGGTCTGCAAACGACACTGCAGAGGATGGAAGGACAAGCTAGAACCTGGGCGGCTAGAACCTGGGCGGAAATGTCTCAAAAGACAGACTGACACGGGACTTTAAACACACAAAACAGACAACACATATGAGATGTATACAAAGAATTCTTCAAACTAAACAGTAAGAAATCTAAGAACCCGATTAAAAAAAAATGGGCCAAAGACCTGAACAGACACCTCAGCAAAGACAGACAGACGGCACGTGGAAAGACCCTCCACATCGTGTCATCAGGGAAATGCATGTTAAACGAGGCACTGCTACACGCCGATTAGAGAGGCCATGGTTTAAACACTGACGGCACCAAATGCTGGCGAGGATGGGGAGCAGCAGGAAGTTCCCTTCACTGCTTGCTGGTGGGAAGGCAAAACGGGCAACCAGTTTGAAAGACAGTGCGGTGGTGAACTACAAAACTGAACACAGTCGCACCAAACAAGCCAGCAATCGGGCTCCTCAATATTTACCCAAAGGAGCTGAAAACCACGTCCGCACAAAATCTGCACATGGGTGTTTAGGGCAGCTTATTCACAACCGCTCAAACCTGGGAGCAAGCAAGATGCCCTTCGGTGGGTGAGCAGACAAATAACCTGCGGTGCGTCCGGACAGCAGAGGAGGACTCAGCACTAAAAAGAAACAAGTTCCGGAGCCATGAAAAGACAGAAGAAACTTAAATACGTCCACTAAGTGAAAGATGCCAAAACCCGAAAAGGCCACGTATGATTCCAGCCGCATGCCATTCAGGAAGAGGCAAACTACGAGACAGTAAAAAGATCAGTGGTGGCAGGAGTTTGGGGAAAAGGGGAGGTGACTTCAGGGCAGGGGGACCTTTAGGGCAGCGAAGCTACATGCCCATCACGGTAGGCACGTGACATCACACACCTGCCAAAGCCCAAACAGTGCGCAACCCCAGGATCGAGCTCCGATTTGATTTCCTAGCCTCTCACCCGAGGCGAGCTCCATCAAAGTAATTTCAGCGCACGGTGGGCGGTCGGTCCAGCCGGAGTAAGTACCACCTCGTAGATGTGTAGACGTCACCACCCGTCAGCTCCTGGCTGCCCCAGCTGCTCTCCGGGCCCCGCAAACTTTTTCCAAGCGTCTTCTAATTGTTCTTGGCGGGCCGGTTAGTCCACATAAACCTTTCTGTCGTCGCTGAACACGGAGCCTCAGAAAGGGCCCGTCCTCCGTGTTATAAGGAAAAGCCGTGGGCGCCGAGGGAGGGGTCTGTAGGTGACACTTGTGGAAAGAGGTCTGTGGGCCTCAGCCAGCAACCACATGTCACCATCGGCTGGTGAGGCGCAACCCCTGGTCCACAAAGACTGGCGCTGGCACAGGGACGCGGGGGAGGGGTTCTGCTTTCCGCCCGACGTTTCTGGAAATGCATGGCTGCTCCAGAAGCAGAGTGAAGACCCAGCCGGTCTCGTGTGAAGCGCACACGACCTGGGGGCCGTTCGGACGCCTTAAAAACCTGAGGCAAAGGGCGTCCTGCGGTACCAAGGTTGTCACTGCGCGGGGATGTTCGGGAGAACCTTGAAGACTGATTATCGCTTTCCAGCTCGGCGGCCGCGGCCTGTGTCTAGCTTCTCAATACGGGCGTCGTAAGTTTTCAAAACCGGGAGCCGGGCAGACGGCAGGCTGCCCGCAGGAAGCGCGGCTCGGCCAGCCCCTCGCCCTGTGCCCCGGGGCCCTTGCAGCACACGTCACCTGCCGCAGAGGAGGCGGGCGGCCAGGCCGGGGTCCTGCAGCAACAGAGGCCGGCAGCGAGGCGTCCGTCCAACCGACTGTTCAAAATCGGGGCTGCCAGAGCGTCACGGCGGCGGGGGACAGCACGAGGAGCCGCAGCCACGCCTGCCGTGACTCAGGGGAGGGACCGTCTCCCGCGGGAGGAGCAGGGTGCGCTCACCCTGCGCGCTCTGCCGGCCTCGCCCGCGGGAGGGCGGCCTGGGTGAGGTTTTAGGTCCGTCCCCCCGCAGGCGAGGCGGGAGGCGGCGCAGGCGGCGGCGTCACTGCAGCCAGCTGAGTGGGGCAAACATTTTCAATATTTCAACTGACTGCTTCCCTAAGTCACAAATAACACAGCTAATCCACAAGGTCAGTCGCTTACAAAAATCTATTTGCTCTGCCTCAGAGCAAAATGAAAATACATATTACAAACGATGCCGCCAGATCAGCCGGCTCTGGGCCCAGCCATCCCCACGGCCCCCGTCGCCAGCAGTTAAAAAACCCCTCTCTCCTTAAAGCAGTTTTAATAAAGACCCCAGAGACTGTTGACGCAGATGGACACGGTTATTTGTAACCAGCGCCTCCCGTAAATTTAGCCTAAACTGTGTGTGTTTCAATGCAGGCCTATAAATAAAACATCATTCTGGGTTTTTCATCTTTATTCCAACACTCTGCAGAGCACAGTATTAGAGCAGGTCCACTGGGAAAAAATCAGAAGCCACCAGGAACCCCCCGTCAAGCCAGCGTAGGTGTGGCGGGCACAGCTGGCCACTCACTGCCGCAGCGGGGCCTGTGACCGAGAAAAGCCCAGCTGCTCGTGGCGGGGAGGGCAGGCTGGACCTGCGTGCCTGGAGGCCGCAGTGGAGGCCAGCTTCCCTTCAGAGGACCTGGGGGGTGGGACACGCACCCGCTCTTAACTGGACAGCCAAGACCATCCGCCTCACCCCTCCCCACGCGCGGTGTCCGTGCGGGCCAGAACCGGCCTCCGTGGACTCGCATGTACCGGCTGCGGCAAGGCAGCCTCAGAGGCCTGGGTCTCATGCCCTCGACCAGCAGAAAAAAGCCAGAAGCCCCGTCTGCCTCCGCAAACAGGCGCAGGCTGCCCACCCAGCCGCCGAGGGGCTGCCCCGCCCGCGAAATCCGGCCTCCAGGCTGGAAAAACCATCTGCACACTTTCCAACTCCGGAAAGGCCCCCGGCCCGGGGCAGCGAAGGACCCCAGGAAGGCAGGGGCTGGACCCCCCCCCAGGGTCCTGTCGGAAGCGGAGGGTGGGGCTCTGAGCGGCCAGCAGGCCTGGGAGCCCCCTCAGCAGGGACAGGCGGGGCCTGAAGGGCGCCGGCCTCCGTGGGGCTTCCCGGGCGGTCACTCCCTCCCGGCCCCCGCCTCCGGGAGGAGCTCGGCGTCCAGGAGCTCGGCTGACGCACCCTGAAGAACGGCGTCGGGTTTCAGAGCTAGGGCGTCCTCCGGGCCTGCAGGACGAGGCGGGCAGTGTCTGCAGAGGCAGCTGCTCCTCGGACGTGGCTTTGACCCGGGACCCTGTCCCAGGGCCGCCCAGGCCCCCTTCACAGGTACCTCTTAAGGTCCCGAGTCAGAGCCAGGGGCGTCCCTGCTCCCGCGATGGCCATTTCCGCTCGAGCCCAGAAAGGAGGCGGAGAGTGGAGTGCCCAGGCTCGGAGGGGGGCCTCCGGTCCACGCGGGACGCCAGGCCAGCCTCCGCGTGAGGCGCCCGCCCCGCGCGTCCGGCTTCATAACCCTCACTCCCCTCCCGAGACGAAGACCCCGCAGCCCAAGGCCAAAGGGCAAATGCAGGCGCTGAGGCGCCGTGAGGACACAGGGCCCCCCGGAGGCTCTCACTTTAGTGGGTTAAAGCTCTTCCAGAATCTTCAGGATCCACAAAGTCTAAGCGCCTGTGCCCCGCCTGCTGGCCCCGCTGCCCTCTGGAGCTGCTGGGGACCCGGTCCCTGCGGCCCGCGGCTGGCGTGGCGGCTCTGCCGCGGGAGGCAGGCAGCCTGGTCGGCTTCTCCAGCCACAACGTGCGCAGGGCCAGCCGGGAGCTGGTTAACATGCAGATTCTGACGCGGGAGACCCTGTGTTCCCAGCAAGATCCCGGGTTGAGGCCACAGAGAAACTGGCACCTAATCATCACACCCTCGATTAAAACGATCAGGAAAAAACGCAATGGTATTTAAAAAGGAAAGTGGAGAGGAAAACCGGGGGCAGACAGTCAAAGCATTCTTCGGCAGATCGCTCTTCTTCTGCGTAATTATAAAACTTCTCCCAAAGACAAGAGGATTATTTCACCACAAAAACGTATTTTGTGCTTTTGTCTGTCATAATTTTCAATATATGCACTATAATTACAGCTTATTGGGACAGACTTGATTAAGCTCTTGGGTACATTTGGCACAAGTAAGTGGATTTGACTTACATTTATTTATTTCACCTATCTTTGCACCTGTGTCCACCATCTGTTATCTCTGTCTGTTCACCCACCATCCTTCCACCACTCACCCATCCCTCCATCCACCTACCCACCATCCATCCACCATCCATCATTTATCTGCTTATCCACCACCCATCCATCCGTCCATCCATCCGTCCATCGGTCCATCCACACGCACTGCCTGCAGGGACGCAGGACTCAGTCGGTGATCACGGCCCCCCTCCCCAGAGCGGCCCAGACGCAGGGCAGGGCAGTGACCCCAACAACCACGTTAGAGACGGGAGAACGAAGACCCAGGGACTCAGGTAACTTGCTGACGGTCACGAACGAGGCAAAGCCCAGCTCCTTCCTTCGGCCCGTGCTCCCTCTGCCCTAAGCACTCGTTAGTGGACACCCCTGCTCTTTCCTGACGCTCTGCTGGGGACCCCGTATGACGGAGACCCTGGACGGGGTTCTCGGGGACCCCTCATCAGTGGAGGCAGAGCTCCTGAAGGCTTTGGGCCTCAGCCTGCTCCTCTGGTGACGCGGCGGGGATGGCACCCTAAACCCGTAAGCTGGTCACTTTTACACGCGGAACAGCCCTTTCCCTTTTGCCACCCGCAGTCCCGACGTGCCGGCCACCCCACCTTTGTTAAGCACATTTATACACAGTTCTCTGACCCCTCTCCCCGCGGACCCTCCGCCCACGCGGGAGGAGCCAGTGTTGCTGGTGGACGGCGCCGTGCTGAAGGCAGGCTCGCTCAGGTCTGAATCGCAGACTCCCCGTACCTGAGTCCTAGGGGTACACCTGCCTCTGCCCCCCCGCCCGGGCCAGCGAGGGGCTCACCCCACACGGCCACGCCTGCGTCCCAGCTCAGGCCTAGCCCGCGTGCCTGGCCACAAAGGGGACGCTCACAGCGCCCCCTGGTAAGTTGTGGGGAAGAGCCAGGCACAGCGACCAGAAACGCGGGCCCTGGTTTGCTCAAGGGGACCCCGAGGTCCTGAGAAGAAACGCCGGGCCCCTGGAGGATGGCGTGTCCTGGGCGCTGGCGACGCCAGGTGGGGCCTGCACTCTTCCTGCAAACAGGAGTCCTGTGCCTGACCCCAATTCTAAAACACCCATAGCGTGCAGTGTGTTACACGACAGCAGGTAAAGACAGGTCTGATTTGCCATTATTTGATCACCAGGGCGTGACCCAGCGTCCTGGTGGCCCCGTTCGGTGAGGCGGCTCTGCACACACGCTCCTCCGTGGGCCGGTCCTCCGCAGGCGTCTGGGGACCAGTCACGCACGTCCCTGAGGGGCAGCGCTCCCGGTGCTCCCAGACGCGGAACTTCGCGGGCCGTGAGGCCCACGAGGGCCAGGGCTGGCCGGCCTTGCCCGTGGCCGAGGAGGGCCCTGAAATCCCAGCCCACAGCGTTCCTTTGGGAGGGGCTCCCCCGGGGCAGGAAGGACAGGGGGCGGCGGGGCCGGACGCCCAGCTGGGCTGCAGCCGGCAGAGCGGCCACGTCCACGGAGGCGAGACGAGAACACGTCTCCGCGGTGATGGCTCACAGGGCAAGACTGCGGATAAAATGAATATTGTCGTGGACACCTTGTCTCTTTGTTGCCCATGTATCCGACCGCCTTCTGTGTTTAGAGATTTCTTCCGGCAAAAGGCAGAGCCGGCCGCCCCCACACAAGCCCGGATGCCCGCCCCGTCACAGCTTTCTGTGCTGCCCGCCGGCCGGGCGCAGGCTGGGCCGGGCCGGGAGAAGAGGGGACAAAGCTTCTCCGTGGCGGCTGCAGCCAGACGGGGCTTCTAGACCCCTGTGTGCACATCTGCAGCCGCGGTTTGGGGACCCGGTCCCAGTGCTTCCTGGGCCGCGATGCCTGGTTCCAAAGCTCCCCCTTCTCTCCCGACTCTGCACTGACCAGTGTGTTTCAGAGACGCACCTGCCGCCCACACCAGGCTCGGTTGCTTAGCAATAAGGATTCTGGCTGATGAAAGATGCTGGGCATGAGGGGCTCCAGAGGCAAACGCCTAAATGAGCACCGACGCTCCTTTCTAAACGCCTGGTCCAGGGAGGAGCTCCCGCTCAGCCGAGGAGGGCGTGCAAGCTCGGGGCCAGGGCAGCCGCGATCGGGTAGTTTTTCTCTGCTCCTTGATGCAGCTCCCCCTCTTCTTCCAGATACGTGTTGAACAGACCCACAGAGAAAGGCAGTTGAAGGGAGCTGGACCACTAGTCCCCCACGCATCTGCTTGGGCGAGAGCGCCGATCCTTGCTCCGCGCCCACAGCCCCGGGGACTCGGGAGGACCTCAGCGAACCCGAGCGGATACAAAAAGGCAAGTGCCTTTCCACGACGTTGTGGAAAATGCCGTCAACGCTCATTTTTCCAGATGACTGGGGCTGCCTGCAGACGCTTGGCTCTGGTAGAACAGGTTGTGGACGGCCCACGTCTATGCCGCCGACTGACTCCGTGCCGAGGGAAACCCACGGCTGCCCGCGGTGCTCAGCGTGGCTCCCCGGCCGCACTGCGTACAGTCGGCCCACCGGACCTGCGGGCCCCACTTCTGCAGGCTTAATCAACCGAGGATCGAAACTGTGGGAAATTCCCGAAACCCCCCGAAAGCAAACTGGAACTTGCCGTGCACAGTACCAGCTTGGCCAGCGCTTGCGTGGCATCAGGGCTCAAAAGTAATTCAGAGCTGATTTCCAGTGTGTGCGCAGGTTATACGCCGACACCACATTACTTTCTATGAGGGACCCGAGCGTCTGGGGAGTTCGTGTCAGCGAGGGGCCCTGGAACCAGTCCTTGTGGATTCCAAGGGCCAACCACCGAGCGGGTGCCGGATGGGAATTCCACCCACTCCACGAGCAGGAGCCTGGCCGAAGCTGGCTCTGGTCTTCTACCTCTCCGTGTTGTCTTGACATATGTCAGGTACACAGAACACCGGGGGAGTACCAGGCTAGAATCTCGCACGCCGTCACCAGGTTCCCCCAGTATTAACGTATCGTCACTCTATTCTCTTCTCCAAACTCTCTATTTACATTTTAGTTTATTTTTCTTAACCGTTCGAGAGGAAGCCGCAGACATGACATCCATTTAGCACTGAAAGCTTCAGTGTGTATTTTCCCAAAACTAAGGCATGCTCCCCCATAGTCATCGATCCGGAAATTAACAAACTGACAGGGCACCGTATCTGATCAATAGCATTTGTTCAGACCCGTCCCACTGTCCCGACAGCGTTTAACGACAGGATAAAGCCTAGCGCACGCATCCTTTCAGGTGGCCCTGCCTCCTTAACCACGTTAACGAGGAGCAAGCTCCCGGCTGCCCTCTCTTGCAGCACTGATATTTTCAAGCAGGCAGGTCGGCTGTTTTCATCCTGCCCCAAAGCGGCCTCGGGATGAGACACGGCTTTGCGTTTCCGCCGACGCTGCAGAAGTGCCACATGTCCCTCCGGCACGGGGCTGCCCTCCCCAACACCGCCGGGGGCCGAGGACCTCCGTGCGTTTAGGGCGGTGTCGGCGTGGGTCCCCCCACGGAAGTGTCACCCTGTTCCTGCTGCAGTTAACGCGCATGCTGTGGTGACAGTTAACCCTCGGGGTGTGACTCACTCACTTCAGCATCGAGGATTCTTGTCTGAAGCAAACTCCATCACCACTGATTTGATTTTACTACAAAGGACATCAGACTGAAGACATTTAAATATTTACTCGCTATCTGTGCAAATGTGAGAAACGGGCCTTTTGCTCCGCCTTCGATAGAGGACCGGCGAGGAGAGGGGCGGGGTCCGGGCAGACAAGCGCCCCCCGCCCCAGCACCTGCTGGGGGCTCTGCGGGTCCGTTTCCCTCCCTCCGCCCCCACCTGTGCTGAGGGCTCCAGTCCAGGGCCTCTTCCTGCAGCAGCAGACGAGCACGGCCCCATCATCCGTGGGACCCCCCTGTTCCACTGCAGGGTCACCTCACCTCCTTCCCTGCATCCTGGGCCCTGCGTCCTGCACCCCCAGGGACCTGCCGTCCCGGGCCCCACCGCGCGTCCTGCACCCCCAGGGACCTGCCGTCCCGGGCCCCGCGTCCCTTCTGTGGGGTCCAGGTCCCGCCGGCTGCAGCCCGTCAGCCACAGAGCTGCCTTTGGCGCCTGGAGGGTCTCGGCCCACGGCTGAGGTTCTCTTGCGAGGGCCTGACGTGAAAACGCGTTGCCTCCCCTCTCTGGAAGGGTATTTCTGATGGATTGTAACTCTGGGTTGACTTGACCCCCTTGAAGAAGTTTTGAGGTTAAATTGCCTTCTGGCCTCCAGTGTTTCTGCTGTGAAACGAAGTCGCCTGTCACCCGTGGCACCACCCCTTAGAGAACCGTGTCTCTCTCCCTGGCGTTCTGAGGGGTTTCTGTCTCTGACGTTGCAGTGGTGGGTCTGTGATGTTCTTAGTTGGGTCTCTTTTCATTTATCCTGCTTGCAGTTCTCTGAGCCGCTTTTTCACGCGTCTGGACGGAGGTGCCCGTTCTCTCGCCGCCCCACTATCTGTCTTCCTCTCCTGGGCTCCGATTACAGGCGCGTGAGGCCACTTGAGGCCCAGCATAGCGTCCTGGCTCTGTGTGTTTTTTTCCACTATTTTTCTCTATTCTTCAGACGGATGTTTCTGCACTCTCGAGTCTGCAGCTGAGTTTTAAGTTTTGCGGGTACTTTTCTAGCACCTCTGTGTGGCGTTCCGTGCAGTCTTCAGCCTCGTGCCGAGCCTCCCCATCTCCCTTCACTGCGGTCGGCTTTTCCTTTGAAGTTCTGGACATACTTGTTACAGCTGCTGAAAGGCCCCGCCTGCCCGGCGTGTCTCAGAGTGTCTACCGACCACTTTCTTTTCTCTATTACTTGTCCCGTTTTCTTCACGTGCTTGGTAATTTTTGACTGTGTACTGGGGACGTTTTGATGGGATGTCATAGGAATCCAGTTACACCCTATTAACTGCTTTTTAAATCAGAAATAACTGCAAGTTACCAGTGTCTGCATTTTGTCAGCACCTGTTTTTCTCTCTCCGGAGCTGTTCAGCGTCCCTTAGACCACGCACGCACACGACTGTGACGTGTGCGCTTTGCCCTGGAAGGTGAACTAGCGACACACCTGCTGCTAAGTAGCACGTTCTCTTTAACTTACGGCCACACCTTCTTGTTCAGGGATGTCTCACAGTGCTCAGGAACTTCAGCGCTAGCACTACGCTCTTCCGTGAAAGGCAGACAGGCATTTCGCTCATGCATTTAACAAAACAAGACTGTGGGCTAAACTCTGTCTTCCTGAGGAGACAACACAGGCCTCGTGAGCACCGCGGCCATCACGTCGCGGGCCAGGCCAGACCCCGGGGGCCCGTTCCCTCCCCGTCCCCACACACCCAAATCCCACTGAGGGGAGCACGCCTGTCATCCGTCTTTCCTCTCCCACCGCAGTGACTCTGCCTGGATTGTCCCCGCGGACCCCTCCCTCCTCTGCCGGCCACAGCCCCTCCCCGCCGTGCCGGCCGCAGGATCTCGCCCCAAGCCCTCTCCTGCTCGCAGCCTGGCGTGGGGCAGAGTCTACTTGGTGCTCTGACCACCAAGGCCTGGCCGGGCTCCCCCGAGGCCGCTCGCCCCACCGAGGGTTTCCGCCTCCTCGGGGGCACCAGAAGCGCTTCTCTGACGAATGCAGCCTTCAGGCAGCCGTCCCTCAGTCTGCGCTCTCACCAGGCCCCGCCGTGTGGACGAACACACCACGTCCTCACTCACTCTGGGGCCTTTTTGCACACGCTTGCCTCTGTCGCCCCCACATCAGCCTCCTGCACGCGACTAACCGCTCCTCATCCTCCAGAACCCAAGCTGCGCCCCCCCCAAGGCCCTGGTGCTCCGCGGGCCTCAGGGCGGAGCTCCAGGCAGAGGGCGGAGCTCCAGGCAGAGGGCGTCGGAAGCCCCTCCCGCCTCTGAGGAGCCGGGGCCTTCGTGACGCTGCTGCCGCGCGTCCCAAACCCGAGCGACAACCTCACGGAGCGGAGCTGGTCGCGTGCAGACGCGCAGGGGCGGCCGAGCGCACACGCTGCCCGCACCCGCTTCCGGTCGTCGGCGGCCCAGGAGCCGGAGCGCCGCCGTGCGAAGCGTCCCGCCGAAGGAAGGGAAATGCGGGGAAACACGGCGGCCGCGCTGCGGTGCGACGGCTGTGTGCGCAGCGCTGAGCGCCGAGTGGGTGTCACTGTCCCTGGGCGCATCTCGGGGACACGGGGTTTCCGGGGTGACTGCCGGCAACGGTCCCCATGCGACGGCTCCGCGAGGACAGGGAGGCTCAGATGTGAGACACGGAGACACGGAGAAACGGAGCTCCAGGCAGGGCCACCTCCGCGTCCGCCGTGCGCTCCCCGGCAACGGGACCCCAGCCGCCTGGAGGGTCCTCGAGGCCACACGCAGATGCCGAGGCGGGACTCGGGCCCCGTCTGTCTCGCAGCAAACACGCCGGCGGGGGACCCACCACAGCCGGGGCTAAATTCTAAACACCTGGGGGGTCAGAGTGACGGAACCACAGGCATCTCCCCCAAATTCTGCTGAACACCGGAGATACGCCGTCCTCCTGACCCACCGAGCAGACCGCGGCCACCTGCTAATGACCACGGGCACCCCTGGGCGCTCAGCCCTCAGGTGGGAAAACCGTGCCTAAGGGCGACACGGACAGGCAAACACTCCCGCCCGGCTGTGCCGCGACCTGTACTTTTCCCACAAATTATGTCACCTGACACGGCGGCCTCTGCGCGGGGCCCGTATGCTCAGAACCGCGGAGAGGGAGGGAGAGATGATATTCAAAATGCTCAGGGTTTTTCTAGAGATAATTCCCTACAAATAAGACGCGTCCGGCCTGGTTCCTGCAGAGACGCGGCGCCCACAGCAAAGGCCCCGGGCACCTCACAGGCTTCCCAGACTCGGCGGGCTCCACGAGCGCCCTCTCCGGCTTCACCGCCCGGCTGCGGCCCCGCTGGGAACAAGACGCACCCCGGATTCTGGAGATGAGGCCGCGGCGGGACGGACAACGGGATCCACCACAGGCAGATGACGGGCAGCGGGTGCGGGGACCGCGGGGCACAGGCCAGCCGGACATCTGCACGGTTCCCGGGGGGCAACGGGCACACAGACCCTGGGGAGCGCAGGGAGCTTGTCCAGGCGGCAGGGGCGGGGCGGGAGGCCGGAGAGCCTGCTCAGCAGGCGCTGGGGAGCCTGGCCTTGACTGCGCGTGTGTCGGGAGCCACAGGCGACGGCGGCCCGCATGCCAGGCTTCCTGCCGCAGCCCTGTGTCAGCTGCTGTGCTGGGGACGTGCCTTCCAGAGACCTGAGCCGTGGGCCTTGTCTTAGCTCACGGTTTAGTAGGAGAGCCAGAGCCAGTGACGCTTACATTAGTGACAACACGAACAGCAGAAAACGACGCTGGGAGAGCTCGGCAGGGAGAGGTGCCGAGAATTAAACCCCCGCCGGCGTGGCTGGGGGACAGGAGTCCGGTGGCGAAGAGAGTGAGCGCGTGCGGCGGGGACATCGCGGGACCTGCCGGGACACGAGGCCCTGGTGGAACTGCACGGCGGGTCTGACGGAGGTCAAGTCAGGACGCGGTGGCGGGAAGTGACCTTGGAGGCTAAGGTCGGAGGCCAAAGCCCAGCATGGAGCAGCCCTCCGCCCCCACATGGCAGCACCTTCAGGGCAGGCAGGAGGCGGTAACACGGGCCCCTGACTGTCCCTCACCGTGTGCAAGACCAGCAGCACCCGCACCCCCCCGCCAGACAAGCCCCGTGGAGCCCAGACCGGGGGCGAAGTCCGTGTGCCCGGGCTTCCAAGAGGTGTCCAGCCGAAGCCCCAAAGCCCAGCTCCGGTATTTGCAGGCAGGGCGGTGTCAGGTGCACCCTTCTGCGCATGCAGGCCGCCGTCTCAGGCTGAGTCTGCCCGGGGGTAAGTGCGGGGCCCCAGCAGGCGACGGCTGGGAGCCCACCGCCCTGCTGCGGGCTCTTCTCTCCCTTTCTGGGACGGAATGCTCTGAGTGACCTCCTGGAAGTGCCCTCGGCCCCCAGCCACCGGTCGCGTCCTGCCCGAGAGCCGGGAGCCCCCACGGGGTGGCCAGGGCTGCACTCAGCTCCGGCGACGGTGCCGTCCAGGGCCCTGGAGTCCTCAGACAGAACGAGGGTCGTGCACACGGGAAGGCGGGAGCGAGGAAGGCAGAGAAGAGCAGGGTCGGTGGGGGTGGGCTCCGCACAGGCCCCCGAGCGCCCTCGGTAAGACCACAGGTGCCAGGAGGGTGCTCGTGGCCTGAGCTGCCTTCGGCTTCTGCTGGAGTCTAGAACCAGGAGGACACGGGGGCGCGCGCGGGGGGTTGGGGGGACGCACTCGGATGATGACAGTGCTGGGACCGTGGGGACCTGAGGGTCTCTGGGTCCATTCCCGCCGCTGAAAGGAGGCCCGAGTGTGGACAGCAGAACTGGGACAGCCCCTCTGCATGTAAGTCGCGAACTGCTCAAGGCGTATCCGGGGGCTTCCGCTTGTTTCGGGGTAGTTCCAGCCGAGGCAGGGGTGCCGGGGGCTGCAGCCTGCCCCCCGCATGCAGAGCGTGTGCGTGTCACGGGAGGCCCCGTGACAGAAGACCCTGCCCGTGTCCTGGTCTCTGGCCCCATGGACCGGGCCACATCTTCCAAACCACATTCTCTGAGTCGGGGGCTGACACGCACGGTGCCCACCCTAACAAAGTTCGGGCAGTGGTGGCCTGTTGTCTAAAACTGCTAAAACCTCTTTTAATCTAAGCCTCCAGGACAGTAGAATCTGACAAGGGTTACCAAGAATCTGCTGAAAAAGGAACCTCACCACAATCAACACACTGCGGGGGTCTGCTTCCCTGCAGACGCCGCCGTCGGGGGCCTCCCCCTCTGAGCCACATCTTCAGTCCTGAAGAAACTGCGCCCGTGTTCGCACAGCTCCACCGTGGTTCAGTTACGTGGCACTGACCCCACGCCCAGCGCTGGCAAGGGCACAGACCAACAGCCTCTCAGCAAGGAAAAAAGGAACACCCTGCAGCCGACTCTCATTTAAGCACAACCAGTGCCTGGTCTGAGCTGCCAACCCCTGCTCCGAAGTCCGGCTGGGCTTCTGGTCTGGACGCCGGGGACTTTCCCCCGGGTCTCTGCGGCCCTCTTCCCGCCCGAGGCTTCCGGGGGCCCTTCGGCAGCCTCCTCTGCGTCGTCCCCTTTCCCGTCTGGGGCTCCTGGGGCTCCCTGGCCCGCGTCTGTCCCACCCCAGGTGGCTGGAGTCGGGCTGCTCCGCGAGGGAAGGCTGGCCCCGGCCGCATCCCACTGCGCTGCGGAGCGCCGGGCGGCCTGTCCCTCCCGGCTCGTTCCTGGTGCTGCTTCTGTCCAGAGCGTCTCCGGGTCGGACCACCTCCCCAGACGCCCTCTGACAGCCTCAGATCAGGGCTGTTTGTGATTCGCTGCCATGGTTCTCAAAGGCTCTCGGCCAAGTGCCAACGCCTGCTCCCCACATCCTTTGCCAGCCGCCACGGCCCCTCGACTGGCGAGCGTCCAACCACAGAACAAATCGAGGCTGAGCCCGAGAGCTGGTTGCCAGCCTGGGCAGGAAGAGAAGGCGCCCACCAGCCGAGCTCCTCTCAGACGCCCACTGCCAGGGCCTCGCAGCACCTATGGGTGTTCCCACCAGACGGCTGTGCGTGAACCTGGCAGGCGGAGAGGTCTGGGTGCCAGAGGGTGACAGAGGGATTCTGGGGTGGGGGGAGGGGGCGAGGGAGAGAGACAGAGACGGGGCGGGGCTGGGAGATGGCGATGAGGTCTGAAATGAAAAACCAGCAAGAAACTACGTTTCCTGCAGCTGGAGTGCAGGCCCGGGACCCCCAGGGAGCCACGGATGGGTTCCCAGAATGCTCTGGAGACATGCTGAGTCCTGGCGAGCCCCGCGTTCACGGTGAGGCCAGATCTGAAAGTCCCCCGAGCCACGCCTCAGGTGCGTGAACGAGGTCTGGAGCGTGTGTGGTGTTGACCGTGACCTGTTGGCTTTCCCCAGCACTGGGGAGCCCCGAGGGGACGTGGGACAGGATGGGACCCTCCCCGGGCCTGCCGCCTGCTCTGAGGCACAGGGAGCCCTCGCGGAGATGTGGGCACGAGCGCGGGGCACGCACACCTGAGGACCCGGCCGGGAGCCTGTCCGAGCTTGCGCCCTGGTCCCGCCGTGAGTGTCCCGGCCCGGGTCCCGCCGTGAGTGTCCCAGCCCGGGTCCCGGGGGTCCAGCCCCGTCCTTCCCCTCTGCTGGGTGCAGGCGCGAGTAGGAAGGATGGTCAGTCATGGAGCGGCCCCTGGACCCGGCCCTGCCTGGACGCCGCAGGGACAGTCCCTCCTGCTTGCTCCGCTGAGCTCCGAGGCTCCAGCTCCCGGCGGCCCTGCTCCGTCCAGGCCTGCAGACCGGCCAAGCCCCCATCCACCGCCGCGGGAGCGGGGCAGCCTGCACCCCACAGCCAAGGCCGGGCGGCCAGAAAGCGGGGCTCGGACGCAGGGCTGGCCCAGGGAGGCACTTACCGAGAGAGGAAGGAAGGCCTCGGCAGCGTGGGGAGGGGACAAGGAGCGATGCCGTGGAAACCGGGGAGCACCAGCCCTTGGAAGCTGAGAGTGCAGCACCCGCCGCAGCACCCTCCGAAGACGCCGGCTCGCTGGCAGCTCGGCCCAGAGGACGCGCTCAAAAGGCAGTTCAAAGAGTTATTGTTTTTTTAAAATGTGGCATTAGTGGAGGTTTCAGCAACAGTGAGCCAGCTTCAGTTTCTAGGCTAAAAAGTGAATGTTAGGCATTTGATCTTAAATGATTTCATTCCTAATCGCCTGAAGGACCTTTAAGAGTGGGGGCCGGGGGGAAGCCAGTGATGTCAAGACGAAGAAATGAGGAGCCGGGATGGAGGGGAGGGGTCTTGAGCGCCCCCGAGGCCCCCAAGCACCCGAGCGCCTGGGGGGTGGTCACATGTCACACGTCACAGTCTGGGCCCTACCAGGACCTGCACCAGCTCCTTCTTCTGGAACCAAGTCAGGCGATGGGTTTCATACTCCATATGCTTCATGGTAATTATATCATTTATCTCTGGTAAATCGTCTTTTAAAATAAATAAGAATAATAAGTCAAAACAATAGATTTAAAATATAAAACCTAGGGAATTTCTGGGATTCTCCTTGAACTTGACAAAGCACTGCTTCTGTGTTTGAGTCCACATTTGGGCCGGGGAAGAAGCGGCGTGCCCCTGGCCCAGTGTAAACCCATCTCCTTTTCTGTGAGAGGGGCCACCTCCCAGAAATCCTGATTCTCCGAGGCCAGCGCACGCCACAGCAGCCCGCGTACCAACGCCACAGGCGACTCGGCAGAGCCTCCAACTGTCTGTCCTGGCATGTGCTTCACTGCTGACTAAGCAACCTTTTTTTTTGAATAAATATCTTGAATTTATGCCAGGTCATAAGCACACTGGTGGAGAAAAGCGATCCTAAGTATCCAGCCAAAGGTGCAGTCATGTTTGTGATACTTAAGACTCCTTGCAGCTGGAAACCTGACAGGACATGGGCTCGCGTCCCCCGTGGGGATATTTCTGGATCTGATCAGCGTCAGGGAGGTGCTGCCAGTAATTCTGAAACACATCAGCCTCTCCAAAGGCAACGACCGGAAAGCCCCGCCAGCTCAGAGCCTGCGGAAGGCAGCCCGGCTCCGCAGCCGCATCTGCGGCCACACGGCGCCCGGCAGGGCTCCCGCACCCTGGAGGAGCGGCCCCGAGCGGCCCCTGCCTCAGACGGTTCCCCGCAGCCAGGTTTGGGGCTCAGGGCACAGCGCAGACGGAGCGACCCCGAGGGAAGGTCAGCACGGCCGCGTGGCACAGGGCTCACTGGCAGCCCCGTGGGTCCCGCTGCTCCCGGGCCTCTCCAGGCTTGTGGGGCACGGGGGGACCCCAAGTAACACCTCTGAGAGAGGCCAAGAATCGGTGCCCTTTCTAAGTGGCCTCTGCCTGTTTCTAAGGACGGTCAGGGTCAGCGGGACCCAGGAGGCCGGGAAGAGACAGGCCGCTCTTGGCAGGCGCGTTCTCTGACCGCGGGAGCCGCAGGGACGCCCAGCCGCCTGCTCGGGTGCCGCTGACGCCAAGACACCTTCGTCCCGCGACCCGGGCCAGCGCGCAGAGGACGGCCGGGCTCCGCCACACCACCGGCTGGGCCGAGAAGCAGCGTGTGCCGGGCGGGTGGCGCGGGCTCCCCCGTGGGGTCTGCACGACGCCCACGCCTGCTTCTGCCCGAATTGGTCTCGTCGGCGAGTCCAGGACAGGCGGGTGAGAATACGGGCTCTAACTTCAGACGTGGCTTCAATCACTGAAAGCATCCCTGTGTTCTAGGACCAAAATAATTAAGAATCGATTCAGTTTTATTATTTCCCTTGAAGCACAACGGCTGTGGTTAAGGCCCAGTTCTTGAAAAGAACTACACGGATCCGAGTTAAAGACGCCAGTTCAGCTGCTGAATAGCCCATTAGCTTGCATTAAACGACCTCACATTTCTCCAAGAACATGTGCCATAAACACCAAGAGCCGCCGCTGCACCCCTGCGACCCGCCTGAGAGCAGCGCCACCGCGGTCAGGCTCTGACGCTTGTCCCCACGGCGCACGACAACTTTACAGCCCAGACCCCCGCCTGGCACCGGCAGAGGAAGCCCACGGCTGAGCGGCCAGGTCCTAATCCATTCTAGTCAGGGAGAGACTTCCATTCACTGTCCAGTTTGAGAGTTTTGATTGTTGCACAGACAAAATATAATTTCTACTGCTGAATCCTACTTACGCGTTATTCGTCCTGGTTAAGTTTAAACAGCCCGTATTTCTTAAAGAAGGCCGTCCCCGTCCCCGTCCTCGGCCTCGACAGAGCTGACTCTGCGTCTGAAAGAGGCTGTTAAAGGAACCATCACGTGTGAGAAATTCCTGCTGCTCCCGCCGCCTCTGCGCCTCTCCAGCGCTGTGCTGGCCCCCTGCCTGCCCCGGGCCCAGCCCCTGGGCCCCCTACATCCCGGTTCTGTGAGGACACCAGACCAGCCCTGGCTCCGGCCTGTGTGCACAGTGGGGTGACTTGAACGGTTTTGGGGTGTAGAAGCTGGACCCCACTGCTTGAAACCTGATTCATTAGTCTTGGGTCTGGACATCAGCATTTAAAAAAATCTTCCCAAGCTAGAAGCCGCATGCAAATCAGTGAAGTTACTAGCACAGGTCCTCACACCATGCAGCACAATAAACTCAAAATGTCTCATTAAACACTTAACTATAAGATATGACACCACGAAACTCCTGGAAAAACATCACAGACAAAACACTTCCTGACGTAAATTGTACTGTTGTTTTCTCAGGTCAGTCTCCCGAGGCAACAGAAATAAAAGCTAAAATAAACAATGGGACCTAATTAAACTTATCAGCGTTGGTACAGCAAAGGAAACCATAAACAAAACGAAAAGACAACCTATAGAATGGGAGAAAATATCTGCAAATGATGTGACTGATGAGGGCTTCATTTCCAAAACATACAAATAGCCCGTATAACTCAATATCAAAAAAACACCCAATCACAAAATGCACAGAAGACCTAAATGGACGTTTCTCCAAAGAAGACATACAGGCGGCCAACAGGCCCCTGAAAGGACGTTCAGCATCGCAAATTATTAGAGAAATGCAGATCAAAACTACAACGAGGTGCCACCTCACACCAGTCAGAACAGCCATCATTAAAACGTCTACAAACAACCAGCGCTGGAGAGGGTTTGGGGAAAGGGAGCCGTCCTGCACTGCTGGTGGGAAAGTAAGCTGGTGCAAGCACTACGGAGAACGGAACGGAGGCTCCTTAAAAACCAAACAGAGAACGACCACGTGATCCAGCAGTCCCACTCCTGGACACATCCTAATCAGAACTGTAATTCAAAAAGATACATGCACCCGGCGGCACTATTTACCACAGCCAAGAGATGGAAGCAACCTAAATGTCTATGGACGGACGAGTGGATAAAGAGGACGTTGTGTATGTATTGAACAACATATGTGGTGTACAGATTTAAATACATGTGGTGTGTGTATATAACTAATACGTGATATACATAAAATACACAATAGAACACTACTCAGCCATGAAAAAGAATGAAATAATACCATCTGCAGCAACTTGGATGGATCTAGAGATTCTCACACTAAGTGAAGTAAGTCAGAAAGAGAAAGACAAATACCATATGATATCACTTATAGGTGGACTTTTTTTTTAAAGATACAAATGAACTTATTTACAAAACGGAAAGATTCACAGACACACAGAAAAATCTGGTTACCAAAGGGGAAGGGCAGGAGGAATAACTGGGAGTTCGGGGTCAGCACACACACCACTACACACAAGATAAACAAGGCCCTGCTGCAGAGCGCAGGGAACTCTGCTCGTGTCTTGTAGTAGCCTACAAGGGAAAAGAATCTGAAAAGAATACATATATAACATACACCTGAGTCACTTTGCTGTACACCAGAAACTAACAACACTGTTAGTCAACTATACTCCTATTAAATAAATAAAAATGAAACAAACAAAAGGTTTTCCCAGGAACTCCCATCGTGGCTCAGTGGAAACAAATCCGACTAGGAACCATGAGGTTGGCCTCGCTCAGTGGGTTAAGGATCCGGCGTTGCCATGAGCTGTGGTGCAGGTCGCAGACACGGCTCGGATCCTGCGTGGCTGTGGCTGTGGCCGGCAGCTGTAGCTCTGATTGAACCCCTAGCCTGGGAACCTCCATATGCCGCAGGTGCAGCCCTAAAAAAAGCAAAAAAAGAAGAATTAAAAAAGAGATCTTTGTAGATGACTCCTAAGGGCAGCGAGAACTGGAACTCCTGGGTCAGATGGTCACTAGGCCACAAGGTCACTCGATGGTCAGCCCTAACGTCCTGCTTCTGTGTCACGACATAAGCTAAAGAGTCACTTGAATTGGTCAGGACAGTAAAAATCGAGGACAACTGGGGCTTGAGAGGAATGAGTTGTCTAGACTGCAGCGGATACACGGAAGCTGTCCGCCCTGCTGACCTTGGCCCAGCCGTCCGTTCCAGGGCCGCGTGCAGAGCAGAGGGCTGGGAGTGGGTCTTTTGCCCCCAAAGTCCAGAGCCGCCGTCGTGTGCGTGGAGCTGTGACACCCCCATCCCCCGCCAGCCTGGCCGCTCCTGCAGGCCCAGCCGCAGCACTGCAGCCCCCACCCTCCGCTGCAGCCCCCACCCCAAGGTCCCCCGCGTGTCGTCGTCTGTACTCTGACCTCCTCTTGACCCGTTTCTTAACCACACGTGTGGGGCTGGGGTTGGGTTTGCGGGCAGGAGGTTGTAAGTCGGGTCAAAACATGACGTACCCTCCAAAGCGGGAGGCCCGAGGGCGGGCGCTGGTGCTCGGAGGGAGCCCCGCGGTCAGAGGGACTGCACCCCGGCCCCAACACTGCCCGCCGCTCCTGTGAGCGGTGTCTCGGCGAACCCTGCAGAACCGCCTCCACCGGCCCCGCGTGAGGGCACGGCCTGGACTAAGTCACAGGGAACGGGAACCAGTTTACCCGGAGGCCCGACTGCAAAGTGAGAGCTCTTTCAGCCACGGGCCCTGCCTCTCCCACGAGCGGCCTCGGCGTCTGTAACATTTCCTGGAATGACTCTGACAGCACCTTCTCCCCGTTATCCTACAGGCCCCTGGAAGGGTCAACGGCCTGGACCCCAATGACGTCCCCCAACCGCCCCCTCTGCTTCTTGTCACCATCGTTAACAGTATTTCTAAAAAGGACTGGATTCCGGAAAGTCTACGTCTGAACCGTATTCACGTTCCACGTGCCCTGAGGGGTACTGCGAACGTAAAACGACACGAGCGCGTGGCTCTGCAGGTGCGGGCGAGCTGGGTTCCCCCCGAGGCTCCATGGGGTTCCGGGTCCTGCCTTTTCCAGCTTCTCCGGGTCCCCCCCCGGCCCAGCCGTCCCTCTGCAGCCCGGCTCCCGACAGCACCGCTCCATCTCTGCTAAGGACCCTGGTGCTTGCCCTGGGTCTGGGCGTAACCACGACTCGGGGTCCGGCCTGAATCGCACCCTGCAGAGCCTGGGGTCGCGGAAGGTCCCCTGCTCACAGCAACCGCGCCCAGCACGAGGGCGCCGCGGGCGCAGGCGAGGGGGCAGTTTCCTGGACGAAGCAGAAGTGCGTGGGGCCACGGGGCCAGGGCTGCTCTGTGTCCCACACAGGCCTGGTCCTCGGACCCGGCGACGGGCAGCTGCGGAGCCCCCCTGCTCAGCCGCGCTCGGGGCGGGCGCTAGTCACTCAGGGACAGGACCGCCGGTGAGCCCGAGCGGGCAGGACACAGGGTCCCAGGGGGTCACAGTGGCGCCAGGCCGGCCTGCCCTCCTGCTCTCCCACCGCCACCCGAGCTCCCCGCCCCAGGGCCTCGGGCCCACGCGGAGGGCCGGTGGGAGCTCCCTGCGGGTTTATACCCCAGGCGCGGAGCTGGGGGACCCTAACAGCCGGGGCTGGAATCTGATGCTCGGGCACCCGCGGCCCTGGGCCAGGGCGCCCAGAGGTGGACAGAAGGCAGAGGGCTCGCCGCTCCCAACTGACCAGACTGTCCAGGCAGAGACGTGCTCCAAAGGCGCCGGAAACAGAGGAGGCGGGAAAATACAGGAGGAAGGGGGTGGAAACGGGAAGCAGCAGGTGGCTTTGGGGGGTTATCAGGAGAAATAAAGACAGGCCTAAGCAACAAAGGGCGCACAGCCCCCCCCAGAGCACCAAACCGCAGACGCCCCCCTGTTCTTTAAAGTCCGACAAACAGAAGCAACCAAGGCAACTTCGGATTCTGAGCTGCACACCTGGGGAGGAAAGGATGCCGACAGGGCAGCGCGGGCGAGAGGTGGCCCCAGGGGCTTGCGCTGGCTCAGCTCTTCCAGGGTGTTTTGCGCAGAGCTTCAGGGCCACATCGCTCACAGCACTTGTCTTTCAGGGTCTCAGACAATGGCCTGCTGCTCACCCGGGACCAGCTGCAGTGAATGGTCAGGTGGGGGCGTCCGCCTGGCCCGTGGGGGCCCCATACGCAGGGCTGGCTGTGTGGGCACCGTTGAAGCCTGGCTGAGGACAGCTGCACGGCGTTCTTGGTTTACCTGTGCCCGCCTCACACCTTCTAACCTCAGTTACCTGTGAGAAGCGGACGGCACAGGCAGCCCCATCACAGAACCCCGAGACAACCCTGGGAGGCCCGATCGGCCGCGCTCAGCACACCCCATGCGCCGGGCCTCGGCCGCGCCCCAGACAGAGGCCCTGCTCCTCCTGCAGCAGAGCAGGCGACTCTGTGGTCACGGCAGCTCAGGGCTTTTTCTGAGTGGGAAACAGGAGGGCAGGGCGGCAGCGGGGTCGGGGTGGGGCCAGCTCGTCCCCATCTCCCGGCCCCTGATGTCAGGGCTCGTCTAAGGGGACCGCGCCCTGGGCTTAGGGCGGCCAGAGCCCAGGGGTTTCCAGTTCTCAGAAAAGGGGGTCGGCTCTCTTGCGTCCATTTCTCTCTTGCCCGGGATGGAGCTGGGCCCTGCCCCACGCGGCCCTCCAGCTCGGCGGGTCCAGGGCCACCAGCAGAGATGGCCGATCTGGACCCCAGGATGTAGCTTAGAAGTTGTTCTGCTTTTTCAAGTGAATTCCTGACATATTTTACTTATTTTATTTCCCTACATACAGAGAAGAGTGTGAGAGAGGAAAACGCACAGTGAGGGGAGGAGGTGAGGGGAAGCCCGTGATCAGGGCCGGGGGCCGCCTCGCTGTCCCCGCCCCACGAGGCTGCCCTGGGGACACGGCCCCTTCCCCAGCTCGGGGAGGCTGCAGAGACCACCCCGCCCCAGGTCACAGGGTAATTTCCCTTTTAAATCTGCTCTGCTCAACCCTCGGGTCCAGGCCAAGGGAGTCCGAGGTGCGTGAGGGCCGCGCCTCCTCCGTCCGTCAGGTCCCGCAGGCTCTCCAGCTCGGGGCTGAAGGGGAATCTCGGCTGGGAAGGCCTGCCCTGCCCGGGAGGAGGGCTGACAGGCCAGCACTGCCTCAGGCCGCCTGGGACACCAGGGGACCAGGTGGTAACCATGGAAACGAGGAGGCACAACCAGAGAGGAGACGGCTGGGCAGGAAGGTTTGAGAATGCGGTCTGGATCCGGGCCGTGGGAGGAGGGTGGGCTCCGGGCTCCAGAAACGAGCCCCGGGGGCAATCAATCGTGAGTCTGGTTTCAGGCAGATCAGGGCAGAGGGCAGGGAGCTGCCCAGTGGAAACGCGCATGGAGGGCCTGGAGCCCGCGGTCACACGGCTGGAGGCGCGGATCCCGCGGGAGAGCTGCGGCTGAGGCCGGCCAGCCCGGGCCGCGAGGGAGTGGAGGCCTCGGGGCCTGCAGGGCTGGGAGGGAGCGGGCCGGGGACGGACACGGGAGCAGCCAGACGGGAGGACGACACACAGGGCCCGGCGAGGACGCGGGCGGGCGGGTGGCCGCGGAAACGGCCACGAAGCCGACGCGGAGGCCGCCCGGGGAAGCACAGGAAACGCACGGCTCCAGGCCCAGCCGGGGGCGAAGCAGAGGAAGTCACACTTTGGGGCCAGTGTCTGTACATTTGCTACCGCGGCCCCGACGTCGCCAGGAGCTAAGTGCACACGTGGGAAGAACGGAGCGGGGCCCTCAGGCCGGGGGCGCTCGGGGGACGCTGGGTCGGCCTCTGCCCGGAGTCGCCACCGCAACGGTCCAGGAGGTGAAGGCCGTGTTCCACGACAGGAACCAGGCGCCGGGAGGCTTGGGCGGCGAGCGGAGAGAACAGCTTCAGCTGTGACCTGGTCTTGGACGCTGCCCGGGGCCCGACGGTGGAGCTCGGTCAACCCAGCACCTGGACGCCGTCCCTGACCTCACGCTGCATGTCCCTTCCCACCGGGCCCACCCAGGCCACAAAGCTGCTCGCGCCCCATGCCAGCGCCAGGCCAGCAGCTCAGCGTGGCCGATCTTTTCTCAGGGACCCCGCACGCCTGGCCGCTGCACCTGCTCGGGGCCCTGCAGGGCTGGAGGGGGTCCGCACAGCCGCCTTAGGGCTCACTCCCCTGGTTTCTGCCCCCGTTCAGAGGGGGATCCCGTCCCCTGAAGGCATCAGAGTCCAGGCCACCTTCTGGCTCGTCCACCTGGCGAAGTCCCACCACGGCTGGAGACGGGAGAAAGGTCACCTCTCCTGGAGGCCCTCAGACACCAGGGTGGGGGGGCCCCGCCCCGCCCCGGGCGTCTCCCCGGCCCAAGTGACCCAGTCGTCACTCACCCTGTGCTTGCGGCTCCTCCCCAGTGCCCCAGGAAAGGGGCCGCCTCCTGCTCAGCTCTGCCCCCGAACACCTGCTGCATGGCCTTCTGCACAACCAGCTCGGTGGTTTGTATTCAAATTCTCTGGTGCAGATAAATGCATTTTTGAAGGATTAACCCCTAGGAAAATTAAGTATTTTTTTCTAACCCAGCATGATCCCAGATTTGCATACCTCTTGGTGAGGCGGGGAGGGGGAGATAAGTGGAGAGGTAAACGCCAGCTGGAAAGCTGGGGACTTGCTCAGCTGTCTCGCCGGGTTCAACATCGACACAGAGGCGCAAGTTGGTGGATTTTTCGAAAGCTCTGTTGTGATGAGTGAAGATCTCTGAGTGTTCAGCACCGCTTGGGAGCAATGACTTAATCATTACCGATTCCTCTGGTACTTCCTGTGATAACATTAATCACAGCAAACTCATTCGGCAAAATGGAGACGCGCAGGCCTGCCTGCAACGTCCCCCAGCAATCCTGCATAATTAACTGGAGCATCAGGTGAAAGTGCCACCGTGCCTACGATTAAGTGCATTTCTCACACACTTTGATTAAGACACAAATCCTGAGCCAACAAAGAAGAAAATCAGGGCGGAAAGAAACACACACCCTCCTGGCTTCCGGTGATGCAGGCCGGGGCGAGGCGGCCCGGACCACACTGGCTGCCAGGACCAAGCTCCTGGGGAGGGAGCCTGAAAATGCCTTTTCCTGGACTCTGATTTGATAAGTGCATGTGTGCAGAAGCAGTTTAAACTGTGTATTAAACTCCAGAAACGTGACAGGGACGCGAGAGCTCGGTGTGCATGAAGGGAACGCGTGAAGGCGGGTTTACACGCAAACCTGTCTCGAGGTAGAGAAATCCTTTTTTTAACCACCGAAGCCACGTGCTCGTTTTCAGGGGGCCGGCTGCACGGCACCTCGTCGCAGCGGGCTCCTCCCCAGGGACTGGCATCTGGAGGAGGAGGTGGAGCGAGCAGCATGTCCGACACCGCCCAGCACGCAGGGCCAGGCACCCCGGACGGCGATCGGCAAAGGGCGCGCCCGCCACGGCCGCAGAAACCCTGTCAGAGGTCACGTCAATCACCCTATGTTCTCCTCTGTGGTTCGAGCGCGTCTTTCTAGGGATGACAGACCTTCATGGAAGCACCTGGAATGCCGCAAATAAGGCCTCAGACCTTAAAGGGTGAGGCCCGAGCTGAGTGACAAACACCCAGGATGGAGCTTGTCACCTGGCACAGGCGGCTGCAGTCCCTTCAGGGGAAAAGCCCTGGGACTTCAGGCCGGGAACAGAGGCCCCGCGGAGCCCCCCCCGGGCCAGGGCGGGTGGACGCCTCCTGCAGGACAGGCCTGCCGGCCGCTGCGCTGCCAGCCGACAGGACGGACGCGCATGTCTGGTCATCACTCTGGACCCCCTGCTGCGCCTGGTCTGCAAATCAGACCACTCACATGGGCTTCGCGGGGCTCCCGGCGGCCTCGGTCTCGAGCACCCACCGGGGGTCTGGCACTGACTCCCCGAGGACAAGGGCCCGGCTGCATCGTTCAGAGCAGTTTTACAAAACAGCCTGGGGCTTTGCAGTGGAGACTGGATGGGGCCCATCCAGACAACCGTTTGCAGCAGCGGATGCCGGTGGGAGGCCCGGGCGGCCCTCGGGTCACCACGGCCCCTCGGCGGGAAGCGCCCGTGTCCAGGCCGCGGGAGCTGCCGGTCCACACGACGTGAACGGTGTCGTGAGACTCAAACCCATGCTTACTTTTACTGCCAAAGTAAAATGACAGAAAAGCCCACAAAGATAAAACCCACTTACTCGGCAAGGACGACGCAGAAGAGAAAGGGCCCTTCAGGGCCGGGCCTTCTCCGGGGTGCGGCTCGGAGGGCCGGCGTCTCGGCCGGCAGGAGCCTCAGCGGGCTTGTCTGCAGAACAGACTCTGCAGGACGCTGCGCAGGGAGCCCCCTCCGAGCAGGCTCTTCACTCCGGGGCGGCTCGGAGGGCGGGCGCGGGGCCGGGCCCCAGGGCTTCCGGGGGCTTCCCTCCACGGCAGGGACAGGCACCTGCACCAGCTCAGCTCTGACCTGCTGCAATTCCCCAGGCAGCTTCGGGAGCGAGTCTAGATCGCAGCCCTGTCCCCGCAGGCCCTGAGGGTCTGCGCAGCGGCCGGAGCCCTTCTGGGGGGACAGCTCGAGGCTTCCGCGTGGGCACGCTCCTCAGACACCGCCACAGGAATCCAAACCGCGCCCACCCCCGGTTCGGACCTTTGGTTTCAGCCGCCAGCAACCTGGCTCATCCGAATGGACCCCGGCCCGGGGGGTGCCAGGGGACCGGGAAGCTGGTGGGAGCACGGGGCTGGAGGGGAGCAGGGCGTCTGCGCTGCGGGTGGGGGGGGTGTCCCCAGAGGCTGGTGCCAGGCGGGTGGGTGGACACAGGAGGCCCTGACCCGTGGAGGCGACCTCGGGTGTGCTGAGCGTCATCTCCCTCCCGCCCGGTCACAGGCGGGCACTCGCCCCGGAGAGCAGGGCGGCAGTTCTGACGGGATCGGGTGACAGCCCTGCCGTCCGAGATGCCCAGGAACACGCGGCCCCCACGCGGGGCTGCTGGGGGAGCGGGCGGGCTGGTGAGGGTGCGCCCGGCCCGGATGCTCACCCCCGGCCTCCACCAGCCCCTCGGGCCCCAGAGCCTGTCCGCGGCCCTCCCTGCCCTGCCCACACTCCGCCCACCGCCACGTCCGAGCACCTGTCCCTGTCCGCCCCCCACGCCAGCTCTGTCCTGCCTCTGCTGACCGAGTGCCAGACCTCACGGCAACGGCCAGCGAGCCTCCCGACCTCCCTGCAGCGCGGCTCCGCGACCCGGGCTCCGAACACGGTGCCCGTCAAGCTCCGGAAATGCTGCTGGAGCTCGTGCTCCCGGGCCCCACCCAGAGCACCCGCTTCCTTTCACACCCGTGGGGTCAGTGACTAAATTCTACGTCTGTTGCCTTGTCTGCGAAAGGGGACAAGGGGCTCATGGCCTGGCTCCCCCCCACCCCAGGAGCACGAAGGCTCAGCAGGGCCCAGGTCACAGCCCCCCGTGGCCACACTCAGCTGCAAGGCCCCGGCACAGAAACTCCGGTCTCCGTCTGAACGCGCCTATTTCCACGGCCCTTACTTCAAACGTCTCGGTGCCTGGTGTGGGCCCGGGACCCGGATCTGAGACAGCCCCGCCCGGGACAGGTTCACGTTCACGGACGAGACAAAGGTGCACAGGCTGACAGCACGTCCAGGTGGTCAGAGCCACCGCAGAGCAGACACATGACGGCGTCGGACACGCCAGGCGGGCTCGGCGACACGCGGGGCTGATGTGAGAAGTGACGCTCGAGCGGAGGGGGAGGTGCCGGCAGAGGGACCCAGACGAGGGGCCCTTTTCCTGCCTCACAGACAGTCCTCGCCCTGGATCAACTGGCGGACGAATTAATGAAGACGCGCTGACTGGGCACAGCTACAGGGCGGGGCTGTTCTGCGCCCTGGGTCCCAGCGCGGCCCCGTGGCAGGTGGCAGGGACCTCGGCAGGGACGGCGTCTCGGGGCTCAGAGAGCAGATCAGAAACTGAACAAGGTAACCTGGGGCCGTGGCGGGGCGCTGAGTAAGGGGGCTGAGGCGCTGGGCGCTGCTGGAGACCTGGAAGCTGGGAGGGGCCGGCGGCGGGGGTGGGGACGGCCGACGCGTGACAGGGCCTGGCGGTGGGGGGGAGGCAGGGGCAGGTCGTCGGGCACCGGCAAGCCTCCTGCAGGGACAGTGACGGGGATCAGCTCCAAAGACCCCCGAGGCGGCCCCAGGGAAAGGCAGAAACAGCCGCTCCCCCACAGCCCGGACGCGCTGAGACGAGGTGGCCGGCGGGCAGGGCTGGGGTGCGGGGAGGCAGCGTGGCGGCCTTGGACCCCCGGTGACTCCGTGAACACTTACAGATTAAATTCCAGGCAAGCTTGTTAAAAAGGGTTGGGGTTTGTTAACTACTACCCTGTTCGGGAGAAAAAGGGCTGCTGGTTGGCCCCCGGTGGGCGGTGAGCCCGTGGCTTCCTGCTTCTGTCCGGGTGGCTCCGCACCCAGGGCCTTGGGCCTCCTGCCTCGCTCCGCGAACAGCTAGGCTGGGAGGGGCTGTCCCAGCCGCTCCACGGCGGGTGTGCACTCCGTAATGACTGGTTGCATTTACCACATTTCTCTTGACCTTCCTCTTCAGGGGCCAGGACTCTCCTCCTAGAGGATATAGATCAAGACCCTCCGAGCAAAGAGAAATCAGAGCCCGCCGGGCACCGCTGGCTGGGGCTCTAGTGCTTCGCTCTGGAGACGGCTCTGAGCCGCAGCAGGTCTGTTTCTGGCAAGGCAGCCGCTCCTCACCGGCTGTAGGGTCTGTGCGAACGCTAGAAAGGTACTAATTTTGCTGTCCTTAACAAACCGCTCAAAGTCACACACCCAGGAAAATAGAAACCGGACCTAAACGTCCTCAAAGCTGAGAGCTGACCCAGTGCCACATTTCCAGGCCCCAGGTGCCAGGTACCGCGAGCCTTTGCTCCTACTCAGACGCGCCCTCTCTGGCTTCGCCCGACGGGTCAGCTCGCCCGTCGCCTCCTCCACGGCCCCGGCAGCACGGCCACCGCGGCCCGAGACACTCTGCTCTGATCCTCCCACGGCCCTGACCTTCACGACCGCGGTGAAGGGGCCTGAAGGTCAGGAAGCGCAGTGACCAGCTCGCGTCCACTCGGCCTGAGCGGCTCGGTCTGCTCTTGGGGTGACACCTTCCTGAGGCCCAAGGAAGGAACCCGTGCGGCCGGGAGTGCGTCTACCTACGCGACGGGCCCGGGCGGCAGAGAGCTTTTCTCTGTCTGGGCAGGATCCACTACAGCACCCGGTACACAGCAGGCGGTTACTGAATGTCTGCCGAATGGGGTAAAAAGAAAAGTGAGAGTTCTTTAAATGTCTGAAACACTCACAGGAGATGAAGAGACACTACTTAAGTCAGCAGGGAAAGAAATTCCCAGCTGAAGGACACACTGCCCGTAAAGTTGAATTTAAAGAATATTATCCATGGTTTCCCCTGGAAAAACCACCACTCGTCAGAATTTGAAACATTGGAGAAAACACCCCCGCACGGCTACGGCTGAAGCAACAGGAACAGCAACAACAGTGCGACGGCGACAGTGATGGTGGCGCAGTGGGGACGGTTCCTGCGGGGATGACGGAGCCGGTGACGGTGACAGCGGTGACGGTGCTGATGGCGGTGCTACGTACGTGACAACGCGATGACGACGGTGCTGGTGATGGCAGAGAAACTGCGGCAGCTTGTCCAAGGCTACTCGTCAACGTGGAGACAAGCCCGCGTCTTGCCCCAGGCAGCCTGGCCACAGACGGACACACCTTTCGGTTCCTCTGGTCGCCACGCGTGTGCGCGGTGTTCTGAGGTCTGCAAACCGCTTGGCTCTGCTCCCTTCAGGAGGTGGGCGGACTCCCCTCCTTCGGGCTGCAGCCTGGACCTCAAAACTCAGGTGCAACAAACAGAATAAAACGGGAGAGACGAGGTGGTCAGGGCGCCTGGCTTCCACTGGCCCTTCTCTCCGGACGACCTGCTCCCGGACAGCCGGCTGCCCTGCCGCGGGCGTGCCTCTGGGAGGCTCCTGTGACGAGGAGCCGAGACCTTCTGCCAACAGGTGCGCGAGGCCCTCTCCAGAAGCAGATGCAGCCCCAGTCACAGCCTCGCAGAGACCCGAGCCCAGGCCCCAGCCTGGCGACCGAGAGGCTCTGAGCCAGAACCTGCAGACTTGGCAGCTCCTGGACTTGAGACCCTCAGGAACTCTGAGCGGTAACAAAGCTTGTGTTCTGAGCTGCCGAGTGTACAATAATCCGTTATGCAACATTAGATAAGAACACAGTATATTTCCTTAATCAACGAAGAGGCTTCCAGAAGGCCCTGAGAAGACCGCCGTCCAGCGTCCCCGAGCCTTGAAACATAAGCCTGCTTTCACGAGCGCTCGGTGGCCGTCCGCTTTGGTTAACCCGGGAACGGCAGATTCTGGGAATCAAGCGCTGTCAGCACATCGCTGCGCTTTCTTGGCAAAGGCCGGAACCTGGGGACGCTGATCGGGGATTCACGGGTGCGCGGCTGCGACTCTGTAACCCGCTGCGGGCCGCGCTGGGTGTGAGGGTCTCCGGCACCCCCGCCCTGGGCCGGAAGCCCCTAAGGCAGGGGGAAGGGCGTTCTTCAAAGCTCTTAGAAATCAGTCAGGTTTGTTCAAAGGCCAAACGAAACTGACCCAGCTCTGCACAGAGGGGAGGCCGGGCCTCGATGACCGGGCGCTCCGGCCTTCCAGGTGAGGGTCAGCGCCAAGCCCGCAGCAGCCCCGGCGATGGCGGCGGGGAGCAGGGCGGGGACACGGGGGCCGGCGTCTCCTTCTCGGACGTTAACAACCAGCCAGTGTCTTGAAACCAAGCTGCTGGTCCCACCACACTGGGCTTCCGTGGTTAAAGGCGGGGAGGGAAGCGCTTTCCCTCCGTGCGGAGTGTCATTTAGAGTCTACGCAAACAGCAGAGGAAGACGGCGCACGGCTGGCACAACATCCAGCCTGAGAGGCGGGAAGGTCCACGCGGCTCCGCCCCCACACCCCCACGCCCCCCACGCCCCGCGAGCGCCCGTGAACTGGCCTCAAGCAAGTTCAGATACTTAACGTGCAGAAAACACGCGCTAACGCCACGGGCTAAGCGGCCTTGGCCCCAGGAGTGACCTCAGGCCCTGAAAGAGCCCTACCCCCCGTCTTCTTATAAGACTGCAGGGCGCTGTGACCAAGGGCCACCAAGAGCTGTGCACGGACAGACGGGGACCTGCCTGTGGCGTTAAGAGTTCTGCCCTAGTACAGATGGAATTCACCAGAGGAAAATCAGCTAATACATTTAAAAACACAAGAAAAGATCTGACTCCAGTCATAGATAAAATAGGAGATTTTTAAAAAGCAATCATTTATTTCCCAAAATTAATAATTTTCTTTGTTCTGAAAAGAATTTTCCCTTTGACTTTATTTACCCAGGGAGTCCTTCCATTTCTCTCTGTTTTAATAATTCAGTTTTACCAAATTAAAAAAAAATCAGTATACCAAATGATTTAACAATCCAATGCTCTAAGATTCCATCGGCTCATAACTTACCAGGACCTGCATCTGCTGCACAAGCAAGGCTTGCCCTGGAATTGCCTTTGGGTACCACAAGCACCGCACGGCCCAGTTAGTTAATTGGAATATGGCACAGTTACAACCTGACTATGACCTCAAGTCAACATAACCGCAGCTCCCTATCAAACCGAGCAATGCTTCACAGGTTTCTCAGAGCCATGGTTCTCAAGTGTAGCTGCAGGCCGGACGTCACCAGGGGGTCGCCAGAAATGCAAATTATGGGCTCCAACCCCAGCCTGCGGAACCAGGAGCGAACCCAGCAATGCAGATAAAGGTTGAAACACCATTTAGTTCCATATGATATCACTTGTATCTGGAATCTAATCTACGGCACAAATGAACCTTTCCACATAGCGCACTGGGAACTATGTCTGGTCACTTGTGATGGAGCCTGATAATGTGAGAAAAAAGAATCTGTATGTGCATGTGTGACTGGGTCACCTTGCTGTGCAGTAGAAAACTGACGGAACACTATAAACCAGCTACAATGGGCAAAATAAAAATCATTATAAAAAAAAAAAGAACCACCACTTAGCCCCTCCCAAAGGGCACAGGGCCCCCAGCACAGCCCACACAGCCCCCGGGTGGGCACCCGGCCAGCAGAGGCTGGCTGGCCGGCTGGGAGCGCGGGTGGCGGGCTGGTGCCCCTGCGAGTTGCCCACACGCCTGGGGACAGAGCACACTGACCCTGCACTGATCACTTTCTGCGTGCCTGCCGGCCGCCATGGGCTCTTTGTGGGGCGAGGCCTGGGAATGTCACAGGTCATGACAGAGGCCAGCAGGTGTGCAGTGGCCCTGGAGATTAGAAGACAGAGCTGTGTCACAGGCGCTCGCGAAGCCGAGCACGAAGAAGCGCAAGGTGCGACCGCCTGTGGCGACAGCTGCGGCCATGTCCCCTCATCACTTGGAAGGTGGCGTCCAGGTGGGGGTGACTCCCTCTGAAAGAGCGTCAGCTGCGTCTGGGTATGTCCCCCCTGAGCCCCGCCTGACGGGGCCGCCCTGCTCCCGCCGGGCCTGAGGACCTGCGCCGGGCTGCACCTGCAGCGCCCGAGACGTGGGCCGGGACGGCTCCGAGGCCCTCGGGGTTTCCGCCTGCAGCCGGCGCCTGGCCTGGCTGTGCTGAGCGGCAGGAGGGCCTGCGCTGCCGGACCCGATGGGAAGCTGAACCCCGGCCTCCCCAGCACTTACACGCCAGTGCCCTCCACCCACGACCTGTGTCCGTCACGCGTCCCCTCATGTGCCCAGTGCGGCTCCCAGCGGCTTAAGGCGGCAGGTCCCACGCTCACGTCTGCCTCAGTGACTCTCACACCCGAGTGGCACTCAGTTCCTCGGGCTCGCTGCTCCCTGGTCGAAGCGCGGCTCGCTGTCGCAGCCCCTCACGGCTCTCACGGCCCGCGCTCTCCAGGCGCCTCCGGCACCCAAGCCCCCCACGGTGCTGCACGCGCCCCCCAGCCC
Source organism: Catagonus wagneri (assembly GCA_004024745.2). NCBI lineage: Eukaryota > Metazoa > Chordata > Mammalia > Artiodactyla > Tayassuidae > Catagonus > Catagonus wagneri. Next base: position 46,017 of record PVHT021183642.1, read on the forward strand.
CGCCGGAGCACCAGGCTTCCCACACGCCAAGTCCCGCCCCGTCCCCAGGCCCGCGGCCCGCTCTGGCCCCTGGGCCCTCGCAGATACCCCTCTCTCCAGCAGCACTTCCAGCCATCCTGGAAACTTGCTCTGAGCTCACTAAAAACTCCCTTTTAAAAAATGAATGAGGCATCTAGTTAAACCACTCAGTACACTGGGCATAAAAAGCCTGCATCTGAAGGAAACCAAGTAACCTAATCACAAGCGGTCGCTCGTTCCTTGTGATGAAAGCAGAAGCTGTCTCCCTCCAGACCAATTTACGGCCCTAAACCGCAGAGGCCAGAGCGAACGCCGTCTGTATCTTGCACGTCTTAACAGACCCGCCCTGGACACCACACTTCTGCGGAGGAAGTTATTCTGAGCACGTGGGCGCTTTCAGAAATGATTTCTATGGAAAACAGCAGTCAGGCGGTAATACAGGCCCAAGGTGACCTCATTACCAGAATTTGTTCTAGTTGTCATCAGCCATATCGCACGGTGTCACTCAAAACGGGACAGAAATGAGAGGTACTGACATGAGCACCAGCGATGAGAGTGACGAGGGCTGCGGCCGGGCCGCGGGAGCCTGGGCTGGACAGGCAGCGGGCAGTACGTGAGAGCGCCTCCTCGGACCTACCCCTGGGGCTCGGAGGCGCCAGCCTCCGCCCCTGCAGAGCTGCTCTGTGTGGGCCCAGCGAGCGTGTCCTCTGTGCTCTGCAGAGCCAGCTCCACTCCTGAGCGGGGCCTGCGGGCTGGTGTGGGCGAGGGCCGCCAGCCTGGGTACCGAGGGCAGGACGACCAAGATGTCCCAGGATGAGGACGAGCGCCACCAGCCTCTGCCACCTCCTAGGAGAGGACCCAGGACGAGGCCCCCGGGACCTGCAGGTAAACCGTGCAGCCGGCTCCACGCTGACAGGAGAGCCGCGAGAATACCCACACACCTGCCCACGCGGGCGGGCAGGGTGGGCGTTTAATCACACCCTCCCCTGCTTAGTTTGAGGAGCTGCGAGCTGTCACGCCAAGGGCAGTTGTGGCACAGACACCGCAGGGTCAGAAACCATTTCATAAGTGTCACGTGTTAAGGAGCTTGGAGCTTCTACTGTGTGTCTCAGCCAACACTGCCAGTAGGTGAGGCTTAGCTCTGTGTGGCTTTAAAATCACAGATATTTTGGAGTTCCAGCTGTGGCTCAGCAAGTTAAGAACCTGACTAGTATCCACGAAGATGCAGGTTCAATCTCTGGCCTTGCTCAGTGGGTTAAAGATCCGGCGTTGCCGTGAGCTGTGGTGCAGGTCACAGGCGAGGCTCGGATCCCACGTTGCTGTGGTTGTGGCGAAGGCGGCAGGTGCAGCTCCAGTTCAGCCCCCAGCCCGGGAACTTCCACGTGCCGTGGGTGAGCTCATAAAGTTAAATTAAAAACTTACAGAACTTTGGAGCAAAGCCCTGAGAGCTGTGCTCACCCAGAGATCAGAGATGCAGAGGCCGAGAAGCACGGAGGCCCCCGAGGTCAGGCTGCAGGGTGACGGCCAGGCCGAGGCTCCGGGGCCTTCCGTCTTCCTTTTCCCCGGTGCTCCTCCCAGCCCGCAGGCTGCACCCGTCACCCAGGCCAGCGCCACCTCCCGACGCCCCTGCTCCCCGGGCCCGGCCCGCCCTGGAGTTTCCGCTGCTGGGACCACAGCCCCGGCTTCGCGTGGGCAGCACTGGACGGGCTGTCCTGCCGAGCCCTCCCTACCTCCCCACGTGCCGTTTTCCAGCCACACGCGTGCTGGTTTCCAGCTCACCCTTCCTCACAATTCGAATATGCCATTCAAACACACCCCCCGACCTGCGTGCTAAGGCCATGAACCCTGGAAAATCCCCTGGATCAGACTCTTGGCAGGACAGACTTGGCACAGTTTAGTTTGTCCAGGTCTTTTTATTTTCAGTTTTTTTTATGGCTGCACCTGTGGCTAATGGAAGTTCCTGGACTACGGACTGAACCCGAGCTGAAGCTGTGGCCCAGACTGCGTGTGACCTAGACTGCGTGTGACCTAGACTTCAGGTGTGACCTAGACTGTGTGTGGTCTACACTGCAGCCGCGGCAATGCCAGGTCTTTAACCCGCTGTGCCACAGCAGGCGCTACTGTCGGGATCTTTTTAGAAGGACAGTGGTTGTAATAAGAGGGCAACTCGGAGGGCAGAAGGCGAGGGTGGGGGGCGGAGAGGAGGGGCCCCCGTGGCGGGGAGTCCTTGCCTGGGCACCACCCTTGCGCTGCTGCAGCTCCGAGGGCTTTCTGACGGAAGGGACAGAGCTGAGGCCTCGGGGCCTTAGGTTCACAAATGCCACCACCTGGCGGATCCACCGAAGCTGGAGGGGCCCAGGTGCTGACTCTCCCGTGCCTGGCAGGCCGGGGGCACCCCCAGGGGCTTGTGCAGTCCCCAGCGCCCTTGCCACACTGCTGCTCATGTTGCAGGGCACACGCCATGCCATTGGATCTGGGGTGTCCCTGGCCCCACTGCACAGATGAGGAAGACCGAGGCTCAGCGCTCGGGAGCGAGCAGGGAGGCGGGCGTGTGGGCTGCCTGGGTGTCCCCGTGGCCCTGCCCACCCAGGCTCGCCCTCACAGCATCTCTGTGCAAAGCGCTTGCGGCCCCTCCGCGCTGCACACACCCAGCCGTGGGGAGAGCTGCAGGGGAGCTGCAGGCAAGACCCCCAGGCAGTGCTGCCAAGAGCCTGGGGGACGGAGGGTCTCAGGTAAGTAACGGCCGATGCCTCCTGGTGAGTCCCGGGGTCTGAGACCTGGTCCGAGGCCACAGTTCGCAAACGAAGCACAGCTGCCGAGTGACCAGAGACGGACACCAGCCCAGGGCCAGGCCCTTGGGAGCGGGATGATTCCTTCTTTGCGTGGGGGGCAGACCCGGGATGGGAGAAGCAGCAGGTGCCCACGGCCCCCGCAGGACGACGCGGGCGCGGGGACAGGACAGCAGGAGGGGGAGGCGGGGAGGGGCCGGGGCCCAGCGCCCGCGGAGGCACAGGGAGCAGGCCCGGGTCACGGCCGCCCCCTCACAGAGGCCGGGACGAGGCGCGGCTGTCTGGCTGTCCGGACGGTTTTCCTGTTTATTCCCGGGGAGCACAGGAGACACGGGGTGCCCCCAGCGGAAGGGGGGATGGGTCAGTTCACAGGAACGGAGCAAAAGGGCCAGCCCCACTGCACCGAGGGACGCGGCTTTCCCGAGACCGGAGAGCTGCCGCTTCAACCCCGTGTCTGGCCGATTAGCCCACCTGACCCCTTGGGGCCGAGGCGGGGTCCGGACACCAGAGCTGGTGTGGCCGCAGGCGCCCGGAGCGTGAACACGGCGGCGGACGCCCAGCTGCGGAGCAGGGGGGCCTCGCAGCGGGAGCCTCGCCTCCTCAGGGCTCCTCGGAAGCGCGCTTGGCTCCGGCGCCCGGGACGTGGGGTCCAGCCACCCAGCGGCCGGCTGAGCACAGGCCAGGCCAGGGAGGCGCCTCCGTGGGTGCGGCTGCGGGGTCTGGGACAAGCGGGGGCGGCGCGGGGGCCGCGGCTGCGAGCAGGTTACAGGCCCGGGTCCGTCCCCGCCGGGCCCCCCGCCGGCAGCGGGAGCTGTAGGCCGGCCGGCGGGGGTGGGGGCTCTGGGGTTCAGGTCGATCCGCCAGGAAGCACCCGGACGGCCTCAGACAACCTCTGAAACCCACCGTCACCCACGCTTTCGAGATGACATCCAGATTCACCTTTGACGAAGGGCCGTCGGGACGGGGTGTGGGGCCAGTTAGCCCTGGTCCCCGGGTCTCGTCACCAAACCCTCCCGTGAAAACTCCTCGGCCTCCCAGCCCCCCGGCACCAGGCACCTCCCCGCCATACAGAGTTGGGGAGTTTCTGCCGTGGGGACCTGCAGCCACCCCCAAACCCCCTCCCCGCCCTTGGTCTTGTGGAGCCACGAGACAGACGGGCAGGGCTCAGGCTGGCACGCGCCCACCTCCTCCTGGGCACCGTCTGCCCCGGAGGAGGACCGGGTGTGGAAGGAAGGAGGTGCGGGTGCCAGGCTCGGGGGACGCCGCTCAGGGCCCAGCATCTGGGGGCAGGGGCACAGCCGGGGGGGCAACGGGGCCTGAAAAGGGGCCTCCCCAGAGCGGTGTCAGGTTGAGGCCACTTCCTGGGGCCGGGGAGGGGACCCAGTTTGCCCCAGGCTGGGCACGCGGGGGCTCCTGATGATGTTGAGAGTAAGCACTGCTCCCGCAGGACACTCGGCAGCCTCACTTCTCAGCTGAGGACATTTCAGGAAAAGTGTGCATCACAGCACACACGACACCGGGTCCCGCGCAAGAAGGCAGTGCTAACGACGAGGGCCACGGAGCACAACGGGGCCTCATGCTACACTTAGAAACGGAAGAGCTGGAGTCCCCGTCGTGGAGCAGTGGAAATGAATCCGACTAGGAACCATGAGGTTGTGGGTTCGATCCCTGGCCCCGCTCAGTGGGTTAAGGATCGGACGTGACAGACCAGGGGTCAGAAATTCCCTGTGGAGCCTCATTCCAGGAAGGCAGGCCTCCCTACAGGTGGGGCGGGGGGCCTGGGTCACCCCCTCTCGGTCCCCACCCAGCTCTCAGACCCGTCAAGGCGGGCGTGTGGGCTGCAGGCCCTGTACGGCAACTTTCGTTTTCTGACGGCTAGCTCCAATTCATTTTCCCACAATGTATCACGGGCTGTTCGAAGGATTTTCCGTCAAACATAAATAGGTTCAGACTCCTCTGCAGAGCAGGCTTGCAGTGCTGGTGAGCCGGCGCGGGTGAAGGTTAAGTCCAGGGACACAGAAGAAAACAGATTTTTTCCAGGTGGGCTTGATGGCTTTAAAAAATACTAGCATCTGAGCAGCCGTGAGTGTCTGTGGAAAAGACCCACAAGCCAGTCCCACACTTGGTCCAAGCCGACATGCTCACCATGGTGTCAATTTTCTTTTCCTTTCAGAAAAGTAATTTCCATGTTGCATCCACCCAGGACCAGGGACACGGAAGAGAAGGCACAGCGGGGAAGCACCAGGGCTCCCGGCGCCCAGCAAGGCAGGAAAGGTACCACTCGAATCACCTGCAGCCTAAAGAATCGCAGCCCCCACCAGGGAGAGCCCCCTCCTCCTGAAAGCAGGGGTCCTGGAGACGGACCCACAGCCCAGGGCCAGGGGACAGGCCCACCGCAGGGAGTCCTGGGGACGGACCTGCCTCCCAGAAGTCGGAAATCCAAATTCCCGGGTGTAGCCTAGCCTTGTCCAGAGGCAGGAGCCAGAGACGGGCCTGGAGCCAGAGTGCGCCCCCACCCCCGCTCCCGCAAAGGGCCCACGGCTGCAGTGACACTAGACTAAGGTGGTTTCAGCGACGGTGCCCAGGCCCCGTGTCACTCACCACCTCACGCTCAGCTGCTGTTCCCCTGCCCCAAGTTTCATGCACAAATACAATTTACAAAAGAAACAGCTTGACTTCAATATTTGCTAGAGTCGCGATACCGCTGAATAGCCTGTTGGGTGTTTTTGTGAAACCAGCAGCTCAGACCGAATATTCCAGTGTTGTCTTTGTCCCCTTAAATATTTTCGACACAGCGTCTCTGTGCCCAGGCCGCCAATAATCCACGTCTGGAGGGAGCTGTCACAGCTTGGGGGCAGGTGGCGCTGCTCTGACCAGGCAGCTTTGCCGGGTGGCAGCGGGCACCCCCCCCCGCCCCCGTCTCCTTCCCGGTTCACGTCAGCGAGAAGCGGCGCAGCTCCCGGTGTTCTCCTTAAAACGGATGAGACACAAACAGGCCGACGCAAAGCCAGCATCTGGCCCCAGGACGAGACTCGAGGCGGGGGGCCGTTGGGCCAGGGTGGGGCCTGCACCCTGAGCAGTGGCTCCCGGGCCCCACACACCAGACCGCTGTTCCCACTGTCAGAGGTCGTGCCCCCAACTCCGCGTGGCCTGGTTGGTTCTGCCGTCCTGTGCGTTTACGTTCACTGGACAACCCCAGGGCCTGCCTGTTGCGGGGGAACCACCTGCCCGTCGCGGGGGGGACCGCCTGAGCAGGCTGGCCGCCCTGGAGGTCAGGGTGACCATCGGCACGGGGAAAATCGCCAGCTCAGTCCAACGGGCATCTAGGAAACACACCTGCCCTCTGGAACCCTGACCCCAAATTACCGTGGCACAGCAGCTCCAAGGTTTCAGGGTGCCCTGATGGGTCTGGGGGTCCCCGCCATTAAGGCACCAAGGGCCCTGGGAGTCCAGCAAGGCCCCACGCAGCACGCAGGGCTCCACTCCCAGGGAGACACCCGCTCACCCCACACGTGCAGAAGGGAGCCGCCCGTCTGGCGTACACTCAAGTCTCGGGAAAAGCAACTTTAAAATTAGAGCATCTGTAGTTCCTGTTGTGGCTCAGTAGAAACGAATCTGACTAGTATCATGAGGATTTGGGTTCAATCCCTGGGCCCACTCAGCAGGTTAAGGATCTGGCGTTGCTGTGGCTGTGATGCAGGCCTGCAGCTGCAGCTCCAATTCGACCCTTAGCCGGGAACTTCCATGTGCCGTGGGTGCAGCCCTAAAAAGGACAAAAAAAAAAAAAAATAGAGCAGCCTTCAAATACACAGTTGGACTAGGAACACCCATTGGGTGGATCAAGTGGCTTTGGTGAGGGCCACATAAGACAGACTTCTGTGCGTGGACACTTCTGCGCCTCACTCTGCCTGGATTCTTCCCCCCACGGCCACGGCCACGGCCACGGCCACGGCCAAGCCTCGGGCACAGGAGGGGCAGGGCTTCCCCAGTGAGCACGGCCTCCGCGCGGCCCGGGGGCCCACTGGGCTCCAGCCTGGTCCCCAGTGCCCCGTGCGGCGCCCGATGCCCCACCTTGCCCCCTGTAACCGAGAGGGACCTGTCCCCCGGTCCAGCTGAGGCTCCTGCAGGCTCCTCACCCGTCAAGGAGGGACCTTTGAGGTCCAGGCCACACTCTTTCCTCACAAAACACCATCTCCCTGCGGTCGGGGGCTCTGCACCTCCAGCCGCTTTTCTCTGGTGAGCGGCTCCACCTGGTTAATCGCAAAGTCACTTCCATCAGGTTCGAGGCGAAGGCCGTCTGAGGCGTCTGTCCTCAACGTGACGGCGGGAACCCTCAGTCTGCGTGGAGCCCCTTCCTGTCCCCTGCGTCCTGACCCACACTCAACGCCTGTGGCTTCTGCTCTCACGAGGACGGGCTGGGGGGCCTGGGAGACGCCCGTCTGTCCCTCTTGCTCCCCCACAAAGGTGTTCCCTGACTGCTCTGCCCCCGTGAACAGCAGGGGGGGCTCGCCCTCGCGCAGCTTCTGTTTAGGGCGAGACAGGGAACAGCCGCCGGGCAGCTAACCTTGGAACCAGCTGGGGGCCGGGCAGGGCAGTCAGCGCGCTGCGGGTCTGGGGCTTCCTCCAGGAGCCGGCGGGGGGACCGCAGGGGCCGAGGGGGCGGGGCGTTGGAGGCCCGGGCTCGGGAGCGGCTGGCGGGCTGGCGGGCTGGCGGCCTCCCCGCCACCGCACCAGGGCTTCCGGAAGCCCAGCCGCAATCCTGCTCCGGTCCTGGGTGCTGGCGCCCTGGAGAACCGTCAGGAAGCGCAGCTGGCCCCCCAGCCGCGCAGCACACGGGCGCTGGAGAAGCCGAGCAGCTGCACGCGGAGCCCACGGCAACAGCCGAAACGTCCATGGACACAGGAACGGGCCAAGAGCCGTGACACGCAGACACGGCGGAACACCGCGCAGCCGCAGACAGACACGCGAAGGCCGGCTGCAGCGACGCGGATAGACCGGAGCCTCTCACACCGGTTGAGAGGAGGGAGAGAAAGACAGACGCACCTGGTGTCACCTCTGTGGGGTGCAAACTACGAACAGATGACGCTGTCTGAAAGAGCCGAGGAGAGCTGACTTGGGGTTCCCGGGGGAGGGGCGGGCTGTCGAGCGTTTGGGGGATTCCTGGATGCAGACCGTTCCACTTGGGCGGGACGGAACACGGGCCACCGCACGGCACAGGGCATGTGTGATGGGTCACCTTGCTGAACAACGGACCCTGAAGAGCCCTTGCAAACCAGCTGTGCTTTCATTAAAAAAAAACATACAGGACTCACATGGTTTCTGGTCTGAGCGAGAGCAGCATGTGCCTGGCCCGCTGCCCGAGGGACAGGGAGCGGCCGGCCGGGCCCCGCGGAGCTGGGAGCAGCCCGGTCCTGCCGGCCGCGCGGGCGAGCGGGGCCCTCGGCCGTTGTCGCAAAGCAAAAGGCAGGCGCGCATCCATCGGCGGCTCGGTCTCGGGTTTCTGGCGAGGTCGAGGGCCGGCGAGCTTCGGGGCGACCTGGGCGCCCAGCGGGCACCGTCCCGAGAGACAAACGACTAAACCAGGGAGAGAAAAACTCTTCGGTCTTTCCCCTCAGAAGCCACGGACCTGCCTCGGCGCCCGTCTTGGAGGCCTCCAGGCCCACGAGGCGGCGTGCGAGGTGACTCTCGACTTAGGACGGAGGCCACCCCTGTGCCCACACTGTTCAATTTCAATTTCTGAACGTTCCGGGCTCATCATTCGTTCATCTGACCAGGCGCTTGGTGATTAATCTCCCCCAAAGCCCTCAACATGCAAAAAGCACGTTTTCTCCACAGGGGACGCCCCACGAGAGGCATTTTAGGAGCCGGGCACCTGCTTGCCCCTCTGAGGTGAGAGGCCGCTCCCCCGGACCGCGGGGCACCCGGCCCGACCAGCAAACCTTCGAGCAATCACAACAGCGCTACGAGGAGGTCCCCTGGGTGAGACCTCGGCCCCGACGCGTCCGTGCGGGGCTCCGCGGGCGACTCGGTTCCCCTGGTGTAGACAAAGCGCAGGACCCGTCCACACGCTGCGGGGTCCTGTGTGGGCCCTCCCCTCCCCCGCCTGCCTCGGGGGAGCAGATGACAGCGAAATCAAGGGCCCACGGGTGCAGAGGACGCACGGGGAAGCTCTCATGCGTCCCCCTCCAAATCTTAGCTCCAAACGCTTCACTGTGTCAAACTGAACCAACGGGTCAGAGCTGCAGGCCCGTCCTGGTCACTGTGGCCGCCGGGACCCTCAGGCCGGTACTTAAAGGTCAAATAAAAACTCAGCGCCTCCACCTGGTGGCCGTGGGCCGGGCCGAGCAGCCACCTGCAGCCAGAGGCTGGGAAACGAGTCACCTCTGGGAGGCGGTCACCCAGCGACCAGCACTCCGTCACCCGGCGCAGAGGCAGACGGCCGCTGGACAGCCGCTGGGGCCTCACGCTCTCACCAGAGCTGGGGGCCAGGCCGGGCCCTCCCCGAAAGGTCACTGGCGGGGTCAGCGCCCTGGGGGCGCCCGGTGTGACCCGCCGTGCTGCCCACTTGGGATGCGGGGACTCCGGCCCGGCCGCTGCGCAGCAGGAGTGGGTCCGGCCTTTCCGGCTTCGCTGGGAGCCCGCATGCGGCGGCGGCCTCCCCTCTGGGCCCCAGCCCTCCCCCGACGGGAAGCTCCGATAAAACAACGCAGCTCTCCAGGCGCCTCGCCGTCTCTCGCTGGTCTAATTACGGGAGAGCATCTACTAATTTCAGACTCTGGCCAGCTTAATCAGAAACTTCATTTACAATTCCATCAGCTGCAAAGCCATTTGCTACTTTCTGTCATAGCGAATCGTCAGCTCCTCGTTCCCCATGCCCTGTTTCTCATTTCCCCAAGTTCCGGAAAATCGATACTGAGCCAGAATAAACTGGGGCTGGTGGAAGCCGTGTTTCAGTTCCTCCTTTAAAATGTCTTCCGCCCAGAGCCGTGGAAAAGGCGCAAATTGCTGTTGATGCTTCCAGTGCCTAATTTCGGGGTAAAGAAAGGATTTTACCACCAAAAAGAGGCTGATGATAATGTTTCTGCCTGAGAAAGTACACAGGGTTCTGGCGAGCTTGTGGCCGTCTCATGTATCTCTGGAAAAGTCCACCTGTCCCGTCTGGCCCCAGGAGAACCCTTGGGCCCCATGAGATGGTCTCAGACGTGCGCTGAGGGGGCTGTGAACTGGACACGGGCACTGCTTCCTGCCTCTGCGAGGACTGAGCCGTCAGCCCGCAGCTGCCGCCCCGCGGCACCCCCAGAAAGGAGCGCAGGGTGGGGTCAGGACGGAGCCCTCCGAGCTCGGGGAAAACTGGCAGAACAGGCCTCCAGATAGTTACGCATTTTCAGAAGATTTTACAAGCCCAATCTTTGTATCTCCTCGTACCTAGAAAAGCACTAAAAACCCATCACGGTGACACCTGCTCCTCGTGACTAGCAGTGACCTTCACAAAAGCAGCTGCCAACTTCTGTACAGGTACCACCTGCAAGTACCTGCCCCTTCGCCAGAACCGCGCACACACTGACCTCCGCCTCCTCAGAGCCGCTCTGCCGAGCTCTCGCTGAGACGCCGCCAGTCCTCATTTTGTCCCCAGGAAAGCTTAACTCTCAGCTTTCAGGTGGGCCTTGTGTTTCCGCTGACAGGGCCCCTCGCCCCCCGACACGGCCTCCGCCTCCTCCGCGGGGCAGAGGGACGGCTGGGCAGAGTGTTCTAAAGAAGGGCACCACCGCTTTGCTCTGCGGGGCGCCTTAACACACATGCACAAGGATTAAAGAACCCAAACCTGGCCTTCGCCGTGGCTTTGCCGCTTATTTAGGCTGTTTCTCTGAGATGACAGAAACGGGCAAATTGCGTCACTTGGCCAGGAGTTTCATTTCAGGACCGTGTAACACAACCTGCTCGTGTGGGAAATATTTACCCCTTTGCTTCTTGTTCTCTCTAAATTTGCTTCCATTTTTTAAAAAATTCATGGCAATATATTATTCCTGGAGGTTTTATAAACCATGTCCTTCAAGCAAATAAATGTAAATTTCACTCTGTGACTCCATTTTCGAAGAAATGGTTTGAGAGGTACTCCCTCCACTCCCCCAAATTTCCCCTGTAAAATGCTTATTTCCGTTCTTCTTGCGACAGTGGAGGTGCTCGTGTCAGTGGCCTCGGGCCGTCGGGGCCCAGGGCGTGCTGCAGCAAGGCCCGCGGCCTCCCAGAGAGAATGTGCGCGACCGGAACCTCCCCCCCCGGAAGCCGCAGCCGGAGGGGGACAGGGCTCTGGGGTCCGGGCCGCAGGTGCCGGCCCAGGCTGCCAGGCCTCGTTCTCAAGGTCACCGCAGCGTAACGAACACAGAAGGGCTATCACTGCTGTCTAGCATTGTTTTCTCCTGGAAAATGCGGAGAAGAGAAAGGTCACTACGCCCTGCCTGGAAGCCAGCGACCCAGGCCTGGTGGGAACACAGAGTGGCTGACAGGCCGCTTCAGACACGGAGACAAGACCCGCGGGCGCTGGGTCCTCACGCTGCCTTTAGGGCGTCGGAGTCGGACAGGCCGGCGCTCAGGTCAGGCAGCGGCTCGGCCGGTCTGCCCCGCGGTCGCCCTGTGCCCTGCGGTGTCTGAGGCCTCCGGGCTCGTGCGGCTCAACACGCTCGTATGTGAAGCACCTGCGGCTGGGACGCGTCACAGCGCGAGCGCCCCAAGCCGGGCCCTCCTCACCGCACGCGGGCAGACGGGGTGGAAGCCCCCGCTCCAGCGGAGCGGGTCTCCCCGCGGGGCCCGGAACCGCGTGTCTTAGAAGGCCCCCTTCCGTCCCATCGTCGCCACAGAGAGCAGGGCACCAACTGCGGGCACCCGGCCCCGAGGAACACTCCAGCGCCCGCCGCAGCAGCCGCTCCCTGCGCTCGGCACCCAGACCAGGCGCTCCCGGAGGCAGGCCCGGCGATCGGGCCACGTGCTGCCGCGACCCTAGAAGAGGAGGCCGAACTGTGGTCTGGCCCCAGCACGGGGTTGGAGTTGGGGCGGAGGCCCCCTCTGGCACCGGGGCGCGATCCCACATCCTGTGCCAGGAGAGCTGGCCCCGGGCGAGGACGCAAGGAACAAGCTGTCCCCGACCACCTGCTTTCTCTCCCTGGACAGTCTCTTCGCAACCGGCCCCTGGCCTGCAGGTACCAGGCAACGGAAGAGCAAATACTGAAAACCACAGAAAAATCCAGATTTTAGAGAAGACACGGTAGTACTTCATTTATTTAGTGCCAATTAGGTAAAAGTTATTCCAAATAAATGTATGTCCAGGCTACTTAAGCATGCCTGCACAAGCACCCACGTGAAAGGTCTAAAATGCAAGTCTATGTTTTAAAAATATTGCTGAATTCTCTGGCGCCTCAAGCCCAATAGAATGAAGAGAAACTAATGTTTCTTGGTGACTCGGAGCCCTCACGTCAAATACTAGCACGGTGCTCTAAGAGCCAGATGAAGCCTGAGACGCTGTGGGACAAGGAGGCTGTCCCCACGTTCCAAACGGCCCCGCCTGGCTGTGCAGGAGGCGCGTCCCCCGATTAACAGCATCCTTCTGGTTTGAATGAGACCCACTTTCACACACAGAAGATTTTAGAAGTTCACCAATTTATGAACACAGGTGGGATCATGGAATGTGGCAGTCAAGGTGTCCTTGAAAATGATCAGAAATGTTCATTATGGGATCTCCATGGTGTCGTCACCAACACAAGATCCCGTCTGCCTGTCACTGCTAAAGAGAAAGAAACCTGCCTTGGTGTGACGGCGTAAAAGAGCCTCCAGTGGCCTCGGCTTCCCCACGATGCCAAAAGATGGGGGCTACAGAGGAGCGGCACCGAAACCCCGATCTCGCAGGGTAAGAGCTAGCAGAAGCCTCTTCTCTGTTATCTTCGTTTTTGAAACCCTTTATTGGAATGCTTTTTAAAAGTACCAACACAGGTGCACACGTGTCTCCAGTTCAAAGCATCCATTCAGCAAGGAGAGAGGGCACATGTTGAAAGGAACCTGGAACAATCAGATTGTCATCACGACCAGAACAACCACATCTGGTAGCAGAAAACTGTACAGGTTAGGCTACGGACACACCGTGATGCTTGGGCTCACAAGCAGTAGGCCAGGAGAAATAAAATTAAACCACACAAAACAAACACAACCACTCAAAATCTATGGGACGCAGCAGAAGCGGTTCTTAGACTGAAACTCATAGTGATACAGGACTTGCTCAAAAAATAAGAACAGTCTCAAATAAACAACCTAACCTACCACTTCTAAAAGAATTAGAAAAAGAGCAGTCAAAACCTAGGTCACCAAAAGGACAGAAACAGTAAAGAGCAGAGATAAAATAAATAAAATAGAGATTAGGAGTTCCTACTGTGGCACAGTGGGTTAAGGATCCAGCTGCAGTGGCCTGAGTCACCAGAGGTGCAGAGTCAACCCCTGGTCCAGTGCAGTGGAGAGAGGGTCTGGAATTGCTACGGCTGCAGATCAGATTCAGTCTCTGGCCCTGGCACTTCCATTTGCCTTGGGCGTGGCCATAAAAAAAAAGATTAAAAATCAACTGGAAAAAATCAATAAAACCAAGAGCTGATTCACTGAAAGGGTAAATAAAATCAGCAAAACCTCGACTAGATTCACCGAGAAGAAAAGAGAGAGGACCCAAATACATTGGAAATAAGAGGTAACAACCAATACCACAGAAATACCAAAAAAAAAAAAAAAAAAAAAAAAAAAAAAAAAAAAAAAAAAAAAAAAAAAAAAAAAAAAAAAAAAAAAAAAAAAAAAAAAAAAAAAAAAAAAAAAAAAAAAAAAAAAAAAAAAAAAAAAAAAAAAAAGCCGTAAGAGAACACAATGAAGCATTATATGCCAACAAACTTGACAATCCAGAGGAAATGGACAAGCTTCTAGAAACATACAGCCCACCAAAACTGAATCAAGAAGAAATGATAGTTTGAACAGACTGATCACTAGAAGGGAAAAAGAAGCTACATATTTTTCTTAAATCCCTACAAACAAAAATCTAAAACCAGATGGCATCACTGGGAAATTCTCCCAAACATACAGAAGAACTTACACTGGTCCTTCTCAAACTATTCCCAAAGACTGAAGAACAGGAAACATTTCCAAGGTCATTCTAAGAAGCCACTATCACCTTGATATTAAAACCAGAAAAAGACACTGCCAAAAAAGAAAATTATAGGCTAATATCTTTGATTAATAAAGATGCAAAAACCCTCAACAAAATCTTAGCAAAGCAAATCTAATGGTACATTAAAAAAATTTACACACCATGGTCAAGTGGAATTTATCCCAGGGATGCAAGGATTTTTCAGTATCTGCAAATCAATGTGATACACCACATTAACAAATTGAAGAATAAAAACCATATAAATATCTCAATAGATGCAGGAAAAAAAAGTTTTGGCAAAATTCAATATTCATTTATGATTAAAAAAACGCTCCAGATGTGGCCCTAGAGGGAACATACCTCACAAAAAGAAGGCCATTTAGGGGGTTCCCATCGTGGCTCAGTGGTTAACAAATCCAACTAGGAACCATGAGATTGTGGGTTCGATCCCTGGCCTTGCTCAGTGAGTTAAGGATCCGGTGTTGCCGTGAGCTGTGGTGTAGGTTGCAGACGTTACTCAGATCCTGCGTTGCTGTGGCTGTGGTGTGGGCTGGCGGCTACAGCTCCAATTAGACCCCTAGCCTGGGAACCTCCATTTGCCATGGGTGCAGCCCTAGAAAAGGCAAAAAGATTAAAAAAAAAAAGATGAAGCCCATTTAGAATAAATCCACAGCTAACACGAGACTCTACAATGAAAAGCTCAAAGCAATTGCTCTAAGATCAGGAATAAGACAAGAATGCCCATATTCACGTGTTCTATTCAACATAGTATTATAAGTCCTAGCCATAGCAATCAGACAAGAAAAAAAAAAAAAAAACTAAAAGGAATCCAAATTGGAAGAGAAGAGGTAAAACTGTCATTATACTCAGAGGACATGACATCACACACATGACATTGCATACATGGTATCACGACTCCACACAAAAACTACCAGAACTGATAAACAAATTCAGCACGGCAGCACGATACAAGATTAACACATGGAAATCTATTCCATTTCTTTACTCTAACAATTAAATCTCAGAAAGAGAAAGTAAAAAAAAAAAATCCCTTTTAAAAATCACAAAAAATAAAATCAAATAAAATATCTGGGAATAAATATGACCAAGGAGATGAAAGACTTACACACTGAAAACTATAAAACGCTGATAAAAAAAAAAAAAAAGAGGACTCAAAGAAATGGAAAGATATCTCATGCTTCTGAATTGGAAGAATTAATATAGTTTAAATGACTATACTACCCAAAGCAACCCACAGATTTAATGTGATTCCAATCAATTGCCCATGACGTTTTTCACAGACCTAGAATAAGCAATCTTAAAATGTATATGGAACCATAAAAGACCCAGAATTGCCAAAGAATCCCTAGGAAAAAGAACAAAGCAGGAGACAGAACTCTCCCATACTTCAGAAAACGCTACAAAGCTACAGCAATCAAAGTAGCATGGTATTGGCACAAAAACAGGCATACAGATCAATGAAACAGAATAGAGAGCTCAGAAATAAACCCAGATGCCCATGGTCAATTAACCTTTGACAAAAGAGGCAAGGATATACAGGGGAAATAAGACAGACGGTCTCTTCAGCAAGTGGCGCTGGCAAAACTGCGCAGCTGCATGAAGGCAATGAATCTGGAACACACACTCATACCATGCACAGAAATAAACTCAAATGGCTAAAAGACTTACAAAGACATGACACCATAAAACTCCTAGAAGAGAACATAGGTAAAACATTCTCTGACATAAACCATACAGATGTTTTTTACTGGGTCAGTCTCCCAAGATAATAGAAATAAAAGCAAAAATAATCAAATGGGACCGAATCAAACTTACAAGCTTTTATACAGTCACGGAAACCAAAAACAGCATGAAAAGACAGCCTACAGAATGGAAGAAAATATCTGCAAATAATGTGACCAACAAGGGCAAAGTTCCCAGCATACACAAAAAGCATATATAACAATATCGCAAAAACCAAAATAAACCACCCAACTGAAAAATGGGCAGGAAACCTAAACAGACATTTCTTCCAAGTAGACATACAGATGGTCAAAGGCCCATGAAAAGATGTCCAATTATTAGAGAAATACAAATCAAAACCGCAATGAGGTATCACCTCACATCAGTCAGAACGGCCGACATCAAAATGTCTGCAAATGACACACGTTTGAGAGGGTGTGGAGAAAAGGGAGCCTTCCTAAACTGTCGGTGGGAATGTAAATTGGAAACAATACGGATATTCCTTTAAAAAACTGAGAAAAAGGCTACCATATGATCCAGCAATCCCACTTCCGGGCATGTATCTAGATAAAACTCTAATTTGAAAAGATACATTCACCCCAGTGTTCATAGAAGCATTATTTACAATAGCCAAGATATGAAAGCAACCTAAGTGTCCATCAATAGACGAATGGATATAGAAGATGTGGTACAAATGGAATATTACTCAGCCCCGCAAAAGAATGAAATAATGCCATTTACAGCAACACGGATGGGCTTTGAGATTGTCTTAGTAAATGAAGTAAGTCAGACAGAAACAAATACCATATGGTATCATTTACATGTGGGATCTAAAATATGACACAAATGAACCTCTCTGAAAACAGAAAAGACCCACAGACACAGAGAACAAACGTGGTTGCCAAGGAGGAGAGGAGGTGGGGGAGGGACGGGCTGGGAGTTTGAGATTAGCAGATACAAGCTACTACATATAAAAGTTAATACAATAAAGTCCTTCTGTATAGCACAGGGAGCTATATTCAACAGCTTGTGATAACCTATAATATAATATATGAAAGTGAATATGTGTGTGTATGTGTAAGTTTGCTGTACACCTGTAACACATGATAGATCGATTATACTTCAATTTAAAAACAGAATGCAAAACAACAAGGATGAAAGCGGGAACGACGCTTTGTATTCTCAGCTCTGCTGCTTGTGGGAACCGGGTTGACAGACTAGGGCCGGACACAGGGTGGGCCAGGGACTGGCGCGGAGGGCTGACGCGGCCTCACCCAGCCTGCGCCACGGAGAAGCTCCCCGAATCCAGCCAGACAATGAAAGAACACGTGTAGAGGAACAGCCTTATTTTTTCCCAGCTTTATTATGACCCCGCCGCGGAACAGAGGACCACTCCCGCACTGCTGGCGGGAACGTGAGCCGGCGCCACCGTGGAAACAGCGGGAGCTTCTACACAGTCACAAGTGGAACCACCAGCGCTTCCACCCCGGGGACACAGCCTAGAACAGAACCCTCCGTCAGGGAGGCACCGCACCCCGCTCGCTGCAGCGCCGATCGCCACGCTGAGTGCACGTCTGGGAGCAGATGCGGTAAAGGAGGCAAGGGGACACCATTCAGCCTCGAAAAGAAAGGACTCTGGTCTAGCTGGTCACAGGTTCTGTACTAAGGCGCTTGTCCAGCTCTTTCTCAGCCTAATCTAATTCTAACGGCACAGAATTCTTTTTTTTCTTTCATTTTTCCTTTCCTCCTCTTTCTTTTCAGAAAAATATAACAATAAGAGATCAAAACAGCCCTTCCATAACTTACACGGATTTCAGATTCAACCTGGGACAAAGAATAGAAGCCTCTTACTGCGTATGGATGAATTCAAGGTCATTATGTCACTCCAATTTCTGCTCTGTAGACAGGTATTAATTGTGTAATTATTAGATAGTTGGTCCCTTTCCAGAACCTCCCCTAAAAGATTGCAGGTGCACAGAGGGCAGGGCCCATAGCTTATTTCCCTGTGTATTGTTCATAGTGTTTGATAAACACTTTTTACAGAGCAGATGTTCAAAAATACCTGCTGAATGCACGAGCAGATAAAAGAAGAAAGAAGGAGGAAACTCCTGAGACCCTGTGCGATCTGCAGAGTGAGGGTCACCGGCTCTTTCAAAGCATGACGTTCGTGATGGAGGCCTGGGTCTGTCCTCACGAGAGCTGCCCCACCGGACAGCACGAAATGCATGGGGTCGGCAAAAGCCTACCCAGAGGAGAAAACTTTTTTTAAAAAATTTAAACAAATTTGTACTATAGTTGATTTACAATAGTCTATCCATTTCCTCCGCACAGCAGTGACCCAGTTATACACATACATACATCCTTTCTCTCACATTTTCCTCCTTCGTGTCCCATCAGAGCGCTTGGATATAGCTCCCTGTGCTGTACAGCAGGACCCCACTGCTTATCCACTCCTAATGCAAATAGTTTGCATCTACTGACCTCAAACACCCAGTCCATCCCACTCTCTCCCCTGCCCCTTGGCAACCACAAGTCTGTTTTCCAAGTCCAGGAGTTTGTTTCTCTTCTGTAGACAGTTCACTTGTGCCATATATTAGACTCCACATATAAGTGATACCATACGGTGTTTGTCTTTCTCTTTTTTATCCCGCTTTTTAGGGCTGCACCTGTGGCATATGAAGGTTCCCAGGCTAGGGGTCGAGCTGGTGACCTACACCACAGCTCACAGCAACACTGGATCCTCAACCCTGAGCAAGGCCAGGGATCAAAGCTGCATCCTCATGGACGCTAGATTCATTAACCACTGAGCCATGATAGGAACTCCTGTCTTTCTCTTTCTTACTTACTTCACTTAGTATGAGAATCTCTTTTGCATCCATGTTGCTGCAAATGGCATTATTTTGTTCTTTTTTTATGGCTGAGTGGTATTTCATTGTGTATATGTACCACATCTTCTTAATCCATTCATCTGTCCATGGACATTTAGGTTGTTTCCATGTCTTGGCTGTTGTGAATAGTGCTACAATGAACATAGGGGTGCATGTAACTTTTTGAATGGAAGTTTTGTCTGGATATATGCCCAGGAGTGGGATTGCTGGGTCATATGGTAGTTTTCTGAGGTACCTCCACACTGTTTTCCATAGTGGTTGTACCAATTTACATTCCCACCTACAATGTAGGAGGGTTCTCTTCAAAGGAGAAAACTTAATATAAGCGCTCACGCTCCAGGTCACCAAGGCTACCACAGCTGACGAGCAGGCTTCTTGAAAGAAAATTTCCTTAAATTCCACATCAGAATTCTAGCCCAGTGCTTCTCTTTCAGTCAGTCAGCTTCTGAGCAGATTAGGCAAGTTTCCAAGATACCATTCCTCTAAGCAGAACTTTCAGGGTTGTTGGCCATGGCTGAACATTTCCCTTTCATCCACCATCATTCACCATCATCCACAATCATCCATCATCCATCATCCATCCATTCATCAACCATACACCAACTATCCATCCACATACCATGCATCCATCCATTCAGCTATCCATCCATCCATCACCCATCCACCATCATCCATCCAGTATCCATCCACCATCCTTCTATCCACCATCCATCCATCCACCAACCATCCATCCATCCATCCATCATCCATCCACCAATTATCCATCCATACACCTATCCCTTCATCCATCCATCCATCATGCATGCACCATCCATCCATCCATTCAGCTATCCATCCTTCATCCATCCATAATCTATGTATTCATCATCCATCCACCATCCTTCTATCCATTATCCATTTACCATCCATCCATCCACCCAACCATCCACCCATCTAGTCATCCATCATCCATCCAACTATCCATCTGTCCACCATCCATCATCCATCCACCATCTTTCCATCCACCATCCATCCATCTATACATCCATCCACCAACTATCTATCCATATGCCATCCATCCACCATCATCCATCATCCATCCGTAATCTATTCATCAATCCATCATCCGTCAACCACCCCTCCATCCATTATCGACCTGTATTCATCCATCTTTCCTTTAGTTCCAAAAAAGAGGTAAGACTACTGTTTTCCATGCAAACTTTTTTAAATTCAAGAGCTTACTTTTATTTCCTAATTTTTAACATAATACCAACTTTTCCAGTCTTTCCTTCTACTCTCTCATTTATCTCTCTTTTTCTTCCCATTTATCATGAAAACCCCACAGAGAAAAGTAGATGGCTGAAACTGGAGGCTTGGACAGAGCAGGAAAAAAAAAATTCTCGCTCCAAAGGTGCAGGGAGCCCGAGCACCTCGCTGACCTGTCTTCAGGGCACGGCAGAGCACCAGTCTGTGCCCATCTGTGCTCCACACTGAATCCACTGATTTGGCTATCTCCGAGCTTCTCTAAGCCGTGAGATCTTCAGTTGCCTTGTCTCCATTTGCCTTTATTTGCTCATTTTGTTTGTAACCTAAAATACTAAAATAAGTGAATCCCCAGTCTACTGATGAAAAAGTTTTCAAGGTACTTTCAGATAATTTGACAAACGACCCGACTGAAGCATGAACGGTGTCTCTGGAAGAGCTGGGGTGGGGAGAGGCCTTCAGCATCACATGGAAAGGCAGGGATGCTGAGATGCTGGCTCAGTCAGGACTCCACCCAGTTCTGCGTCCCCGCAACGTGACCCCATCTCACACCTGCTCCCACTCTTACCTGCCCACGACAGGGACAGACACCTGCATCCTCGGCCCATCCTCCTCTTTTGCGCCCCATCTACATATTCAGAATCTACTTTCAAAGAACTCTGAACACGAGGGCTTTCTTGCTTTTTTCTGCGATGATGCAAATAGCTATTTGTAAGAATTCAAAGCAAATAACAAGTATGTCTATCTATCACGATTGCCTGACGTGCTCACACCAAACAGGAAGGGGAAACACCTACTCCTTAGAGCCTGGGAATTAAGAGAGAGGTACCGAGTCTAGGCTCTAGAGGCGGGGAGGGAGGGAGACAGATGAGAGGAGAGAAAACAAGAGCCAGTGAGCCCTCCCTTCACCCGGCAAGTTCTCGGCTCCTCAGGCTGCAGGTACGGGCTCTGAACGGACTGCCGGCCGGTCCTCAGGCTCTGAGTCTCCACAGAAAACAGAACATGGGTCACGCTAGGGTCACGCTAAGGAGGAAGAAGTGCTTCTAGGAACTTTTTCATTCAAGCCAACAACCAGCATTTCTCTAAGAGAAAGAAAAACTAAGCTTCTCTCTAAGGTGCCGCCTGACGCTCCGCAAGGAGGAAAGTGGAGAGACGCGGCCGGTGGCCGCCGTTTCAGCACAGAGAACGCCACCTCCGTGGCTCACGAACCACGCGCTCCTGGTGTGGGACCGCACGCGGCCACCCGGGGTCACACGCGTGCAGGCCAGTCACGTGCTCTGGCCGAGCTGGGCCCCAGAGGACGGCCGAGCCACACAGAGGGGCTCAGGGTGTCCTCACTCAGCTGCGAGGGCCCCTGGAGCCCACTTCCTCCCCGAAGGTCATTAGGGACAAATCCCAGTAAACACACACACCCCCATCAGATTAGCAGACAAACTGGTTTCCATGGCAACGGCTGGACAAGAGAGTTGCCTGTGTTCGGCATTAATTTAAAATATTTTCCCGCAGTCTCCTTGGAGCTGGTTCTGTGAAATACAAGTGCTGGCAAGCTGTCTGGTCTGCAGCAGCCTTTGAAATTCCATCCAGTGTGTGTTGAAGCTGAGCCAATTAACGTGAAGAGAATTGGGCGGATTGCAGAGAGGCTGGCAAGACTGTGTTTACCAATTAGTTTTTTTTATGATGCAAATGCTGCACAGCATGCAGCAGAAATAAAAGCCAGCTAAGCTGAATATGAAACTGTTAATTGCATTTTCGGAGACACAGCTACAAGGTGAAACTAATCATACAAATGATAAGTGAGTTTCACCACCTACAGAGCTTTGCTACGGCACTTGGACTGGTCTGTGTTGAAACAGCCCCGTACATCCTCGCAGGGAAGGAAAACACAGCATTTGGTGTAACCTCCCAATTTTATAGGGAAAAATGTGCGTATGTGGGAAGCAGTATAAAGGATAATTTTCATTTAATCAGATTAACAGTGTTAACAAACACTGTGGCAGAGGGCAGGATGGTGCTTCTCGAAATGTCTTTTTTGCCTAAAGATTACAGAAAGGTGCATTTGCAAACGGACGCCAGCACCTCCTGACAAGTGTGGCTTAAACTTGTTAGAGAAGAAAGGTCGCGATAATTACCCACAGCCGATTTTCCCAGTGAGCGCCATCAGACGCGGAGGCCCTGGCCACAGCGGGCAGCGGTGTCCTGAGCGCGAGCCGAGGTGCCCGGCGGCCAGGCTGGGCTCGGGGCGGGGCTCCAGGCAGAGGCGGACCCAGGCCCAGGGCTCCAGGTCCCCTGCCTGGGCTGGCGCTGCCTACAGTGCATTCCGGT
Source organism: Catagonus wagneri (assembly GCA_004024745.2). NCBI lineage: Eukaryota > Metazoa > Chordata > Mammalia > Artiodactyla > Tayassuidae > Catagonus > Catagonus wagneri. The sequence goes on from PVHT021183642.1 coordinate 68,186, forward strand.
GAGCAAAGTCTGGGCAGAACCAGTCCTGGAAGCGGTGGCCACATCCGGGGCTGGCTTTGCTTTTAAAGGCCCCAGAGAATTCGTGTTCTTTTTCTCATTTCTGAGAACGAACTGCCTCGTGTTCGGTGCCCGGGCAGTGACAGGGGCACGAGCCAAGAAAAGGTCAGGGGTCACCCGCTGTCCCTCTGCCGGGTCCTCGGAGAAGACTCTCCTGGGGGTCACCAGGGCCCTTCCCACGCGAGTGGCCGTGCGCTCCAAGGACGTGGTGAACATCATGGAGCCTGGGCAAAGACACCGTGTTGTGTCCTTGAAACGGGCTAAGACGTTAGATCACAAGCCTTCTCACCACTACAGCAGGGCAGGATGTGCTGATTCACCTGATCCGGGGAGTTTTCATGACGCTACGTACATCAACTCAGCACGCTGGGCGCCTTCAATATACTGTGATGCCGTCTGCCAATTACCCCCACAAATCCGAGAAAACAGAGAGCAGATGGGGGGTGGGAAGGAGGGAGTGGGGGCACAGCCCCCCGTGCCTTCAGGTCAGAGGGCACTGCGGTCTCGCACAGCAGGCCCGCCCGCCCTGCCCCGTCTCTCCCAGCTGACACACCGGCAGCCCATCGCCGGCCGACCTGACCCAAGAGACGGAGGCAGACGTGACCCATTGGAGCCGAGAGACTGCCTTTCAGAGACCCTGCTCCTTCCTGTCTTTCTTCTTACGACAGTGACGTGGCTGTGGACACAGGAGCTAAGCGGACTTGAGTCTCTGCTCAAGGACAAGCAGCAGGACATGGCCCAGAGGCATGGCCCACGCCCCCACCGCCCCCAAGACTCTAAAGATGCCACCAAAAAAAAACTACTAGAGCTCATCAGTGAGTTTGGTAAAACTGCACGATACAAAATTAATACACAGAAATCTCTTGCATTTTTATACACTAACAATGAACTATCAGAAAGAGAAATTAACGGAGCAATCCCACGTACGGTTACACTCCAGAAATAAAATGACTGGGAAAAAAACTTACCCAAGGAGGTAAAAGACCTGTGCTCAGAAAACTGTAAGTCGCTGATGACAGAAACTGAAGACAGCACAAACAGATGGAAAGACACACTGTGTTCATGGCTGGGAAGAACTACTGTTGTTAAAATGACCCCAATATCCCAAACTATTTACAGATGCAATGCAATTCCTGGCAAAATACCAGTGCCATTTTTCACAGACCTAGAACAAAAAAATTTTAAATTTGTATGAAAACACAGACCACAAATAGCCAAAACAATTTTGAGAAGGAAGAACAGAGTTGGAGGGCTCAGGCTCCCTGACTTAAGACTATACCACAAAGCTACAGTAATCAAAACAGCATAGCACAAACAAAAATGGACACATAGATGAATGGAACAGAGCAGAGAGCCCAGAACTAAACCCACATTCATGGTTAAATAATCTATGACAAAAAAGGCAAGAACATATACTTGAGAAAAAAAAATCTCTTCAATAAGTGAAGTTGGGAGGACTGGACAACTCCGTGTAAAAGAATTAGAATGTTTTCAAATACTGTATACAAAAGTAAATTCAAAATAGATTACAAACCTAAATATAAGAGCAGAAACCATAAAACTCCTAGAAGAAAACAGGAAGAACACTCTTTGACATAAATTATGGTAATATTTTTTGGGATCTGTCTCCTAAGGCAAGGGAAATAAAGGCAAAAATAAACAAATGGGGCATAAAATTAAACTTAAAACCTTTTGGACAGCAAAGGAAATCATCAACAAAAAGACAACCTACTAAATGGGAGAAAATATTTGCAAATGATGCGACCAAGAGCAGTTAATATCTCAATTATATAAACAGCTCAAACAACTCAATATCATAAAAGCAAACAACCCAGTTCAAAATGGGCAGAAGACCTGAACAGACAGTTTTCCAAAGAAGACACACAAACGGCCAACAAGCAAGTGAAAAGACGCTCAACATCATTAATCATCTGGGAAGTGGAAATCAAAACCACGGCAACACAGCACCTCACACCCCTCAGAACGGCCGCCATCAGAAAGTCTACAAATAATGAGTGCTGGAGGGTGTGTTCGTACACTGCTGGTGGGAATGTAAACTGGTGCAGCCACTGTGGACAACAGTATGGAGATTCCTCAAACAAACAAAAACAGAGCTGCCATAGGACCCAGCAATCCCACTCCTGGGCATTCACCCAAAGAAAAAGGAAGACACGAATTCAAAAGTCCGCATGCGCGCCGATGCTCACAGCAGCGTTATTTGCAGCAGTCACGGTGTGGAAGCAGCCTCAGCATCCAACAGCAGAGCAACGGATAAAGAAGGTGTGGTGTGTACACAGGGGAATATTAGCCATAAAAAAGAATGAAATTTTGCCATTTGCAGCCACATGGATGCACTGGGAGGATATTACAACGCTTGATGACGTAAGTCTGAATGAGAAAGACAAATACTGTATGATATCACTTACATGTGGAATTTAACAAATAAAACCAACTAGTGAATAAAACAAAAGGAAACAGACTCACAGATGTAGAGGACAAATGTGGTGACCGGTGGGAGGGGGGAGGTGCCAACGGCTGCACATAAAAGAAATAAGCTGCCGGGACAGCATGGGCAATACCGTCGATATTTAATAACTATGAACGGAGCATAACCTGTAGAGACCGAGTCACTGCCCTGTACACCTGAAACGTAAACCAGCTACACCTCAATTTCCAGTTCTTCAGAAATGTATAAATCAAGTGAAATTAATTCACTAAAATTAGGAAGCAGGGTGATACTCGCGTGTTATACCGAAGAAGGGCAGTGCCTGTGGACCAGTCAGAGCCGAGGCTGGAACCAGGGGGCGCCCAGGACGACCTCGAGGGTCAGGATGACCCGCAGATAAGACGCCATCAGGGTCACAGACTCAAAGGGCTCTTTCCTGATCCTGGGGCTGGCTGTTGTTACCGCGTTTGGTCACCACGTGACATCCCTCTGGTCTCATCTTTTCAGTACAGAAACAAGTCAGTGAGCACTGCAAACAAGCGGCACATGGGCCGGATGGAGGGTACAGGGGAGGGAGCAAGCGCCCCCCGGGGGGCCTGGAAGCCGGGGCGGGGGCGAAGGCGCACTGGGTCGGGGTGCAGGACGCAGCACCTGCCTGCGGCCCCACCGACAGGCTTCGCTTAGTCACACAGGACGGCTTTCTCTTCCTCAGCATCTTCTCTCTGAAGAATTCAAAGGATGAGGGAGGGAGCTAAACTGCATCCAAGAGGAGAGCCAGAATTTCTTGAGAGCCCCTGGTGTGGACTCGTATTTAGCAAACAGCCCGGGAGTCAGGGGCGCGTGTTTGCTGGGAAAAGGGCTCGGGTCTTCCTTGCGCGCTTCACAGTCTCGGGAAAGACCCCCGTGGGCAGCTCCGAGCCCACCGGCGGGGCCGCCCTTGCGGGGGGCTGGCCGGTACAGGGCTCCTCTGCCCGCTGCCCCTCGGCCAGACCTTCTCCTGCAGGCTGGGCTCTGCACCTCACACCCGGCCGGCGCCCGGAATCCCGTGCCAGGAATTCCGACTCCGTGCGAGCCCCATGCCTTCCGTGCCACGTGCCACGCACCTCCTCCCAGGGCCCAGGGCCCAGGGCCCAGGGCTGGGACCCCGCCCTTGTCCCGAGGGCCCAGCCCGCCCCCTGCTCCCTTTCACCGGGTCTGTTATCGCTGCGGGTCATGGCAGCTCCCTTCCTGGGCCCGGCACGCGCTCCTTGGCTGCATCGCTAGAAACAGCAAGAACGAGGGGCCGGGGCGGCCCCGCAGCTGCGTCTCGGGAGGACTTCCTGTGCTGCCTGAACTGAGCCTTCGGAGATGGAGACCAGCGGAGTCTCACTGCGGGGGGAGAGGGGCTCTCCCGGGAGCGAGATTTCAGTGCCAGGGAGGCTGCCGGGACCCGCAGGACGAGGCAGGGAACGGCCGAAGGGATGCAGGCGAGGCGGGCAAAGGGCCTCGACTCCGTCCGTGTCCAGCGGTCACCGGGGACTTTGAGCTGGTGAAGGATGAGTCAGGACCTGGCTGGAGGGACCCGGGAGGGCAGCCTGGCGACTGGGATGCGGGCAGCAGCGAAGGGGCTGGAACGGACTCCAGGACCGGCTTGGAGGTGAAATCCACCTGGCGTGGTGACCTCTGATGTGGCTGGTGAGCACCCCCCCCGCCTCGCCAGTGGTCCAAGGACCACGGCAGAAACAGATTCTCGAGTGGACTGAGGGCTGGAGACGGCAGAGGCCGAGTCCAGGTGGAGGCCCCATAGGAGCTGCACTTTGTTGGATTTAAGGGGCGGAAGGTCACTCAAGCCTTCAGGAGCTGATGGAGGGTGGGGTCCGCACTAAGCGTGGCGACTGCCTGGCCTCCCCCCAACTTTGCTTCGTGCAGCATCTGGTCTCCCCCTCGCCCGCCTTCCCCTCCACTGGACCCAGCCTTGCAGGGACTTTCCCCCGTGGACGTCTGGTCACAGGCCCTTTCTCTCTCGGTGACTAAACCATTCTGCAGCCCTAAAATAACCTCTCCTCTGAGATCTTTTTCTTTTCAGGGCCCCACCTGTGGCATATGGAAGTTCCCAGGCTAGTGGTCAGATCAGAGCTGCAGCTGCTGGTCTACACCACAGCCACAGCAACGCCAGATCCGAGAGGCACCTCAGACCTACACGGCAGCGTGTGGATCCATAATCCACTGATTGAGGCCAGGGATCGAAGCTGCATCCTCATGGATACTATTCGGGTTCTTAACCTGCTGAGCCACAGCGGGAGCTCCTCTCCTGGGATCTTTACAGTCAAAATTCTCAGCTGCGTTTCTGTCCCCCTTGGTCACTGCTCTGCCAAGGCAAACACACTGAACTCCTCGGCACCTCGCTCACAAGCAAGGCTTCCAGCCTCTTAACCTTTCTGTGCTTTGCTCTGAACTGCCTCCGATCTGCTGACACCCTTGGGCTTCTCAGGTTTAAATGCCAGCATTTACTTGGTCAGAACACAGCAGGTATTAGAAAGGAGTTGGATGAGATTCAAGCATTGGGAATTACAGGAAAAAGGTTCAAAAGCCTTGAACGAAAACGGCAAGTAAGAGGAGTTCCCATTGTGGCTCAGTGGTAACAAACCCAACTAGTATCCATGAGGACTCGGGCTCGATCCCTGGCCTCGCTCAGTGGGTTAAGGATCTGGCGTTGCTGTGGCTGTGGGGTAGGTTGCAGACACAGCTTGGATCCGGTGTGGCTGTGACTTGGTGCAGGCTGGCAGCTTCAGTTCCAATCTGACCTCTAGCCTGGGAACCTCCATATGTGCAGGTGCGGCCCTAAAAAACAAGCAAACAAAAATTCACAGCAGGAGAGCAAAACACAGAGCAGGAAGCGGGGCGGCCAGACCTGGAGGAGGAGGCCAGCACCCCAGAGGGGCGAGAACCTCAGCCCCGCCCACGGCAAAGACGTCCTGGTTGAAAATGCATCAGCCCCTGAAGGCAGCTGTCTTCACACCCAAATAGGAACCTCAAGCCATCAGCCCACACCAGCCACCCGTCAGGGACAGTCAAAACGCCCCAGCAAGCGGGAGAAGCCACACCGCTCAGACCTGCAGCAGGGTGTCTGTCCCGCCACAGCGGCACCTCCGCCTCGCGGACGGCAGATCACGGGCACCCGCTGTGTGTCCTCAACGTGCCCGCAGCGCTGGGGACCTGCTGCGAGGCCTCCCTGAGCCGGCACCACCCTCGGACTCCACGGGAAAAGGCCCCTCCATCCGCGCCAGGTCCCTCAACCCCGAGCTGCCTGAGGCCTCCTGGATGGACCCCGGTCTTGCACCCCCATTTCCAGACACAAGCTCCTAAGAGCCCTCATTCCCTGAGGGCGTGAACTGGGGTTTGGCACCTGCCAGCGGCCTCCACAAGGAGGGAGGCACGAGCGGCCGCAGCTGCCGACCCGCAGCAGCACCCCCACCCCGAGCCAGGCGCCCTGTGCTCTGGGGAAACCGGAAGAGCACACCCAAGGGTGGGCCCTGGGCCCCGAGGGAACTCAGGAAAGACGAAGACGGGCCCCCCTGAGGTGCCCATCAGAGGAGTGAGGCCGGTGGGCCCAGACCCTCACCGCTCCCCGCAGCCCCTCTTCTGGTTGCCGGCAAGCCTTCTGTGCTACCACCTCCCTCCGCTGCAGAGACTCAGGTCCCAGCTCCCCCGCCGCCTCGGAGCGGCTGCTCGGGGCCACCAGAGGTGCTGGCTCCCGGGCTCAAGGCCTAATTTCACCCCAAATAAAACCTAACTCTCAACTTTCAGGTTGTATTTGTTTTCAGTCGACAACATGCAGAGAAGAAACACGTACAAACGAGGTTAATCCCAATATCGTGTTGGATTGAGACACTTTCCTGAACAGAAACAACACCCACCTGGGTTACAGCTGAAGGCAGGGGCCGAAAGTGCCCCCGAGGACGGGGCCGGGGCGGGGCTGCCACGACGGCTACGCTGTAAAGGCAGCCGAGTCCGGCACGGGTCCCCAAAGGGCTGGCTGCGCACACAGGACAGACGGGGCAGCCTGTGAGGGCGCCCCCGCCAGCCCGGCGCCGCCCGCCCGTGTGACACGTCCCTGTGGGAACGGGGCTTCCTGCCGGACGCAGGGAAGACGGCCCGTGGAGGCCGAGCAGACAGTGGCACACCCCCAGGCCAGGGACCTCCACACCGGGGGAACCCCAATACCAGGGGCCCTCACAGGGGAACCCCAACAGCAGGGACCCCAACACCGGGGGCTCCCACACCAGGGGAACCCCACAGGGGAACCCCAACACCAGGGGAACCCCCACACACTGGAGAGCCCCACACCAGGAACCCCCACACCGGGGGAACCCCCAGAACGGTCACAGTCCTTGGAGCCGCGAGGGGCAGGGAGTGTCCGCCCTGGAGCCTGCACAGAGCCCGGCCTCGACCCCTCGGGCTTCCGCACCCCGAGGCCGTAGTCTCTGCCGTTTCGAGCCGCCGCCGCGCCGCGTCAGGGCGAGGAGGTCCCAGGCCCCAGGTTCTGAGCCTGCTGCGGCCACACCCGCCTCCCGGGCCTTCCCGCCGGGCCCAGGCACTCTCCTTCCCCCCGGGGCTTGGCCGGCACAGAGGACAAGGGTCACGTCAAAGACCACCCAGCAATTCGCGACGTTTGCTGAAGCGCCAAACCTGCAGCCTGCGCGGGGGCGGCGCAGATCACGCGGCCGGGTCCCGGGACCCCCACTTCCTTTAACAGCCTCCCTCTGCCCTGCTTTTTCAAACAGAGACGACCCTCTGTTCTGAAGGCCCTGACCTGGCAGCCGCCTGGACCCCGCAGTGACACAGACGCAAAGGCCAGGGCAGTGACTTGACCTGACACCTCTCTGAGTTTCTCGGAGGTTCCCACGCTTGACGCCTGGGGTTTACTCTGTTTTCGAGGAAGGCCAGGTGCCTCCAGAGGACAGAGCAACAAACAGCAAAGCCACAGAAATGCCCTCAATTCCAGTAAGATACTCACCAGAACCAGCGTGTCTGCACCAAAGGCCATCGCTTTGTGACCAGTGCTGCCCACAAATGAGCATGCGGAAAAAGCCCTTTAAGCTGCTTTATGTCTATTTTTTAAATAAAAAAATTACAATAGCAAATGCATACTAAGGGTTGGGAGATTCATGCTTTTTCTAACTTTAGAAAAAAACAAGCGAAGGGCAGGCCGAGGGTATCTGGTAGGAATGATGTTCTCACACTTTTCAAAAGGTATTTGAATCTTCAGTGGATATTATTACTCATTTGTTTTAAAAAAAGGAAGAAAAGAAAAGAGGCTAGAGCCCCTAATAACGTGACAGACACGGTCGAGAAGCAACGGGGCGGGCGTGCAGGAGGGAGAGGCCGGGCGCTGCGGGCGCGGCAGGGTGTCTGACCTGGCTAGTCACTGTCGCAGCAAAACTGCACCAGCCCGGCCGGAGGCGGGGGCCTGTGTGGCTGGAGGCCCCGACCCCACGGAAACCTTTCGAGGTTCCTGCCTTCCTGTTTCTCGCTCCTGATTAGGGGGCCCCCCTCAGCGGCTGTGCCGGCTGTTTTCTCCGTTTGGGTCATTCTTGCTTCTCCTGAGGCAGAAGATGTTCCTGGTCGGAGGGCAGAGGCTGGCGGGCGGCCTGTCGGGGGTCCACGGGCTCCGAGGGGCCCGCACACAGTGTGTGTCACCACCCTGCTCTCCGCACGTCTTCAGAGAAAGCGGCCCCCGTGGACACACCCACACCCAGGCAGGAGGGCCCATCGCATACATACTCAGAGGACGAGGCCACAGATGGGTGATTACGCTCAGCCCACGAGGACAGTCCCGGCAAACGCATAAGCCTCCAGCCCACTCAGTCATCTACCTGTAAAACATCGCTCTGCCAGGCCGTCAGCCAAAAGCACGTGTTACGTCTCTTAAGCGAGGCCTGTAAATGTCCGTGTGTGCTCTACGGCGCCGAGGGGCCACGGTTATTTCTAGAGGAAAACAGCAAAAGGACTGAACTGGATTCTGTGAGGCTCAGATTAGGGACGTTGAGGATAAAGGCCACGTGATTCAGGGTGGAAAGTTTGTGCAACTGTCAACACAAAGAGACTCCCAATGTGCCCGGATGAAAATCTGCAGCCTCATGAGAGGCGCTGGCCAGACAGCCTGCACGAGTCGCAGCCCCAACTTCACTTGAGAAGAGGTCTCTAGGGAAACCCAGCGGAAGCAGAGGAGACGGAAGGAAGACACTAGAAAAACATCGGGCTGACACCTGCAGCAGCACCTCAGTCACAGTCGGTGCACAGAGGCCTGCCTGCCGCAGGGCCACTCGTCATGTCTGACCTTCAACAAAAAATTAAATTATAAAGCACGCTAAGCGGCAAATAAAACAAGTCAAACAAACAAAAATCACTGTCTGATGAGACAAAGCAAGATCAGAACCAGATTCTGAGCCAGCAAAGACAGAGGTCGGGGGTTATCAGACCAGGAATTCTAAATAATTACGACCAACATGCTAAGACCGCTAATGGATGAAGTGGACAGCAGGTGGCAATGCTGTAAACTGAGCAACAGAAACTCAAGAACCAGAAAGAAACTCTAGAAATCAGAACGATGACGCCCAGACCAGACAAGGCTGAGGGGAGTTGCGGGGAAACCACAAGGCTGCCCTGCAGAGAGAAGGGCGTGGGGCAGGCTACAGAAGACGCCCCTTGTGTGACAGGAAAACCAGAGCAGCAGAAAGAGACAAAGGAGCAAAAGAAACAGCAGCAGTCATACCGGCCGGCAGCTTCAGAACTGGGGACCGACGCGAACCACAGACCCAGGAGGCTCGGAGAACCCCAGGCGGGCCCGCTCCCTAGCCTGGGCCGACGCGCCGCTCGGGCGGCTGGACGTCCAGGAGGACGGCCTGAGGGGCCGCGGCGGGAGCGGCTACGGGCGGCAAGGACAGCCCCACACCGCCGACGGGGTTTCAAGGACCACGTGAGCGAGCAGGGGGTGTGATTCAACACGCAAAGGGTTAAAGAAGCCACACACACACACACGCACACACGCACGCATGCACAAGTACACACATGCACACACACACATACACACACACATGCATGCACACACACACACACGCACACGCCGTGCAGCTGTACCCTCACCGGAAGGAGAAACGGAGACTTCTTCAGATGGCTTTTGCCAACAGCTCGTCTGCCTTGAAAGAAACGTGAAGAAGAAGTGCCCGGAGGAAGGCAGTGACCACTGGGGTCTCCGTAAAGGGTGCAAACGTCCAGGGAAACCACTCCAGGCGGGGCGGGGGCACAGAGGCCCTGGGGCGGGGGCTCGCGCTCAGTGCTGGAGGAAGGACGGCAAGGGGGCCGCGGAAGAGGGAATGGACCTGCCGTTACTACGGGGCCTCGAAAGTAAGACTAAGAACACATCATCCACATAAAAATCGCTGACTGCTTCTCCCCAGGTAGTTCAATGCTACTAATAAAAAGAAACAACTGAAAGCTACAAATAGTCAATATTTATTCTCTTGGAAAACCTCTGGCCAGAGACCCGAGTGCTTAGGTCTGAAAAAAGGACCTAAGTTTGCGCAGATTTGGCTCAAGTCAGCCTCAGCCTGGCCTTGCCATGAGACGCCTCCTTTCCCACCAGGGGTTAAGGTCGGGTTCGCAAAGCAGATTCCCTTCAGCCATGTCCAGCTCCTTTAGTAACGATCAGTTCTGCAGAGCGCTTGTTAATCCCGTGTCTGGGGTCTGTGCGTGCGGGTCTCACCTGTCAGAGGCCTCCTGGAAGGTCGCCGTCAGAGCAGACACCTGTGTTAGAGGGAGAGGCAGTCAAAGACACTGAGAGGCTGTGGGCTGGACCACGGCTGCGCCTGTGCTCACACCGTCAGGGAGAGGCTGTGACCGGGAGTCACACACGGAAGCACCTGCTCTGTGGGCCGGCTCCGTGTCCAGAAAAACCGGTGAGTGGCCTTCTTCACGTCCTCACGAGGTCAGGGCCCAGCCCACGCGCCCCTTGGGGGGTCCGGGCTGGGCGGACAGAGCTGGTTCTGACCCGTCAGTGATGCTGGGTCACGGTGGGCCCTTGAAGGAAAGCGAGCCACCCCCCAGGACTGTCCAAGCTCGGGTGAGCCAAACGGCCGCGTGATCCCCGCCCTTCCTTGAAGCAGGCTGGGAGCCAGGCGAGGGCTGAGCCTACACACGCACGCGTGCACGCACACGCACACACACACACACACGGATCACCAATGCAGCAGGGGGCGAGATTCAGCACTCTGACACTAGATACTGAAAGCAGCCTAGCAGGCCATCATGTTTCGCTCTTCTTCTTCTTTTTTTTTCTTTTTTTCTTTTTAGGGCCGCACCCGCGGCATATGGAGGTTCCCAGGCTAGGGGTTGAATTGGAGCCATAGCCGCCAGCCTACACCACAGCCACAGCAACTCGGGATCTGAGCCGCGTCTGCGACCTACACCTCAGCGACGCCAGGTCCTTAACTCACTGAGCGAGGCCAGGGAGCGAACACAGGTCCTCACGGGTACCAGTTGGGTTTGTTACTGCTGAGCCAGGACGGGAATGCTGGGCTGTCGTGTTTCTCTTCCCGTCCACGGCTCGGAACACCTCCCCGCGTCCCCTCGCCGTCACTCAGGTGCTGCCGCACTTTCTTCTTGCAGCTCCTCCCTGGAGAACAGCGCCCTCCAGGCCCGCGGTCCCCCGGACCCCGGACCCACGGTCTGAGACACCTGCTGGGTAGGCATCCTGACTGGGCCCCAGCTATGACGGCGCCAGGGGCCGAGGTGCTGAGACCAGCTGTCGTCGTGCTGAGAAGAGCACTCCGGTGACAAAGCTGGGAAGGCAGATTTTAACGAGTCACCCGTGAATGTGTTTATATCATGCTGTTATCGTCGCTGAAAGTCCCCTGTGAATTCCCCATTTTTATGCAAAGTAAAACACGTCGGCGAAGGTCCTGGAAGCCGCCAGAGTGCAGAGCCGTGGCCCCTGGCGAAGGGCGGGAGTGGGGGACAAGGCTGAGTCGGGAAGCCCACCGTGCGGGGAACACGGCGTCTGCCCTCTCCCCTGTCGGATCTGGGGGTGCGGCTGCACATCGGCCGGGTCTCCACGCTTGTGACCTGGCGGCAAAGGGCTGCAGGTTTTTCAACAGAAACGTCATCAGCAGAACCGTCCCCCTCGCGGCCAACTCCCCGCGGCGGGAGCCTGGGCGGCAGACCCAGCCGGGCGGGAGCAGGACCCGACGTGGCCTCAGAGCTCACAGCTTACACACCCGCCGCCACCTCGGTCCTACCTCCAGGGCAGCAGAGGGAGCCCAGCGGACGCAGCGGGGGCTCTTCCTCCCGGGGGACCCCAGACGGGCCACACGGCTGGCCCACGTTCACTATTTCATGTGAAGTCCGAGATTAATTCACTTCACTCGCTTGCTCGCTCGCTGAGCCCCTGAATGTGTGGCCAGGCCACTGGACGTGGTGGCGTGTGAGGGCACAGAGGGAAAGCTCAGGACACCGCAGGCAGCGGCAGACCCGCCACCGGAACCGCACCACACATTCGGTCCGACACCCCACGGCACACAGTTTTCACAAAGTTCATTAACCTGCGGGGTGCTTGAGGCCAGAAACTCTTACAACACTTTCTCTTAGTTACAGGACTTTAGAAACCAACAGCCACGAGACGTCCAGCGCAGTCTTCAGTTAAATAAAACATGACTGAGTGGCGCAAAAAACAGGGAGGAAACGATTAAGCTGCCGTGTCCAGGGGGCGCTCCGCGGATGAAGCGGGACAAGCCTGGTGTCACTACAGCGCGTGGCCCTCGCCCCTCCTCGCGCCCCGATGCCTCACCGCTGCAGAAACTGGGAAATAAAAAGCAAAGCAGCTTTCCGAGTGGCTATTTAACAGGGAGCAGGTCTAAATTACTCACAGCCCCGAGGAGAAAGCCCGGTACGGGCCAGGGAGGGATCACAGCCTGTGCCGAGGAGGGACAGCATGTTGGGGGGACGTGGCGGAGCGGGGGTGGGGCTGGGGACCTGCGTCATCGTAAAGCCACCACTGAAACCAAACTGGGCAGAGGAGCGCCAGGCAGGGGGGCCAACGACAGGGCGGGGACAAGCTCAGGGGCTGCTGGAGGGCGACCCCAGGAAGGGCCGCACTGGCTGAGGCCTGTGCAGCTTCACTGCTGCGGGGGAGGTGGCCTTTCCTGTGCCCAGGCCCACAGATGCTCAGCCTCTCGGGGGCACCTGGAGGCCGGGAGTGACGCCGGCTGGGGCACAGCGATCCCTGCTGGATTAGCTTCACGCAAACTTCTCTAGATTGAAAGTGAAAAGGTGCCATCCATTAAACCTGCCTGTGCGAACTTACACCCGTGCACCCACCAGTGGTTTATGCTGAAGCCACACAAAGGCTCGAGGGCACTGGGATGAGACTCGGCTAAAAACTGTCCCATAAGGTACAGCACTAGCAGCTGTTTCTGGCGGAAACAGCAGGGATCAGGAAAGCTAAGCTGGCCCCTGCGTCAGGCGGCTCCACCAAGTGGTGGCAAAATAATTTTTTTTTATTGAAAAGAAGATTGGAAAGGTGTTTACGTTCGCTGGGTTCCACTTCTCTGCTCTGCAGCCTCATGATCCCAGCTGCACAGATAAACGCCCTGGCAGCCTCGCCTCTGTTGCACTGGAAATAGGCCGCAGTGAGGACAAGAGGCGGGGTGGACGCAGGGGGGGCGGGGCTGCGCGGGGTGCAGCCCAGGCGGGGGCTCCAGGCGCCTTCCAGGCTGAGCAAGGCCAGAGCTTGCTCAGCCAACACCTCCTGGCTCACAAGGTGGAGCCTGAGAGGTCGAGAGGGCACACGACCGCCGCTCAGCTGGTCAGCGACAACTAACGAGCTGGTCAGAGACAGACCGGGAGCAAAACCTAAACCCCAGATCCTGACACTGCCTTTCCTACCGCAGTCCTTGGGGCACCATCCCGGACTTCACAGGAGGCACGGCGCCGTCGCGATGCTGCAGCAATGACGTGGGCCCCGCCAACAGCGCGGATGCAGGCACCCGGCACGTCTCAGTCGGGAGGGACCTGGTGGCTGCAGAGCAGCCGGGACCAGGGCGTCAGCAGGGACGCACCCACTTCACGGGCTCCTGTGTTTCCCCTCTGACTCTGGGGAGGCTGGGGGTGACTTTCTCGGCAATGAGCCCTCACCTGCATCTGAGCTGAGCCCTGTCCGCGTGCCCCCCGTTCGGCGTCCGTCCCACCTGCTTGCCAAGAAGTCCGTCTAAATCCGCCCGAGCTTATTTTTAATTTAACCTTTATCCTGGCGGATCAGCAGAAGGGCAAGCGATCTGGCTTCCACAAGGCAGGGCAGGGCTGACGTCCCCGGCTGACATGTCCCGCTGACACCCGCCACCTGTTCCCGAGCGGCACCCCTGGCACATGCCCTGCACACGGCGCCTCTGCCGAACCCACCACGCTCCCCCAGGGCGCTGGGCAGCAGAGCAGTACGCACAGATCACAAAGGCCCGGGCTGGGGCTGAGCACCACAGACCCGCTCGGTGAGACGGCCCAGCGTCTTCCCTCTCCAGAGGCCTTCGATCCAGGAGGAAGCTGAGGGACGAACGGGCGATGAGCAGCTGAGCTGCCGTAACCCCAGGAAAAGAGGCCCCAGGAGCGTCCGTCCGCAGGCTCCAGACGAGGGACAGGTGACCTCGGGGACGCAGCAGCTGTGAGGCGGGGGCTCGGAGGACGCAGCTGGTGCCAGGGGCGGAGGGCCGGTCTGGGAGGTGGGGGCGGGGATGCGGGCGGCGCACAAGCCCCATGGCCGGACTTCCCTCAGGACAACGGGGCCGCTCGGGACCCTTGCCTTGCAGAGCCCCACGGCCCCCTCGCTCGCCGCCTTCTCCTGGGGCCCCGGCACCCTGGGGACTGCTCGCCTGGCTCCTCCGTCCTCCACTGGCCGTCCCCGCTGTCCCCACATCCCACCGAGACGCTCGCCCCCCGTGGCTGTTGCTCTCACGCCCAGCCGTCTCCTCGCCGGCTCGTCCACTCCCCAGGGCTGTGCAAGCGCCTCGACGGACGGGACCTCACGCGCTCAGACCCGCAGCTCCCTCCGCGCCAGCCAGGCGGACCCTCCCGCCTGCAGGTACTTGGCGCCCAGTACCTGCTGTCATTCACCCCTGGGGCCCAGAAGTGAAGGCAGAGGAACAAAGCCACAGGGCGTGACCCTTCTTATCAGGACAGGACTTTAGCGCAGCGGGACAACGAGAACACGTGCGTCCTGGAGGTCGTGTCCTAGGAACCTGCCTGAGTCGCCTGAGAAAGTCACCGTTAAAACCCTGCTGCGGCAGCTCCTCTGACGGGGAGAGGCAGGTTTTCACGGACTGTTCGTGCTTTAAAGCAGTCGTGCCTCTCTCTCCCTCTTCTAATCAAAGAAAACCCTCATTCACAGAGCGAGCGCCCGGCAACAGGCCTGTGGTAAAGGCCCGCAGGTACAGCCCCGGCTCGCTTCCGGAGCTCACCCCTCCCGCGAACCCGCAGACACGCTGACGCACCTGCACCCCACCCGTGCCGACTCAGGCCTGCAGGGCCTCCCGCCAACCGCTGGGGACAGCCTCCTGCTCTGGGACCCCACGACCACAGGCCCGCGCCCAGGCCTCCTGCTGCCCCAGCCGCACACCCTCCCGGCTGCAGCCCCGTCGCGGCCGCCTCTGCGGCCAGGCGGTGCCTGGGGACGGGCCAGCTCCGCGTTGCAGGGTTAGGTGCAGCTGCGGCCTCTTTATCCTCCCCGTGTTCTCGGCCCGCCTGCTCCCAGCTGCCTGAGTACCTGCCTCCGAGACCAGGCCTCCCCAACTCTCCAGGCACCCCGCTCCTGCAAAGACGGAGCAGCAGGGCCCCCAGCCCCGCGGGTCCTGCCACTGCCGCTTCACGAGGGCGAGTCTACCCGCCCGCCGCCGCTGCATTTCCGGGGGCGCCTCCCTCAGGGACAGCTGCGGACGCCGAGGACAGGAGGGCAGAGCGGGGCCGCCCGGGCTCCCGTGGTCCTCACGGCCCAGAGCGCCCGCCCCCCTCTGCCAGTTTCTGACTGAAGGACAAGAAGCAGGTGCTGGGGACCACAGCTGCTGGTGGTGCCCACGGGCGGGTCTGAGCGGGCTGGTGGCGCAGCCAGAGCACCAGCAGCCTCCGGGGGGGACCCCCAGGCTCCAACCGGGCTCTGTGAGAGGACACGGGACCCTGGCCCGCACTCTGGGCTCTGATGGGACGCTGGGGACAGGCCAGGCCGCGCCTCCCTCTCCTCTCCGACGTGGGCACGCCCCCCCCCGCGTGCTCCCCCGTGTGCCACCCCGCGTGACCCGCCCCGCATGCCACCCCGTGTGCCCCCCCACCCGTGTGCCCCTCCGCGTGCGCCCCCCCGCACGTCCACAGTGATTCGGGGCCGGCCTGGTGTCTGGGACCCGGTGCTCCTGCAGATCTGCACCCGAGAGACACACCCGCCGCTTCTTCCTAAGTCCAGCTGCGATTCCGTGAAGTTGAAACAGCCGCTGAACCAGGCCTGTCCCCCGAATACCTGGCACCTTGACCTTTTCACATCGCGATGACGCGCAGTTCTGATTACAGTGTCTCAGCTGGTAATGAGTTCACTTCATTTTCCTTCAAACGTGTGCTTCATTCAGTTCGCAGATGAATCCAATTAGCATATCATTGTGACTGATTAAATATGCCTCATGCAAATTTACATGTCAAAACACACACTGAACTTCAACAGACAAGGCTGCCAGGCCTCCGTAAACAGCTTCGCAGGCACAGCCAGCTAGAAACACGCAAGCTGAAGTTTAAATCCACAGGGACCGCTCGGGAGGGAGGGGGCACGAGCCAGAGGGAGGGGTGGGCGGGAACGGGGGTCTCTGCCTCTGAGGAAAAGCTCCTGACCAGCGGTTCCCATCTGCGCGGGAGCCGTCACACCCATCGGGGAGCTCCTGGGGCGATGGCACCGGGCCTCCCTTCAGAGGGGTCCCTGGGCCGTGGGGTGCAGAGACGGTTTCAGAGGCAGGATCACCCCGGACAGCAGGACAGCAGCAGCACGGGACGCGCGAACCAGGCTTTCTCGTCGAGCAGGTGCTCAGTTCACGATGTGAGCGTCTCCTTGTCCTAAGCCCCGCTCTGGCGTCCTCGTCACATGTGCCTTGGGCTGACCTCCTCTTCAGAAGGGAGCAGAAACCGTGGGCGGGGCCAAGCTCCGAAAGCTAAGGAAGGAAGCGCCCTGGCCGGACTCCGCCACGGCGGCGACTTCGGGCTCGGTGGCTGACGTGACCAGGGACGCCGAAGGTGCTCCAGCCGTCCCAGCAGGAAGGTCAGGCCCCAGGGGTGTGCGGTCCCGTCCACCGCCGGGGACACGGGGGCGGTCAGGTCAGCGGGGCGCAGCGGCTGGCAGCCTGGCGTCCCCCGCTCCCGCTCCTCGGCCTGGGCTGCGGCCCTGCCCACGCCCCGCGCCGAGCACCCGCTGCGCCAGCCCGCGCGGCCCGAAGTCTGCCTTTCACCACAGCGCCGAATGCGGAGGGCTGTGCCTTCAACTCGGAACGACGTGCGCTGGGGCCTCCCCGGCCCTCACGGAGCAGCGGCAGGCCGGCCGCGACGTGGAGAAGCTCAGGGAGCGACGCAGCCGCGCCCGTGGGGACCGCAGCGGCACCACAGACAGGAGCTCAGGGCGGGCGGACCGGCCTTGCCTCAGCCTCCCGCCAGTCGTGGGAAAGCGGGGGACAGAACTCCGGCTGGATCCCGCTGAGGTCACTGGGGGCGACCAGGGGCCGTGCAGGGTGGGGCCTCCACTGCGCCCCCGGCCTCCAGGGACGGGCGTGTCCCTCAGTTACTCCGCCCGCTTTATTTCTGATTTGAGGAAGTTTCTCCCAAATTCCATCAACGCCACGGCTTAACTGATAGGTCTCTCTTCATCAACACCATCGAATTCTCTTCCGATTGTTGGCAAGTCAATGTGTTCACAGAGCCGGGCAGCTGCCTGCTGTAAATAAACCAGGTGAGACACGGGCGGTTTCTGGAGCTCAGGGCCGATGCTCTCCTCCGAGCCACGAGGCGCTGAGGTCCAGAGGCAGAGGCCGGGCCCCGCACGCGCTGCCCCACGGCGGCCGCCAGACCGCTCGGCCGGCTTCGCATCCGCCCACGAGCAGGTCAGGCCGCCTCGACACGGCCCCTCCGTCCAGTCCAGGACGAGCACAGAAACCTCGGCACCCACGTTCCCCTCTTCCTTGCCCACCTTCTCCCCTGCTCCGCTTCCCTGTTGGTGATTCCAGAACGAATCCGAGATGCCCAGGTCCAAGCTGTCCGAGCTGCAGGCGCCTTCTGCTGTCCCACTGCATCTATGTCTCCAGGTGGAACCGTAAAACCTTTGGGAAAGTGCGATTTGAGACCAACTTCACCCTTACACGCAGCAAAGCCCAGCGCAGCTCTCCTTGCTCAGAGAAGCGTTCGGATTCAGGAATCAAAGCGTGTGCTCCAAGAGACCATCACGGGGCCCGGCCCAGCACAGCGCTGTCCCCACGGCCGTGCGACCCCAGAGTCTGGGCCCTGACCCCGCCTGGGGTCTGTGAGGGAGACGAAGGCCCAGCAGCACCGGCCTCTCCTGGCGGCCCCCCCTCCACCACACACCCCGCCGCCCGTCGCTCCTTAGGGCGGGGCCCTCCGACTTCACGCGGTCTGAAACAGCAAGGACCCTCCTTCCAGGAAACCAAAACACCAAGAGCCTTGGTTTCCGGGTCTGGGAGGAAATACAGTCTCTGCTCTTTCAGTGTCTGCTGCCGTTCTGTTTTCCTTGTTTCCTTCTGTTTAAATCCCCAGACCCCACATCACGAGATCGCTCTCTGTCAGTCCTGGACCACAGCACGTGACGTGTATGGAAAAGTGCTCCGTGAGCTGCGCTCTTCATAAATAACTGTCTAAACAGACCGTCTACCAGAATCAAGTCTGCACAAAGACGTGCCCGTCTGCCGCGAGCCTCAGCCACTTGCCGCGAAGGAGGCGTTCCGTCCGGGCATCGCCACGCGCGCTCGCCCAGCAGACGCCCTCGCTCCCTCCCAACCGTGGCCGTGGCTGGCGGCGCCCTCTCCCGGACACTGTGCCCCAAACGGCGTCTTAAACCCTGCCCCCCAGCCGCCTCCTGTGCCCGTGTCTGGGCCCCACCCTGCACGGGTTCACCGCTGGGAGGCTCACAGGAAGCCCAGGGTCACGTCCGAGACGCCCTCTCCCCATGGCTGCAGGTGCAGAGCAAGCTGGCTGTCACCCTCCTGTTCAGGACCTCAAAGGGGCGTCCCTGAGGAAAGGGGCCACCACCGCACCAAACCCATCCCGGGCCTCAGTCACACAGCTCCCCGACACTCGGAACCCACCGTCTCTGCCCCCCACCC
>PVHT021183642.1:88064-110204 GCA_004024745.2 Catagonus wagneri
CTGCCCGCCCCCCTGGCCCGTCTCTGTCCTCCTGCGTCTCCCCTGGACCCTGGTCCCCTTGGCTTAGGGCCCACCTGGACCGAGAGCCCCACCTCACTTGGCCACACCTGTGGCAAGACCGCATCCTGGCGTCCACACCGCAGGCGCTGGGGTGAGATTGCAACACCCGGGCCGTCCTACCCCCGGGGCTGAGCCAGGCTCATTACCGAGCCTCCTCCTCACACGAGGCCCGCCGGGCGAGTGGCCCTCCACCTCCTCGCGCCCCCAGGCATCCGTGCTGGCCTCACCCGGGTGGGTCTGCTCCACGGCCGCTCTGGGCCTTGTCTGACCACAAACTCCCATGTCCTGCTCGGTTTCTCTTGAGAATACTCTTCACTTCCAGATGCGACGGGACGTCACACGATTCATTACGACACAGTGCAGTGTGTTACAATACACAGTTATCCCAGACCCTGTCCCCCACCTGCACCACTGTAACATGCTATGTCTTACACAGCACCTATACATGTGTATAGGGTTAAACACACTATGCAGTGTTATACAATACATAATAATACGATCCGTCTCTATAGGATTCAGTACAGATGCCGTGTTACACAATTACATAACAACACGATCCTGTGACGTGAGCCTCTGAGGCCACTGATGTTTACTGAATCTCACTACGACACATGTACCACTAACCCAAGCCACCGCATCCTCCAGCTCCCCGCCAGGCTGCACCTTTACTGGGGCTGAGTCAGTTTTCTCCCCAGCATCCAGTTCAGTGCCTGACCCTCCGCTGGCCCAAGCAGGTACTGGACAAATGACCAGTAAGCGGGAAACTGGGCTCCACTAAAAGTAGATCGGAGACCACAGAACTCAGAAGCCTCGGTGTGGACAGCTGGAGGTCCAGTCGGCCCCGCCCCGCCTTCCCGCTCCCTGGTTCTGTGCGGGCGCGAGGCTGGGAGGAAGCGGGCCAGCCCGGGAGCCACACGGCCACCTCGCATCCCAGCACAGCCGCTGCTGAAAGCCTCCAGGACCCCGGGCTCTGACCCCACGCCCATCCACACTGTGGTTTGACCCTGAGCTGTGCGTGCAGGCTCGCACCGTGCAGGCCTTCGGTTCTGGTGCCGACAGGTGCCCAAGAACGGCCCTCAGCTCGGGGCTGCACTCCACTGCGGGCACCTGCCCAGAACCTGCGGAGGAGACCAGGCCCTTCCCTGAAGGTGCCCAGTCTTCGCCTTCTGGCCACTCCGCTGGGGGACCGCAGGGAAGGGGCACCAAAAAGAAGCCCCCGAACGCCATTCTGGGACCGAAGACGAGAGCAGGGACTCACTCAGGGCAGGGCTTTAATGTCTCTCGGATCGGCAGCTGATCTTGTCGTCGCAGACGTGTGGACCGGGAGCGAGCCCGCGTGTTATCACAGGGCTTCCTGAGCTCTCCGAAAGCTGGACATTCCCCAGATGACGGCGCATTTTGACTGTTCATGGATTCGTTTTTTTCCAACATCAAGAGCTGCGTCTTTGTGCCCAGCGTGTGTTCTGCAGCGCAGTCAGCCCAGGATGGACCCACGGCCATGCCTGCTTCTTTCTGGGAGGATGGGCGCTGCCTGTGGTCTCCTTTCTCACCACCAAGTGAGTGCAGAGCCCGCGGCCAGAGCCTCTCGGCCGCACCCCAGGGAGGGCGGTCACTCGGTCGGGCCAGGGTCCTCAGGGGTGAGCCGGCGCCCGCGGACTGCAGACAGGGAGGTGCGTCCTGACGGCCGCCGTGAGACAGGCCTCTCTCCTACACTTTGCTTTTGAGACCCAGGATCTCAGTTCAGTTAAGTGAAGCAACTCGTGCTTCCGGCTGGCAATCAACAGCAGACACACAGCAGACAGAGCTGGAAAACCACTCAGTTTCTCCCTCTGGATCTGCCCCGTGAGCTCCGCTTCCCGCTCTGAACCCCAGACAGGTGGTCTCCGCGGTGACGGTCACCCACCCCGCTAACGCTGCGGCCCGGCTTCCCGCCTCAGCCCTTGGGCAAAGCATCTCCAACGGACGTGCCGAGCCTGGAGGACGGGTGAGCGACCCCCGCAGGACCCCTGGCTCATCGCCGGAGCCCCACGAGCCAGCCTGGCTTCAGGGCCCCTCCACCTGGAACCTGCCCGGGGCAGCAGGACCAGCAGGGGTCCACTCGCCGGGAGGACAGACGAGTCGTCACACCCCGCCGCTGGGGGCCGGTCAGCAGACCTGTCAGGACCGCCCGGCGCCGGCACCACCGGCCTGCGGCTCTCACCTGCGTCTCAAGGTGCAGATCGGAGGGACGCCGAGGCGCCTTCTACCTAAAAGCCCTCGACTCTGCCGCTGTCTCTCGGAGACGCGGGACCCCCGTCGGCCTCGGCTCTTACCAACTTGTAACGGCGCCCGTTCACCTGCAGAAGCAGTTTTTGGCAGCTGGGCTTTGTGCGCATTTCCAAAGCAACTTCCTAATTCTCTGTTGAAAAAAACCCGCTTTCTTCCCACAGCCACGCTCACCAGTTCCTCCAACATTTATTCCAGTCTCTCAACCACAACCGAAGCGCCCCAGGCCCCAAAAGCTTCGGACCAGCCCGTGTCGCTCAGGGGTCTGAGCGTGAGTCCCAGCTGGCCGGCCACACGGGGGAACCGCTCGTGGCGAAGCTACAGGGGAGACCCTCCCCCACCCCCGCCCAGTGGCCTCCGGCTCCCCGATTCCTGGCTCAGGCCCTGGGTGCCAGCCAAGCCCCTCAGGCGTCAGGAAGCAGCACCCAGCACATCCGACACCGTGCGTTTGCCGAGAGCTTCCAGCGGACCCAAAGGCCAGTGCTGATGGAGTCGATGGAGCCAAGTGAGCCCCTCCTGCCCCGGGCGCAGGCTGTGTGCCCGCCTCCCGCGCTGCCCTCCCGAGCCCCCTTCTCGCCTTCCAGCCCACCCGGTCCTCGTCCCTCCCCCCAGCCAGCGCCCAGGCGCCGCGCCCACTGCTCTGACGACAGCTCCTCAGTGGTTCCCAGCAGCCTGGGCCTCGCGTGGTGTGCTGGCCACGGAGCAGCCCGGTCAGCAGTGCCCACGGCTGCGCCCGGTGGGCGGCACAGCAGAGCCGCGTTTCACCAGAGCGTCGCACCACTTTCCCAAGGGGGCACACCGGCCCCTGCACCCAGCGCTGGAGGCTGGGCGGCGCCACCGTGCGGGTCCCGAGGCTGTGCGGGTCCCGAGGCTGGCCGCCCGGCCCACGCCACGGTTTGCAGGTGGAGGGTGAGGCGGAGGGCCGGCTCTGACAGCCTCATGCAAGGTCGCCACATTCTCTGAAGGCGGAGAAGCTGCTGTTTAAGTCACACACGCCATCTGAAATGGGCCCAAGAAAGGACAGCAGCCCGGTGCCAAGATCGGAGCTGGATCAGACAGGACTAGCGGGTGGCACTTAGGTCTGAGGCCGACCCCTCACCAGCGAGGAGAAGCCGGGGCTGAGGCCCCCCAGGTCGGGGGCTGCTCTCGGGGCGGGGGGCGGAGCACGCTGGCAACGCCCACGAAGCGCACGGGGACCAGAGGCTACGGGCGGGCACCTCTGCAGAGTGGAAAGCCAGCCCTTCCTCTGCAAGGTGGCCGAGCACGTCTCCGCAGAAGGGAAACGAGCCAGGGACTCGCCGCTCAGGACAAACTCCCAGGAAGGCGGAGCGGGAGGAGGGCGTTTCGGCTGCGCCCCATCCGCCCGGGTCGCTCGGCCGCACGACGGAAAGCAGCCCCGTTACTCCGCAGTCTTGGAATGCAGTCAGCGCCTCCGTGTGCGACACGCTGGCTTTTCACGTTCACGCGCACAGCGTGTTCATGGCCACGTTCACACACGAAGCGGATCCACCGCGAACATCGCCCAGCACAGGAAGCCAGCGGCACACGCCACGCGGCACCCACAGCGCACGGTGTCTGGAGGGGGCTGATCTAGCAGCTACATGACTCTCCAGGAAGGTCTGTGTCACTCTGCACAAAATTAGCCACATCAGCGCCTTTAACTTCCACCCGGGGCCGTGCCGCTCCTCAGCGACGAGGGAGTCCTGCAGCGCCACATCCCCACGCCCATGGGCTCCAAAGGCAAACGGTCATGGATCTGCGGGCAGCACCGACACGCAGGCGCCCGTGACACCCGCCGCGGTGCCAGGGGAAGGCGCTCGGGATATCACGCTGCCCGCGCACCCCGCAGGCCCCGCCAGGCCCACCTCAGGCAGCTTGCGGCCACGAGAGTAAGACTCCACGTCGCCTTTGAAAACTAGAGACCACAAAACGTCCTTCTGAGCTCAAAACCCTTCCCTATAAGACGGGATCAGGTCCACCCCCGCGTGGGCCCTGCCTCGGGCGGGGGAACCTGCTGCCACTGCCGTTGCTCTTTCTGCTGCCCAAACGCTGAGGTCATTATCAGACAGACCGAGTCTTCATAACCCTTTTCCTGCACAGCGCCGGGTCCATCGAGGACACTGTGAAATTATTTAAAATACGAAAGTGACTTCAGAGTTTTAACTCTGCGCGTGTGTTTCCTGTTTTGTGCAGAAGCACCCCGGCTGGAGCAGGCGCCATGGCTGACACAAATGCATCCGTGTAACTCAGAACCTGAGTGTTCCCAGGGCTGCTGATGTGACACTCACACGTGACAGCACGTCCCCACGTGAACGAACACACTTAAAAAGACCAACCTCATTGCCCCAGAAAGCATGGCATGAATGAAAGGCCACTGTCGTGTGTGGTCACAATTCCAAAAAGACGCCATTCCATTGCACCCCATTCACAGCGCCCGCAAGTTCCAGCAAATCCAGTTTTGAAATCATTATTTCCCAGAGTGGGGATGAACTGAGGACTGTGGAGCCGCTGTCAGCGCATTTCCGGTGAAACACTGACAGCTGGCTTGGTCTCAGACATGTTCAACGACCTCTTACGCTGCAGAATAAGGACCACAGGGCAGGTGCTGGGCAGGGGAGGAGACCCCAAGCGGCCTGGGGGACGAGGCCGGGAGCACGGAGTCCACTCCCTCCCAGGCGGCAGGGGGTTTAGAGTGGAGTCTGCTGATCCTTTCTCCGAGACAGCTCAGCTGAAAAGGTGCTGCTGCCCTGTGAGTGCTGAGCGCCAGCCAGCCGAGCTCCAGCCCTTACAGAAAGGAAGCCTGGGGTGGGGGTTCGGCTCCCTCAGCTTGGATCCGTCAGATTTCTGGGAGGTAGTGCAATTTTTCAAGCATTCTTCTTTAACCCAAACTCTTTGGTTCCCAAATCATCACTTCAGGCAAATCACAGTTACTAAGGGCACCAACATCCTCCAAGTAAAATCCAGTAGAAACCGAAACAGAGAAGACCTACGGTTGGTCCCTAACTACGGCATCGCAGCTGCTGTGTGCCCGGTGCACTGTCACCGCATGAAGGGACTTCAGGCGCAACAGAACGACGCCTGGGTGGATGAGAACCCAAGGTCCAGACCGCCACGTCGGCCAGACCACTTCCCTGAGTTTTACGCTGGGAAAAGCAGGTAAATTTCATTTAAAAGTAGTTCATGTGCAGCACCATCAGGACCGGCTGAAACAGCCGTTTTCTGCTGCAGTGTCTGGGTCAGCTCCTTCAGCCCGCGGCCTACAAACGACCATGAAGTACAAGAGCCCTTCCCACCGAGCGACCGGAAGCCGTCAGGCCTGGTTCTGTAGTTTCCTATGTTTTTCTCACTGGGCAGAAATACAGTACCTTTTATCCAAGTTTTCAGTAGCTGAAAACAAGCCTGGGCTCGAGGGAAAAGCAGGCCTCACACACACTCCCCACTTTCCATCCAAAGACAGACACCAACAACGGGCTGAGACGCCTCCACGTGCAGAGCGGGCGACCGGCAGGGCGCCAGGTCACACGCAGTCTGGGCAGGCAGTGAAGCCCGTGGGACAAAGCGAGAGACCTCAAAGCACGAGCGCCCCGTCCTGTCCACACGGGGGCCACTGCCTTTCAGCTCAGCGTGGGCCACGCGCTCGCTGCCCTCCCCCGAAGCCTGGCCCCGTTCCGCAGCGACACCGGCCCCTCGTGTTAACGGGCTCTGCTGCGGCCCTCGCTGGCCCCGTCGGCATCCGGGCTCAGGGATTCTGTTCCTCTTTCCGGCAGCTGGCTTCCCCCTGCCCGGCCGTGACCGCACGGTCATCAAAACAGCCTTACCTGCTGCTTTCACAGCGTCTGCCGTGGTCACATTCTGGACATCGGCACGAACTCTGAAGGTCACTGCTGGCCCCACGACCCTGGAAGAGACCAGTAACGGGCGTCAGAGGACTAAGCACATGGCCTCCTCTCTGCCAGCTACACACACTCGGGGCGCCGCCTCTGCACACAGCCCCCCCGCCGCGCGGCTCCCAGGTCACTGGGACTCTGTCCCCAGAGTCCAGGATCCCGTCCCCAGGCTTTGCTTTTCTAAACGCATGGCAGTGCTCTTATAAAAGTTCAAATCAACCTCAGGAACCCAACAATAACAAGCAGATATTCTTGCAAAGGGAAAAAGAAAAATTGTTATGGAAACAGATTTTAGTACTTGGTGCCCAGGGGAGCAGCAGGGACCAAAAGCAGGAAGGAAAGAGACGCGTATTTTAAAATTCTCTTGAGAGGAACTATTTAAAAATTGTACTGAGGTCTTTAAGAAATACTCAGTATAAAAATACCTGGCGAAGACTGCCAGACAGGACTCACCGCAAAGCATCAAAGCCTTTTAAATACTGTGCCGAACATGATTTTGAAAAGCTCATCCCTCTCTTAGCAACGGGCTCATCTGAAGGGGGGGGCATCAGCACCCTCAGCTCCTCAGCCCCCAGCCCCCCCTGAGGTCCCCGTTTCTCTCTCCGGCCTCCCCGACCTGGGGAGAGGGCCCCAGGGCAGAGCTGGCGCCTCGAAGCAGGACTGGCTCGGGGCTGCCCATGGGGCCCACGGCCGCCAGGATGCACCAGGCAGGGAGGCTGCTCTTCCTGGTACCCAGCGAGCGCTCCGCAGACTTCAGCCGTCCTCCCGCCATCCAGGGGCTTTCCTCGCTGGGGCTCAGAGTCCTACCAACACGTCCTGATGTGAGCAAGCCGTCTCGCCGGCCGCAGGCTGGCCTGTGTGCTCGGCCCGTCCCTGTGCCATCTAAGCCCCGGGGCGCCGCAGAGCCCCACCGTGACGCGGAGACTGGGGGCCCGAGGCCTCCACTGCCCCAAGGGAGCCCAGAGTGCACGCAGGTGAGAGAGACCGAGCTCGAGAAGAGTCGCCCAGAAACCACGGCAACGATGTCAAAAGCAGCAGAAACACAGCTATCAAGGACCAAACTGCAGGATCCAAAGCCTCAGGCTGCCCCTCCGCGGCTGACTTCTCGCCTCTGCTTCCCACGGCCCCCTCCAGGGCCGGCCCGCTCCAGGTCCCGGGTGAGGTCCGACCTCGCCTCCTGGGACCCAGGGCCCCCGGGATGCAGGGGCCGCCTCCAGCCTTGCTGGCCCTCTCTCTGCAAGGGAGCTGCGCTGCGCTGCAGGCAGCCGGGCCCCCCCGCCCGGTGCTGTGGGACATTCTCCGCAGACACCCGGGCCTCACCTTCGCTCAGCCGGGCCTCTCGCGCCAGCGCCTGCCCTGGTGCCCACAGCCTGGGCGGCAGGTCCAGCCCGGGGACCTCCCCCTGCTTCTCCGAGGAAGCGCCGGCCTCCCCTCTCCGCCCGCCGTCACCGCCCAGACAAGCTGTCCGTGTCCCGCTCCCCGCGTGCAGCACCCAGAGGGCCTGCTCTCGGGAAGCACGGCCTCGCGGATGCTCCGTGCGTGTGGTCAGGCTTCATAGCCCCGTGGGTGCTCTGGGCCCTGGTGTCTGAAGGGACCATCCAGCCCTCTTCCCTGACCCTACTGGGCGCTCCCTGGGCCTGGAGCAGGGGCGGCTTCTGCCGCGTTCCTTCGCTCAGCGTGAACCGCCTGGTCATCGCCTCCTAGAATGCTGGCCCCCGGACAGAATGACCGGCTCCGAGGCCCAGACGTGCTTCCCCCAAACCCGGGACGTTTGCGGCTGAGTCACGGCATCTGAGCGCACCTGCCGCCAGGCTTACGAGAGAGCCTTTACCAACGTGGGTGGCCCACCCCCCGGCAGCCGAGCAGGTTGCCAGCCCCCCGGTCTCCGCGACATTTCTAACCCAAACCCAACCTTCCCTCAGGGGCCAGAAGTTCTCCAAAGACCGAGCACCTGGGGGCCCACCTGCCCACACCCTGGGCGCCTTCCTTCCTCCGTCCAGACGCCGTGACATCTAGTGTGGGAAGCCCCCGCCCTGCCCCCGGCCTGTGAGGACCCGCCCCCTGCGGCTGAGCCCCGGCCCTGGTGCCAGCAAGGGCAGGGTCACGGCGGTGCGGGGCGTGAGCTCGGCGCCCTTTCTGCAGCGCCTGCTTCTCAGCACTGAGGCCTCCACCACACACGGACGTCCCGGGTCCCTGCTGTCACGCTTGCTGGGCCTGCTAGCCTCCTGGGCCTCAGTCTGCTCAGTTGTAAAAGGGGCGGGCGGTGAAGCCAGTGCTGGATGTGACGCCGCGGCAGGGCCGTGTCCCAGGACTCGAGGAGGAGGCTGAGCGTGGAGACCACGGCCCCCCACGAGCTCCACATGGGTCCCGCCGGCACCCGGGGGCCCCAAACCTTGGCGTCTTGCCGCACCCAGCCACTGTCACGCGGGAGCCCGCAGGGGAGTCCAGCCGGCGGCCTTGAAGGAGCTGCAGCGGCCGCTCGCCCAGAGCAGGGTGCAGTCACAGCAACTTAGCCAGGTGCCCGCGCCTTCCGTGGGTCCGAGCGCAAGGCAAGGCCGCCAACCCAGCCGAGTGCCGGGGCGAGATCGTGGGCACCTGCAGAGGCCCGGAGCTCAGGCCACCCCGAGTACGCAGCCCGGACCACGAGCACCCGCGAGCGCCTCAGCCTGGGCAGCCGCCCGCGGCCGGGAGGGCTGTACCTCCTCCGCGCTGCCCCAGCCTCGTTGCCCGTCTTCTCCCCTCTTGCTTTTGGCATTTTGGCACCTGTCTCTGAGCACTCTGCCGTGAGGTCCCTCTGCTCAGTCCCGGCGCAGTGGGAACCCGGAGCGTCCGCTGAGGCCTCCCGGACGCGCTGCCTGAGGCGAATTCCTCCGTCCAGGAAGCAAACGGCTGGGGCACCGAGGCCCTTCCCAGGACAGCCTTGCAGCGCCCAGGCCCCGCTGCCAACCCTGGGGAGCCTCCCCCGTCCCCTGCCACCCGTGGGGGCCTGCACAGGGGTCTCCCATCGCCCGCAGCCTCCGAGGGCCCCTCAGGCAGACGGGAGGGTTCCTGCCTGAAACGCCACACATCTCTCCACAGTGGGCACAGCGTCACTTCTCAGGAGATAAAACACACTTTGGGGACCTACCACGTCACAGGGCTGGCCGTCACAGCCACCAGCCTCCAGCCTTCAGGCTGAGGCGCCCAGCCCCCGCCTGCCCCAAGACCACAGCCAGGGCGCTGGAAAGAGCTCGGCGCAGGGCTGGGCGGCCGGCCGCGGGGTCCAGACCCGCCCGCCGCTTCTCAAGGAGACACTGCAGCACGTGGAGCTTCGGGACCAGCCCCAGCGGTCCGGTTCTACCACAAAAGCCACCACTGAGGAGCGGCCTCCAGGCTCTCCCTCGATAGCTCCTGTGGAACACGGCAGCGACCCCGCAGGCTGCAGGTGCTGGCCCGAGTGCCGTCCTTGTCACACCGCGCTGACCGTTCCCTGGAGCTGGTTCTGCCCTGAGGTTTCCCAGCCTGTCCGTAACTGCCCCCAGCTCTGGGGAGGCCCACACCCCGTTACCAGATTCCAGAATTACACACAGGTGACAACATAACGCACACGCCAAGCCCTGGTGCACACTTTCCACCACCACGTTTTCCGCACAACTGTCTCCGCCGCTCCCAAACGCAGACACGACTTTCCCAGATGCCTGATGGGCCTTCGGAGGGGGAGGGGCGGAGCAAGCCGACGCCACCGCTCGGTGTGAGCAAACAGCCCAGATCCCTGCACCGTAACCACGCAGCCCACCAGGCCAGGGGGACGTGCCATCTCGGAGCCAGCGGCCGCTCCCTGCACAGACTCCTACACGCAATCGCTCCGTGACCACGTGCAGTCTGGGGGTCCCTGCCTGTCCCCGGCCAGCGCCTTGCCTTGAACTCTTTCCTCCTTGTGGAGAACTTGGAAGAAAATGGCTTATTCAACACTGATGTTTTGATTTTGAACTTGGAAGGTGTTTGCTTAGTTCTCAGTCCTCACACCAGTTTATTCTTCCGCTGCAGCTGACAGCCCGCGTGTCCGGTCAGAGAAGCCTGCGTGGCACCAGCAGAGGCGCGTCCTGGACGCCCAGGCCCGTGCGCACGGAGAGCAGAGCCCTCGCGCCTCTCGACGCTGGCGCCGCAGGACGGAAAGGCGGGAGCAGGAGGGTGGGCCCCGCTCTGTCCTGGGAAAGCAGAGGCCGAGCAGGGGCCGCAGCACAGGCCACAGGCGCACGGGCCTCCTGCGCAGAGTGCGCCTCACCTCACTGCTGCTTCCTTCTCAGCTTCTTCACAGATCAGGAAGCGAGGAGGCCAGTCGTAAAGTTCTGCCGCCCCAGGAAGGAAGTGTCTTCTGGAATTCTCCAGACCCCGGCAGCCCTCCCCTGAGGAGAGGGGAGCGAGGAGGAGGGGTGGGCACGGAGGGGGACGGCGGCCCTGTGCTCGCTGGGACCCTCCCGGATCTGCCGCCCCGCCTGCCTCGGGAACGTGTCCCGCTGTGTCACAGGAGCCGCCTGTCGTCGGTAAGTCACAGAGACGGATCAAAACTGCTTCTCGTGTCGTGAGAACTCGGGAGGGTGATCCAGACGGCCCGCCGGCCCCCGGGCTGGGCTGGAGGCCCAGCCGAAGCCGTCAGGCAGAAGCAAGGGCGACACGGCCCGCCGGCCAGAGTCCCCAGCTCAGACCCGCGTCTTCGCCTTGCAGCCCCCACACCGCCCCGCCCACTGACTCAGCCGAGAGCAGCGGCATCCGTCAGCAGCGCGGACAGCCGTGATTAGATTAGAAAATCGTAACTGTGGTGGTTGCGGGTCTGCGGGCATAGTTACAGCAGCATGCAAATGCCGTTTTAATGGTCTCTAATGATGTAATAAGAAATAATGGAATTTACTTGACAGCTACATAACCATTAACAAAACACATTAAGCACAACTAGCGCTTCCATAAAGTGCAGACAATCCTGAAAGTGCCGCTTTGCGCGGCCCCCTCCCCTCCTGGAACAATGAGCAGCCCTGAGCGTGAAAGGCAGGGCCCGGCGCCGGCAACGCAGTTGCCCCGCCGAGGCCCCCAGTGCCAGGTCAGTGGGTCCCGGGGTGACACACAGGACACGCAGGCACTGCTGAGGGCACCGCGGCGTGCGCATGCTGCTACAGGCCCGAGGGCCGGCACTGCGGCTCCCAGGAGGCCCTGACCCCAAGAGGACAGACTCCAGGAGCCGGGTCAAGGGCGAGGCCACGGGGACGGACCTCCCGCAGGGCCGGCTCACGGAAGCCGTGGACCAGACTCCCGGGGGAGACGGCGGCGGGGGGGGGGGGGGGTCCCGCGTGGCTCCGGGGCAGCAGGGAGCCCCCACTTTCCGAGCAGGAGCGTGACCTGGCAAGTGCGGCCAGCAGCAGAGCGGGGCTGCAGCCGGCTCCGTGCCGGGAGGTGCAGCACCTCAGGAAAACCCTGCCCCCCGAGTCCTCGGCTGAAGTGCTGCGTCCGTGAGGGACCAAGCCGAGGAGGGCCGGGGAGCACATCCAGGGCGGGGCGGGAGAGGGAAGGCAGCCCCCGCACTGAGGCCCAAGTCCCCCACCACTGGAGCCAAGATCATGGGTTGCGTTTCACTAAAAGGCCTGGAAAGAGGACATTTGCTTCGTGGCCTCTGTCACTCTGATGGGGACAGAAACGATGAGGACAGGGTAGAAAGGTAGGCGGCAGGTGGGCCATATAACAGGTGGGAAGTGGCGAGAGAAGACGGGGCATCGGGGGACACCTGTCCAGGGTCTGCAAGGTCTCTGGTGAAGAGACACCTGACACCCCCTCCTCTAGGGCCCAAGGCCGTGGAAGGCCAGCCCCAGGACCACCCTTGGCGACGTGAGTGCGGTGGGGCGTGGAGCCAGCGGGAGCCCGCAGCCCGTCCTAGCGGGGGGCGGGGGGGCAGGGGCCACACAAGCCCCGCAGCTTCCAGCCTGGCCTGAGTGCCCCCTCCTGACCTGCAGATCCGGGTGCGCCCACCAGCCCTGGCGACGGGGCGGTGGTCTGGGGTGGGGGAAGAGCAGAGCAGAGGAGCTGCTCGCAGGGAGAGGCAAGGGCAGTCTCGGCCGGGGCGGCCCCTCAGCTCCCCACCCCACCCCATGGGCAGCCTCACCCTGAGAACGGCGCTTCCTCTCCAATCTGCCCCCCCCCCACCCGTGCTATCAGGAAAAAATCAGGGGCCGCAGGTGGGGGGTGGGTCAGAGAAAACACAAGCCCGGGGCTGGGATCTCTGCCTTCTGCTGGCTGCACGGTCGCCACGGATGGCTTTGCTCAAGGAAAATAATGGAAATTCAATCAGTACAGCCCGCGTGGGCCTGAGAACTCCCCGTCTAAAGCTGTCTTGTGTGACTACTTCCTGACCACGAGGACCTTCCCCTGAAGCTCCTACCGCCCTCTGCGCCTGGAAGCTCCGCCCCCCGCGCCTGGAAGCTCCGCCCCCGCGCCTGGAAGCTCCGCCCTCAGCACCGGCTCGGCCCTTAGATTTCTGCAGGAGGCCCTCCTTTAAAGAAGGAGCCGCTCCCCGCTCAGCAGCAGTGGCAGGGCCTGGGCCACGTCGCTCAGTGTCCCCTCCTGGAGGGAGCAGACCCTGCTGTGCCGTCACTCGTGGCGCCCACGTGTGTGTCACCAGCACTCCCGCCATGTGGCCACCGGATCAGATCCCGGGACCCTGAGCCTGGGGCCTGGAGGCAAAGCCTGTGGGGCCCAGGGGAGCCTAGAAAAGGTGTGAACCCCCAAGATCCCTGCTCTTCTTTGAAGGGAATCGTCAGCACCACCAGGTCAGCAGCCTTCCTGTTTAACCCGGAGACCGTGCCTGGGGCCAAAGGGCCGGTGGACAAGACCACAGCCAGCAGGAACAGCTCCCCCTCTGTGGGGGTCAGCCAAACCCTTCTGGGGCAGTGCCGGACGCACAGCCAAGCGGATGCGATTTGACAAAGCACGATTCTCAAGGACCTGGACCTGACAGGTGGGAACAGAGGTCCCCCCGCAGGCCTGTGCGTGGCTGAGGACACGAGAATGGAGCCTTTACGGGCGCGGACTCATCTCAGCCCTCCCCCTTCCGGACGCCCTGCCCGGTGCAGCCACCAGCCCTCACCCAGAGCACCATCCCCACGCCCCCTGGGCCTCGGCTTGTCTCCTGCACACGTGCTGGGCAGGGTCTCCCCAGGTACATCCAGCCTCGGGTCCAGCCCTGGCAACAGAAGCCTTGCTTCTCTCAGGCCACCTGGGCCGCCCACCCAACTCTCACGCCACATGTCCCTCCCGTGGGGACGTCCCTCCTGCTTCAGCCCCTCCCTCCGCGCTTGTCTCTCTGTTCACGGTGACAGGACAGAAGGCGCCGGACCTTCTTGGGGTCTGTTACGCGTCCACTCCAGCCGGATGGCCAGCTCCCCGGAGCAGGGCCTCCCCACCTGCTCCCTGCTCCGTGCGGGCACTCAGCATGCGGCAGGCACGCAGGAAACGTCTGTTTAAGGAGAACTGTGTCTCTGTGGACTGGCGCGTTCATGGCGGAGCTGCTGGAGGAGCCTCATTAGCTGAGGAACAGTCTGGACTGGACTTGGGCCCGAGGAGCCTGCGCTCGGCACTGCAGGCTCCGTGCAGGACGGGCCGCGCCAGACAGTCTGGGAGCCCAGCGGTTCTCGTGCGGGGCGGAGGCCGCGGCCTCTGTGCGCCTGGCCCTCTGGAGACGTCTCCTGGCCACACTCAGGTCTCAGCAGCACTGACAGAACCTACGGAAAGCCCACTGGAAGCCTCTCTCACTTCTTCCTCCCCGGCGCCCCTCGGACACGGCTATCAGGAACCGGAGGCACCCGCTCCTTCTCCCACAAACGGTCATGAGCCCACCCCGGGGGAACGAGGTGACGCCCGGGGCCCCCACACTCACTCGATGTCCACGAAGACGCCGGCCGGCACCTCCAGGAGACGCGCCACGGCTGCCAGCACCTCCGTCCCCTTCTCCGGGCGCAGGGGGCTGCGGGGAGAGCGGGGAGTTACCGTGGGCTCATCACCCCCGGCACCCCCCAACCGCCCTGCTCGGAGAGCCGCCCCCACTGTGCTCCCGTCACGGGGCCAGGCTCGCGGGCACAGGCTCAGCGCCCCCAGCTGGGATGGGTCGCCCCATTTTCCAGCAAGAAGACCAACAGTACAGTGTGGGTGGGGCTGGCAGGGAGCGTAACGGGTCTACGAGGCAGCAGCTGGCTCATCTTGGCCCAGAAAAAACATAATGGGGGTGAGCGAGGAGAGAGGGGACAGAGAGAAGCAAAGGCCGAGAATCCAGGTTCGGGGGGCAAACGTACAAAGGAAATGCATATTTTAATGGATTCAGTCCTAAAATGAGTTCTGAGCCAGTGAGGACTTTGCAGGTCACACTTTCGAGGGTGCGCAGCGCGGCAGGAGGGAAGCCCCCGACAGTGGCCCCTGGAAGGGTCCCCGCACTGCAGGATGAGCCTCGGACCCCCAGCAAGGCCAGCACCCTGCAGACAGGAACCGCCAGCAGCCTCTTGAGACTCAGGTTCTGCTGCGTCCCTGCGCCCGGCCCCCGCCCCGCACCCACAATGCTGAGACCCTGTCAGAGCCCGTAAGGGGTCTCCGACTGTGCCATCGAGAGGGCGCTGCCAGTGGCCAAGGCTTCCGTCCCAGCCGCCGTTCGTTCACGCGTTCCTCATTCACTCAGCAAATGTGCGAGGAAACCATGGGCTGCCGGGCGCTGCCTCAGGACCGTCAGCAATGAAGACCGAGCCCCGCTCCCTGGGTTTACACCCAAGCGGGGTCATGGGCAGCAAAGTCACCAACACGAGTGAGAAATCGTGCTGCTGGGGGTTGGACTGTGTCACATGTTCACATCTTGAACCCAGAGCCTCAGAACGTGACGTTACGAGGAAACAAGGTCTCCGAGGTCACCAGAGTGGGATGACCTTGGTGTCCTCACGGGAAGAGACCAGGACACAGGCACACGCGAGCGGCGACCGGGAGGACACAGGCGCCGAGGCCCCGTCAAGGCGGCGGGCTGAGCGGCTCTGGCCGCACCCTGTGAACGGAGGGCAGCAAACGTGGAGACGAGGTCAGCGCGTCTGGAGCAGCAACGTGGGGGACAGCACCCACGGAGGGCGTCCTAGGACTGCCGTGAGCCTAGAAACGGCTGGCGGCGCGAGAAGGAAGCTCAGGGGCTCCTGGAGGCCAGGGCTGAGCGGTGTGTGGGTGCCGGGGGGCTAGCGGCGTGGAGAGGCAATTCAGGCGTGCTGGTGGCCGAGGCACATCAACTCAGACCGCAAGGTCGGCTTTGGGTGACCCCACAGTGAAGATCCCACAGTGAAGATCCCACAGTGAAGACCCCACAGTGAAGACCGAGGGAGGGAGACACCTGAGAAGACGCCACGGACGCCCCGGCTGTGCGCACTCGCCCCTGCAGACACAGGAGACGCCCCGGGTGCACACACACAGCTCCGGGTGTCCCGCGAGTAACCGAGAGGGGTCTGCAGGTGGGCGCGGACATGAGCGGATGGAGCAGGCACGCGGGCGAGCGCGCTGTGCTCAGGGGAACAGCACTGGCCCTGAAGCCAGAGCGCCGGGGCGGCGACGCCCTCTCTGGGTCGGAAACAACCGCAGCACCTCGCGCCCCGTCTGAGGCCGCCCAGCCGCGCCGCCTCCCGCCCCCGCCTGCCCGGGGGCCCCCCCGCGGGCCCCCAGCCCGGCCCCCCGCAGCCCCCCGACTCGGACACCGCGGCCGGAGGCCCCTCTCTCCCCACAACTCCCTCCGCACTTGCAGTCGACGCCGCCCACGGTCCCTGACGGTCTAAGGGCCCCGCGCTCCGGCCCCGAACCGCGGCCGCGGCGAGCGCGCGAGGGGCGCGGCGTTTCCTTCTCCGCAGAGCCCGCGCCTGAGCGACGCAGCCGCCTCCAGCCACGCGGCCGCCAGCTCCTCGGACCGTCTCCGGCTTGTTGTGAGGAAAGGGCGGCGGGCTGAGGAGTCGCCGCGCTCCAAGGGGAAGCCGGCCGGTGGCCGGACGCCGGGTCCCGGGCGCCATCCCGCCTGCGACACAGAAAGTCGCCTCCGCTCCGCAAGATGACCTCAGCCCTGACCTGCCGGAACGGCGGCATTCAGCGCCCGGAGGCTTCGAGGAGCCGCCTGCTCCACGAGGAGGCGCCCGACGACAGGAGCTGCACGCTGACCCGCCCCCCGCCTCCGCCGCTGCCGCTGCCGCTGTGCCTCGAGGTCACGGCTCCAGGCAGGGAGGGCACGTGGCTATGACAGCAGCGGTTCCATCCTACCAGCGGGGCAAACTCGACAGTGCCGACTGCACTCAGAACGAGCCTGGGAGTTCCCGTCGTGGCTCAGTGGTTAACGAATCCGACTAGGAACCATGAGGGTGCGGGTTCGATCCCTGGCCTTGCTCAGTGGGTTAAGGATCCGGCGTTGCCCTGAGCTGTGGTGTAGGTTGCAGACGCAGCTCAGATCCCGTGTTGCTGTGGCTGTGGTGTAGGCCAGCAGCTACAGCTCCGATTAAACCCCTGGCCTGGGAACCTTCACATGCTGCAGGTGCGGCCCTAGAAAAGGCAAAAAGACAAAAAAAAACCCGAGCCCACGGTTATTTCCGTTTTATTTTTAACACGCACGGCCCTCGACTGTCACTGCATGGTCTGGACCCCTAAGAAGGCAGCTAGTTAACCTCAGAAATCAATGGATGGGCACAGCACGTGCAGTCTCACCCGCTGGCCGCGACAGCCGTCGCCCTGGCTACCGCGCGCCCGGTGCTGCCGGGGAAGGCAGAGATGGGAGCACTTTTGGCGGCCCGGGGTCACTGTCAGTGACAGAAAGGACTGTCGTCAAGAGCGAGGCAGTGCCCTCGGGGACGCACTCCCCAAGCGCAGCGAGACGTTAAACCTGTCTAGTCGTGGACGAGGCTCCGCTCGGGAGCGCATGGGAGCGGAACAGGGACGGTCTGAAGTCGCTTGACGGGAAGCTCGTTTGGGAGGCGGCCGCACCCCATATCCCTGGCGGCCTCACCGCGCCGCACGCGGCCCCGTGGCTGGCCCGCTGTCCCAAACCACTGCTGGGATGAAGAGGGAACGGACAAAAAACGAGAAAAACTGAGTGTGCCGGTGACAGGGAGCTGTGAGGCCCCCTCTCAAAATAGAGACTAGTGAAAATGGCTCAGAGGCGGGCAGTATTAAGTCCAGCGGAAACTTCTGGAAGGCTTCCCCCACGCCCTCCACCATGTGGGCTCCTCGTTTCCTGCTCATGACAGGCCTGGGAGGAAGGTGCCACCATTAACCTCATTGAAAGAAGTGGAAACTGAGACTAGAGAAACACGTCGCTGAAGCGACGCTGCTAGTAAACCCCCAAAGGAAAACGCAAACCAACGGCAGGAGGTGCATGTCGCAGAGTGGGTGTCCAGGCTGCGGGCTGAGCCCACTGGGGCTCTGCGTCTGTTCCTGGATTGCAT
Organism: Catagonus wagneri; assembly: GCA_004024745.2. Classification (NCBI taxonomy): domain Eukaryota; kingdom Metazoa; phylum Chordata; class Mammalia; order Artiodactyla; family Tayassuidae; genus Catagonus; species Catagonus wagneri. The sequence continues at coordinate 105,733 of PVHT021183642.1, forward strand.
CCTGACGAGACTGAAAAGAGCCCGCACCCGTGATTCCTCCGTGCCTAGTTCTTCCAAGTGCTACTGTCTCTTATGAGACAGAGAAAACCGAGGGCAAACAGGATCTGGCCAGGGGGCTGGCCGTCCCTGCTAGTCAGATGGTCACATCTAGGTCTGCATGTCCGGGAACTGACTGTGCTCGCTGCTTCCCTTCCCGGCTGCAGGCATTTTATGGTTTATTTAAAAGTTCACCAAAGGTTGGGGATCAAATGATCGATGGATTGAAACATGAAAATGATTCAACCTTGATACAAACTTTTTGATGAGATGATACTTGAAATCAGTCAAGAAAATGTGATTTCTATGGGATTCACCAATTATTCTGGTTATCTATATCCATCGTTATAACAAATAAAGATGTTTATGTTTTTAAATAATCCTACAAGTTAGTTAAAATCTTTGCTGACCCGCAGGAATTCTCCCGAGTGCAGAGAAGCAGCACTTCTGATGAGGACACAGACGGCGGACAAAGTCACCGCCACGACTCAGAGTTCCAGCTTCCCAGCAGAGTCTAACTGAGCGCCGTTTGCAGAGCTCGAGCGAGTGAACCGCAATGAGCTGTGGGCCAAGTGGAGTTCCGGTGACGGCCCGCCTTCCCAGCACCCACAGCACGTGCCAATTCACCTCCTCAAGTCTCTGACAATCCTGAATTACTCTACTAAAAAACTGTTAACCATCAACTCTTCACAGGAAAAAATAAACAAATGAAAAACTTGCATGTCAACACCTATTTTTTTAAGGTCAAGATGAGACTGTGCTTCTCAACATAAATATATTCAAATTTTTGAACAAATATGTTCTCTATAATATATATGAATAAAAATAATCTCAAAAATATATTTTTCAAAATATACTGTATTCTCCAGGGGGGAAAACTGCCAACAGCTTAATACATGTCTAAGTGCACAAAGTCTTAGAGTCATCTTTATAAAAAGTGTATTGTCATCAAAAACATAAAAGAGGGTAGTGTAAAAATGTAAAACTTCTGTGCACAAAATTAAGTTGCTATCACCTCAAAATAGACTGTTATAAATATGTTTTACATAAGCCTCATGGTAACCACAAAGGAAAGGCTAAAAGCAGACACAAAGATAAACAGAAGGGAATAAAATGCCGAGACAGAAGATCGTCAAATCACAAAATGAGAAAGAAAAGTATTGCAAAACAACCAGAGAATAATGAACAAAATGGCAGTAAGACCATACCTATCAACAACTACTTTGTGTAAATGAACTAGTTCTCCAATCAAAAGACACACAGTGGCTGAGTGGATTAAAAAAACAAAAGACCCAACTACATGCTGCCTACAAGGGACTCACTACAGCTCTAAGAACACACATGCACTGAAAGTCAAAGGATGGAAAAAGATATTCCATGGAAATGGAAACCAAAAGAAAACAGGAGTGGACAAACTTGCATCACACAAAACAGTTTAAACGAAAGACAGTAATGAGATGAGGAAGGTCATTATGTAACGATAAAGAGTCAATTAATTAAGAGGATATAACATTTGTAAACATACACACACTCAACACAGGAGCATCTAAACACGTAAAGCAAATGTTAACAAACCCAAAGAAAGAACCGGAGAGCAGAGTAACAGCAGAGAGGGCTTCAGCGGTGGACGGCCGTCCATCCGCTCAACAGAGCCACACGTTAAACAAGCAGCGGGTCAACGAGAAGCCAGGAAATGTCTTGAGACAAGCAAAAATGGAAACACAAGACACCAAAACTTATAGGATGCAGCAAAAGCACTCCCTAAAGCAGAATTTTATAGCAATAAACACCTACATTAAGAAAAAAGAAAGATCTGAAAAAAGTAAGCTAACACTACATCTCAAAACCCAAAGTTAGTACAAGGAAGGAAATAACAGAGTGGAAATGAATGAAAAAAAGAGACAGACAACAGAAAAGATCAATAAAACTTGACCTTTTTTTTGAAAAAAAAGAAACAAAACAGAAAAAAAAATTAGCTAGATTTCCAAGAGGAAAACAAAGAGGACTCAATAAAATTGGAAATGAAAGCAGGAGTTCCCGTCGTGGCTCAGTGGTTAACAAATCCGACTAGGAACCATGAGGGTGCGGGTTTGATCCGTGGCCTTGCTCAGTGGGTTAAGGATCCGGTGTTGCCGTGAGCTGTGATGTAGGCTGCAGACGCGGCTCGGATCCCACGTTGCTGTGGCTGTGGTGTAGGCCAGCAGCTACAGCTCCGACTAAACCCCTGGCCTGGGAACCTCCACGTGCCGCGGGTGCGGCCCTAGATAAGGCAAAAGACAAGAAAAAGAAAGAAAGAAATGAAAGGGAAGACATTACTAACACCCACAGAAATACAAAGGATCATAAGAGACCACTAGGAATAACTACACACCAAAGAGCTGTGCGACACGGCAGAGACACAGATTCCTAGAAACACATAACCTACGAGATTGAATCATGAAGAAATCTTTTCTTTACAAAGCTGACTGACCAATAACATATAAGGATACTGAATAAACAAACAAACAAACAAACCCTCCCAATAAAGGAAAGTCCAGGACCAGATGCTTCACTGGTGACGTCTACCAAACACTTAAAGAAGAATGAATACCAACCCTTCTCAAACTCTTCCAAAAATACAGAAGAGGAGGGAACACTTCCAAACTCAATTTACAAAACCATCGTTTCCCTGATACCAAAGCTGGAAAAGGGCACTACAAGAAAATTACAGGCCAATATCCCCGATGAACATAGAGGCAAAAGTCCTCAACAAAACATTGACAAATCAAATTCAACGGCACATTAAAAGGATCAACACCATCAAGCGGGACTTATTCCAGGGATGAACCATGTCCCAACATTCATGAATCAGTCAACACGATACTGTGCAGTGACAAGACGAAGGGTAAGAATCACATGTCCATCTCCAGAAACACAGAGAAAGCATCTGACAGAATTCAACTTCTTTTCGTGATAAAAACTCTTAACATAGTGGTACAGTGCGAACATACAACATAATAAAGGCATATATGACAAAACCACAGGTAACATTGCACTAAATGCTGAAAATCTGAGAACTTAGTCTCTAAGATCAGGAGCAGGACAAGGATGCCCACTCTTCCTCAACACAGTACAGGAAGTCCTGGCCACAGCAGTCCGGCAGGAGACAGAAACAAAGACATTCAAATCAGAAAGGAAGAAGTACAGCTGCCTCTGCAAATGACACGATGTTATACACAGAAAACCCTGAAGATGCCACAAAAAAACCATTAGAATAAACAAATTCAGTAAAGTTGCAGTATGCTCAAAAATCATAGTTGCTTCTATGTACCAGCCATAAGCTACCAGAAAGAGAACTAAAGAAAATTCCACTTATAATCACAAAATGAACGAGACAACCAAGGAAAAAACTAAACGGAGGGGGTGAGAGATCTGTACACTGAAAACGCAGGGCCCTTTCACGAGCAGCCCTGCATCACCCGACCGGTCTGGACCCTTTCTCTCCTGTGGCTGCGGCGGGTCCCGCTCCACGGTGCCAGCCCCTCTTCTGCTCCACTCTGTCCTGCTGGCTGCACCCGGGGCAGCCCCTCCACGCCCTTCCTGCTTGTGCTGCACTGTCTGGCGGGGAGCCCGGCAGCACCTCATTTCAATGAGCACATCTCAGTGCAGACGCCTCACAGACGCCCACCTCCCGCCCACTTGGGACCGAGCAGGAAGTTGCTCGGGGACCCCTGAGCCAGGAGAGGCCCTGGGGTGTCCGCGGGCAGAGGGCTGGCTGGGCTCTCACTGCCTCTCCTTTGCTTCCATGAGACTCAACACAGTCCGGACACACCACGTGTCCCAGGAAGCGAGTCCCCTCCTCGCCCTCCAGCCCCTCGGGCCCTCAGCCTCCACCAGCAGCACCCGCACGTCGGGAGCACGTCGTCCTTCGGACTTGGGGCTCCATCAGCACAGCCCGCAGTCGGCAGTGGCGTGTCAGCGCGCAGCTGGCTCCCGCCCTCCCACCTCCGTGGTGCTGGCCCAGGGCCTCGCCAGAGCCTCCAGGAGTCCGGGGAAACTGCCCAGCTCAGATCTAAGTCCAGCCCAGCTCATGGTGTGGATAAAGCCCTCGGGGCAGGGAGAGCAAGGGGGGCCTGGTGCTGATGGCCGGTTGCCGTCCGGTGCCTGCGGACCTCGGTTTTCCCTTCACCCGGCAGCACAGGATCCAGGGGAGCAGACCCTGACCTCCCGACCCACCTGCCTGGGGTCTGCGGGGCCGGGGGGGCGGAGCAGCGAAGTGGGGGTCACCTCTCCTGTCCTGCCTGGGGCCTCTCCAGCCTGTCACTCACCACTCTCCATTCCATCAGACATCCACAGCCCCCAGGCCTCCACGCCCCTCAGATGCCCACGCCCCTCACATGTCCACCCCCCTCAGAGTCCACACCCCCTCAGAGTCCGCGCCCCTCAGATGTCCATGC
>PVHT021183642.1:111204-179901 GCA_004024745.2 Catagonus wagneri
GGGGCTCTTGCAGTGCTGCCGGTACAGAGCTCCAAGGAGCGTCCCCGCAAGTTCCTCTGAAGTTTGAAACCCACCCCTGCTTAATTAGCAACATCGCCAGCTCTTCCCGGAAACTTTTTCCCGGAAACTTTTTTGGTCACGGTTCCAAGTAAGCCAACATTCTTCAGTTCAGCCACCTCAGGGTGCTATTCTTTTCCATTTTCCCTTTTCCCTCTGGCTTCATTATTAATTTTCAGACTTACTACTATTTTGACAGCAGAACAAATCTCATCTTTTCAGATTTTCCTCCTCCTTCCTACTCCTTCATATGTAGAAGTGAAATTTAAACTGCTTAACTTCAACAGATTTAAGTCTAGGCCAATTCATATCACAGATGCCACTTTGCTAAAAATCAGTTGCAGGGTCAGGATATGAAGGTTCGTGGGGATTACCGTGGAATTTCAGGCCGTTACTGAAGAGGAAACGCCAGGTTTCCCCAGCGACCACGGAAATCTACCCGAACCAGGTTGTGGGCTGCGCAGCTACAGGTACAGATGGAGACTCAGACGCCACGGGCGCAGGTGGAGATGCAGGTGCACAGGTCACCGTGCAGACGCAGGTGTCAGTGCAAGTGTGGACACAGACTCGTGGGGACCTCCTTGCTCCCGTCGAACGTCAGCATGCCCGCAAGAGAACAGAGTCTGGACACCACCAGAGCCTTCCAAGACCCGCCTGCGTCCACACCCACAGGCTGAGCTGCAGAAGCAACCCGCAGGAGTCGGTCTCCGAGGACAGCCACGGGCAGAGAGCCCCAGGGCTCTTCTTCCCTCCCGCCCGCCCCCTTTCCCTCCAGCACACGTGGAGAGAGGCTCAGCGTCAGAGCCCATAAGGGCCCGCAGGCACACCGTCCTCTCTTCTGGCACCTTCTGAGCAGCTGGACATGGCCAAGCTGACGTGGAAGGCAATGGCACAAAGAGGCACTGAAATTGTTTTTAACACCCATCATGTTTGCACTTTTATGGCAATTTCTCACTTTGCCGACCACTCTAGTTAGAGGCCGGACAAATCAGAAATATCCTCCAGGTCTAGAATCCAGCCAATAATAGAGGTCAAACCCCACAACCTCAACAAACGAGATGAAAGTGAACCCTCCGGTTTGGAGCTGATGTAGACCAAGCAGCCACCTGCAAAGTGGCGCCTTATCTGGACCCCGAGTCAGGAAACAAATAAACTAGGTTCTGACACGGATGTGACAACTGGAAATTTGAACACAGACTACCTAACTGATGATGGGGACTTCTGTTCCTTTTCAGGTGTGATGTGGCATTATGTTGTGTTGAAAAGACAGAGATATTTCACGACATGTTCCCAGGCGGTCCCAAGGAGCTGGAGAGATGGGAGCGGGTGGGCGTGAACGGCCCAGGGTGTCCGTGTCACCAGGCCCGGGTCAGAACCTTGCTTTTGTGTGTGTTCAAAATTCTGCTTAAGAAAGAGCAGAACTGACTGGCTTATAAACAGATGCCTCAGCTTCCAGAAGGCCCTTCTCGCTCATTTATTCTTGCAGTATCCATGAAGCCTGCCTGGTGCAGGGCAGCCCGGGATGGACAGAGCAGCAGTTCCCCAAAAGTGCGATGCCTGGGTGAAGGGGGTGGGTTGCAACTACGTAAACAGAACAACGGGCGGTGTCGCTCCAAAAAGGAGCCCATCCCAGCTGACCCTGAGGATTGAGACTTTTCCGGGAGTGCCAGGAGCAGGTGGACGGGAGGGCTGCGGTGAGGGTGGGAGGCTGGGGTTTGCATGGTCTCCAGGCTGCATGGGGGGGAGGAACAAGTGCAGAGGAAGCAGGCGGGGCTTGTCGGGGTGCGAGAAGAGGAAAGCATAGAAAACCCTCCAGGGCCTTCGGAGGAGCCGGGCACGTCGGGGCGGGGGACACACCGAACGAACTCGCACTCTGCCTGATCGGGAGAGGAGGGCAGCGAAAGGCACCGCCCTGGGTGAGGAACTCTGCCTGAGGCGGGACAACCAGGAGGGCTGCTCAGAGGAGGTTCTGGGAAATGGGAGCAGGTGCGTCTGGAGCCCGTAGCGCCTGCGTCTTCACCTTAGCCATGGAGGTCACGGCAGGCCTCAGGGGACAAGTGGCACGGTCAGATTCATCTCCCGGGTGAGGAGGACAGCGGGGACGAGGGAGGGGTCCTGCAGGCGGAGGGCGGGTGCGGCCGCGGCCCTCCCAGGACGAGAGGGAGGGCAGGCGGCCAGGCGGCGCGGCAGGCCTGCAATGAGCGGCTCGCTGGCACAGGCACCACGGGCTCAGGGGTCGGCCGGGAGGTGAGGTTCTGAGACTGGGGGGCGGGGGCGGGGGCGAGACGGCAGACAGCGCTCCAGTTCGCTAGACACAGGGTCCCACAGTTCTTTACTTCATGGGCCTGGGGACTCACTCGGATTTCTGGAATCTCACAGAAAATCTCACTTTTACAAACCCGTCCCAGCCGAGATTCTAAACAAGCTACCCAGTTAAACTGCTAGAAGACGGCCTTCTGGGGGGGGTCTCACTGGTGTACCCCCTCTCCCCGTCGCCCATGGAGGCCCCCGTCCCCGCCCCCTTTGCAGGCGGGGCTCCACGTCCAGAAGGCCGGGCAGGAGGCGGCACGCGGTAAATGCGCCACCGTCTGGCCCCAGAGCTACCACCCAAGCAGCCAAGAATTTTGGATTTGGGAGACCTTTGTTTCTTTTTCTCAGCATTCTTTTTAAGATACAAAAAATCATGACCATGTTCACTCACTGAGGCCAACATCTTCTGAAATGATAACAAATGTCACAGGAAAGACAGCCTTTTAAGACAAAGTGCCAAAAGGATGGGCAGCGCCCCCGGAGGGGCGAGCAGGAAGGAGCTGGATAGAGACGGCGGCTGTATTTCCAGAACAAGCCAGAACACACCGTCTGAGACGCGGTCTGAGAACAGAACAGAACGACAAGCTGCACCCACGCCAGGAACACAGAACCTCTCCACCGCATTCTGGAGAGTTCTTTTCTCCACGGAAGGAAAAGGAGGAGAGATGGCGCAGCATACGCCCCGCCCCGGACGTGAGCCCCGAGGGGCTGCGGGGCGGCGGCGGGAGACCAGCCCCCGCGGCTCTGCGGCCGCCTGCCCCTCACCCACCCGGCTCCCGGAGCCTGGCGCGCCCTTGCGCGGTGGTGGGGACAGGGTGAGCCGGCTCCTGCCCGGAAGGAACTAAACCACAGGTGCCAAGAGGAGGCAAAATGGTTACTGGTCCCCCGGCGAGCCCAGGCCAGCCTCGCACAGGGACCTCCAGGGCTGGCACCCCCTCCTGCAGATAAGCCCTGATTCTGGACCTTCTCCCAGACTTCTGACTGCCTCTGCTCTAGTCAGACCCCCTGCTGGAGCCCGCGCAGCAGGGACACCAGAAACGCAGCCCTCTGCACTGTCCTGTAGTGTCCTACCCTGTGGTCCCCACCCAGGGCTGTCCCCACGGCACCGTCGCTGCGCCCGGGACTGGGAGGTCAGGTGAGACCACACTTCCCGGCAGGAGCTCAGGTCCTGCGGGCCCGGGTGCACCTCTGCCTGGGCTCCTGGCCGTGGGCTTCTTCTCCAAACTCAGCCCAGTCAGCTCGGACGCTGCTCGTACGGGTGCACAGCCACATCCCCGGAGAACGCAGCACGTCCCTCCCTCAGGCGGGCGTCCGGCACAGGCTCGGGCCTCTTGGCACCTGTTTATCAGGCGCAAAGGCAGTTCTCTCTCTGCAAACGGGTGAGCGGCCCCTCGGCTCCGAACGCACCTCCATCCTGTGGTCTCTTCCCATCAGCCTAACTTGAGATAACTTCTAAATCGTCCTCGAGGACCAGGGACGCTGTCCTGCCCTACACGCGTCTCGAGTAATCTGTCCAGTTCATAAAGAGGATGAAAACGTAAATGGCAAAGGATTAAGCTCCAGCCCGTCCATCAGAAAACAGAGGAGCAAGCAGGGTGCGGGCGGAGCTGGAAAGCCGCGCTGCCGCCAGCGGCGAGGACAGGAGGCGCGTCGGCAAGGAGACAGTGCTGAGCTGCCTGCCATGCTCCTTCCCTTTGTGGACAGCCAAACACACAATCTAGAAAGCACCGCATCGGATTCCTGTAGCTAATAGCGGATCTATTGAGGCTTAAACTGAGATCCGGTGAAATCTTGCCCCGGAGAATCCCCAATTACCAATTAATCTGATAACAGAGGCAGACAGCTCTGCAGACGGCGGGCGGGCGACGCTTCTGCTGCCTGAGAGACAGAGTCACTGACACAAAGCTTTGTTCATCCACCCGAAGCCGCAAAAGAAAAAAAAGGGAAATTGGCCAAAAAAGATAATTTTTTTTTCTTTAACCCATGCTTGTAGCAGGTAAATGTCCAGGCCCCAGAGGCAGGGCCAAGGAGAGCCGTACAGGAAATAAGCTCTGGACACAAGGGGAAGAGCCCGCTGACGGTGGCTTCGTCTTACAGGACGCCAGCAAGAGCAGGCGGCCCCCGCGCCACCCGGGGTGCTGGCCACTCACACTGGGTGCCATGTGTCCCCCGGACGGTGGGTCTGGACTGTCCTGGCCCAAAGTTCACCATCCGCTGTTCTCCGCCGCCCACACGGACGCCAGGCTGCCATTCGGAAGAGCCTTTCGTGAGATCAGAAACTTTCCCAGCAGTTCCTGGGGCCGCCTCCTCCTCCCCCTCCGTGCAGCTGAGCCCCAGGGCCAGACAGGGAGCAGCCCCGGTGCCCAAGCCCCGGACCAGCCCTCGGGCACCAGGACGTCCTGGCAGGAGGAAGGGCGCTCAGAGCAGCTGTGCAGTGGAGGCCCCGTTGGGGACATGTGTGCGCGTGCACACACATACATACATGGTACACACACATGCGCACAGACACACACATACATAAACACACAACAGAGATGGACACACACATGCACACAGACCCATGCAATACACAGACACATGCATAGTACAATGCACACTACACATGCACACACATACAACACACATATATACACAGAGACACGCACACTACACACACATACACATATGCACACAAGTCCACACATGCATACACACATTCACATGTACACACAACACAGGACATACATAAAGCATACACAACACATACACACATATGCACCTGAGGGCTACGTTTGCCAAGAAATGGAAAAGCCCCAGCACTGCTCAGAAAGAGCAGCAGCCACTGGAAGTTCTGCCTCCAGCAGGTGGGCCAACGCGTGCTCTGTGTCAGCGACTCTGACACAGCCATCGGGAGCTCCAGACCAGAGCAAAGGGGCGCCAGGCAGGGAGCACGCTCGGAGCCCAGCACGGGGGATGCAGTCGGGCCGGGCAGGCACATCTTAACAGAAAGGCCTGGAGAAACCGGCCGGCGGTCAGCTGCCTGAGGAGCAGTGCTGAGGACGCCTCCAAACCCAGGCGAGAACAACACCTTTGGTTTCACCTGGCTCAAAATAAGATGTTTTCTGCCAGCCATGGTCTGGTGGCGTCTGCTGCGGGCAGTGCTGTGCCAGAGAACACGTTACATGAGGTGTGAGCAGAGGCCTGCGACAGAGCCGGCAAGAGACGGGCTTCCTGCTCAACGGGGCCTGTTCCCTGAGGTGAGGGGCCCCCGAAGGACGCACAGCATCTGACCGGCACAGGGACTCCTGGCTGGGGCCCGCGACGGTGCCAAAGAAAACTACGGTGGATGTACGCACACCTGCACACACAGCTGCACACGCACCTGCACACAGGCTTTACGTGTGCCTGTACACGCACCTGCACACGCAAATGCACACGCACCTGCACACAGGCTTTACGTGTGCCTGTACACGCACCTGCACACACAAATGCACACACAAGTGCACACAGGCCTTACGTGTGCCTGTACACACACCTGTACATGCACCTGCACACGCACCTGCACACAGGCCTTATGTGTGCCTGTACACACACCTGCACACGCACCTGCACCTGCACACACATCTACACATGTGCCAGTATGCATGCCTGCACCCTGCACATACACCTGCACAGGCATCTGTCCCCACGCCGGGCACATTTGCACATGCCTGCACATGTATCTGTACACACACCTGTAAATACCTACACACACATGCACACACATGCACACACAGACGTTTTCCCTTAGAAAAACACAACCCTGTTACAAAGCAGAGTCGAACGTCAGGCTCGTTAGGAGGCGACCCGAGGACGGGGCGGCCACTTGTCTGTGCGTTCTTGGTGCCTGAGCCCCGCCCCTCGTTACGCTCACAGCGAAGTGGGAGGCACTTCGCTCGCTGAGGGTGACTCAGACCCGATATCTGGACGGCTTAAGCTTTATGGGTTTTTTTTAGGGGCACGGGGCCCCGCTGCCAGGGTCCGCCCTGACTGCCCAGGCCTCCATGGCTTCGACAGGCCCCCGAGGTCTGGGCGGCAGGGCCAGTGGGGACAGCCACCGGCCAGAGGCCAGGACCAAAGGGCCGGAGGGCTTGGTCCAGGTCTGTGCTGTGGAGGGTGGCCCTTGTGCTCGGCTCCCGGCTCAGAACCAGGAGCGAAGGACAGGCTGGCGGGGCTGCCCTCCCACCCCGTGGCCCCCGGGGAACACGGAAAATCGAAAGCACTTCCCTGTCCACGCAGCGCCAGGATCTGACCACCCAGAGAGGGAAACCCACTCACTTATCTCCCGTCACGATGTAGCCGTACTCCTCCTCCTCCGAAGGCTTGACGTCCAGCCGCAGGCCTTGCCCGGGGGGGCCCCGAGTCCCGGCCCCGAGGCGCCGGCCCCCCCACAGGGCCGCCAGCCTCCTCGGTGCCTCCCTGGAGTGGGTCTGACTCTTCACGTTCTCCACCCCCGCGCGCTCCTCCTCGGCAGACAGGGAGGCCTCGGGGTCCTCCGGCTTCTGGGTCTCCGTTCTGAAGGGCCCCTCAAGCTGGGGTGCTCCGGGCAGGAGTGGAGAGCTGGGCCTCTGCAGGTCCCCGAGTTCGATGCCCAGACCATTCACCTGGCAGAGAGGAAACCGGCTTGAGAACGTGCCCCGAGTTACTGAGAAGCAATCGGAGGATGGGACCTTACGGCCCACGTGGACTCGGGGTCCGGCTGGATCTGGGTGTCTGGGTCCCGCAGCCCGGGTCCCGGCCTCCCTGCGCCCCCCACGTCCCCTCCACAAGTCAGGCAGCAGAGCCCCGTTCCTTATCGCTGATGGACATTCACAGAACTGTTGCTGTTTTCTTCCCTACTTGCCAGCGGGGGCTGAGCCAGAAACCGCTAACTCGCTCTGACAAGAGAAGTGCCAGCCGGGAAGCCACGAAGCAGGGCTCCGCAGACCCACCGACTGTCCTGCGTGTGAACTGATTTTCTCCGTCCCTAAGACCTGTGCCAACGAACAGAGGTCCTTACACAAGAGACCCGGCAGGCTGTGGGAGCTGGCGCCGCGGCCGCCCCGACCCCTCCAGGCTCCCTCTCCACTGCCGCCCGGGGGGCCCCCGCGGCTGCCCAGACGTCGTGCATCGGCACCTCCCACCACGGTGACTAAGGAACACGGGGCGCGGCCAGCACAGCCGGGAGCCTGCGTTTCGTTTACTTGATTTTAGTGAATTTAAGTTCAGGCAGGCGCAGGTGGACAGATCCAGTCTGCGAATGTCCCTGAATGAACCTCAGAAACCAGTCCACAATGGACGGTCTCAGTGACACAAAGTGGGCCCGCGATGTATCCTGAAATGTCAGCCGTGTCCCTGGGAGCGGAAGTTCTGACCGTTGCATTAACCCTATTTTTCATACTCCTGCAATGGGTAAATATCAGTATATAATCTGAGAACGGATAACAGTAGGTATCAAAACACACACAGTTTTATATGTATCTTTACATTTTTCCTAACTCCTAACTTCGGAGATTTTGGGGGATTTCCCACCTTTTTCTGGGAAAAACTGTTGTACTTCACACATCCCCAAACCACGAACAAGGAGATAACCGACACAGCTCTGGGTTTCGCGTGACCCAAGCGTGCGGACGCCCCGCTCACCTCTTGGTCACTGTCACCGCCGCCGTCCGGCCGTCTGCTGTCTGTGAAAGACACGAGCACGTCAGAACCCTCACAGAGCACGTCACCCAAAGGTCTCAGCGCGCGAGGCCACCGACGGCCCCTCTCACAGAGGGCCAGGCACGGCGACGAAGCCGCTGTTGACGGCGGACCGACGGCACTGCGCACGCGCTGCAGGAGGAGGGGACCAGCTGGGTCCGACGTACGCTCAGCGGTCATCACGCCGCTGCTTCCGCCGCCCGCGGGCCGTGCTTCCCGTCAGCTCGCGGCGAGGGAGAGCAGCGGGGCCGCCTCGGGCTGGGATGGCTTCGGACTCATGGCTTCCCTGCGGGGTCCCTTCTCCGAAGGCACATGCAGCAGTTGCTGCGTGGCCTCCGTGCGCCCTGCAGACCCGCAGCCCGGGGCAGGAATCCGCCTTCTAAGCGCCCACTGCCCACTGCAGCGTCCCGCTCGGGGGCACCGGGATCTTCCCACGTCAGTCAAGCCGCGCTGCCAGCTTCCAGGCCAGCCTCGTCCCAACCCTCAGAAGAGGACAACACACACCTCCCTGCATCACGGCACGCATTTCTGTGAGCCTACTGTGTGCCGGGCCCTGAGCGAGGTGGTTTCACAATGCTCCAGTGCCTCTGAAAAGCCATCAGGCCCAGGAGAGGGAGCCTGCGTGTGTGTGTGTGTGTCCATGCTGGGGAGTGGGGAGCCTGCAGCCGTGTGTATGTGTGTGTGTGCATGTCTGTGTGTGCATGTGTGTGCATGCTGGGGGGTGGGGAGCCTGCAGCCGTGTGTGTGTGTGTGTGTGTGCGTGTGCACACATGCGCGTGCTAGGGCTGCAGACTCCGTCGTCTCCCTGGAGCAGCCTCAGAAGCTGGGTGTGAGCCTCAAACAGACATTTGAATGAACCCCTTTCACTTGATTATTCAAATATTTGACTTGATGGTATTTATTCACACAATCCAAACAAAACACTTTCTATCACTCCATTTTTTCCACTCGGAGCCTCAGCAGAGGAATCACACCTCCGCCAGGGAACAATCTGCCTTTCAACGTAATTGCTCTGGAAGGCTCAGCCTGTTAGGAAAGCTTTCAGAGGCAAAAGTTCAGACAGATAAAAGCATTAACACAAAGCCCGTCTCCCCCACAGAAAGGACACGTCACAGGCTCAGAGCCTGCGGCCCGTGCTCCCCGCACGCACGCGTGTGACCCCGGCGGGGCTCACCTCGCACTCCGGCTCCGACGAGCGCGGCTCCCGCGTGGCCCGCCTGCCCTCCGGGCGCCCCGCCTCCTCTCCTGGCAGCGCCCCGCTGCCCTGCTGGGTCCCCACTCGGCATTGTGTCGGCAACCACCCGGGCCACCTGGTCCACGTCCAGGGCACTCAGGCCCTCCATGCCGACCCGGTGCTTCCCCAGGTCCTGCAGGAGAGTCTGAACGTGTTCTTCTAGAAGGAGCACACAAAACAGACGAAACCCAGAGAGAAGCACAGCGTCAGAATGGGGACACGGGGTGGCAAAGGAGCCGCTCCCCACAGAGGCACCCGGTCAATGGGGACAAAGAGCAGGTGGGGCTTCTGCCACTGAGGTCAGCCCCGAAACGTCAGACCGCACGGGCGGGCTTGGCTGCACTTCGGATGGTGGCGAACAATGGGCTGGTGAGGCTGAAGACAGATGCCAGAACCGATTACGACCTGAACAGGGAGTGAAAGGACTGAGCAGAGCAGCCCGAGTGCAGCTGGATTTGGAGGGAAGGAGAAGAAAGAGACAGAGAAAGGAAAACCTCCACAAATCCGCACAAGCCGTGAAAAGCACGAACCTGGCGATTCGGGCCCTCGGTCTGCCTCAAGGACCGGACGGACAGAGAGAGCCCGCCAAGCACGCTCGGCCGCACAGAAGCCGAGGAAGAGAAGATGCAGGAGCGGCGAGAGGCAGAGCAGTGCGGGGGCCGGGACACGGCGCGTGGCCCACAGCGTGGCCTGAGGGACATGGCTGTGCACAGGCACGGATGTCGTAGGGTCACACACGCAGCCGTCCACTCAGGAGGGACGTCTCTGAGCCAGTAAGAGAAAGACGTCGGAGTCAGAAGTCCAGACCGCCTCGTGACAACATCCCTCACACGACAGAGGAGGACAGACACTCTGCGTCATTTATTTTAAAGGAATGACGGTCGTGCCTGCGCTGCAGGAGACACGCGGGGAGGACCTGCGGGCTGGAGAGCGGCGGGGGTGCCCCTGAGCCCCCAACGGCTTCGCCACAGGGTGGCCACCTTCCCCGGCCTTGGCTCCTGTGTCAGGCACGGGCCCGGAGGCCTTGACCTCTGGGCCTCCCGATCCAGGGGAGAGAGGCCTTCCCGGGGCCGCCCCCCCCAGACCTCCCCTCTGGTCAGCCTGGGCCCGGGTCCGACACCCAGGGGGCGGCCCCGCTGGTCCTGAGCCGGGCGACCGGCAGACCGCGCCAGGCTTCCCCGAGCGCCCCCGCCTCTTGGGGCTGGATCTCAATGACAACCCTTCTCCGATCTGCTGGTCTCTCCGCTCCTGACAGCAACAAAACCCGCACCTGGAACAGCTTCCATGGAAGGAAATGCAGTGGACCTCGTCCCTGTGGTCCTGGCCCCAGACCTGACCCCTGGGGAGGGCGCCCCTCCCCGCGTCCCCGCCCGTCCCACGTCCCCGCCTCCCCGCGTCCCCGCCTCCCGGCGTCCCTCCCCCTACGCTCCACACAGACGTCTCCCCAAACTTCCAGGGACCAAAAGCTGCCTTAAAAATAACTTCCGGCGTGAACTTGGAAAAATATTCCTCACTTCCTCATAAACAAACATTGTAAACACACAGACAAGCACAGGAGGTCGAAGGTTCCACGTAGCCCAGCCCCACGCAGCGCTGGACTCCTGCTCCCTGGGCTGACAAAAGCACGCGCTATTTCCTAGACGAGACGAAAGACGTGCCTTGGGGTTAAAGGTGACACCTCACGTCCGTGCTGCCGTTCTGAAAACGCGCTGCTCAAAGCCAGGAGGCGCCTGTGAACTCGGAACCGAGGCGACGGCACACAGGGGCAAGCGTTCAGTCATCTGGCGTAACTGCCACGGTCAACACGGCTTCCTCCACGGTGCCCCTGCTCCGGCCATTTCTCCCCTTCCACCCGCACGCGCCCGACGCCGAGCACAAACGGCCGCTCATCTCCAAGGAAGGGCAAACACCGTGGGGGCCACATCAGGAAACTGGACGCCGGGCCAGCTCCGAGGGGCAGCCCAGCAAACACCGCGTCCACCTCCTGTGAGCATCTAAGAGCCAGGACAGCTGACCGTACACCGACGTCTGGCCAGGAGGGCCAGCAGGGGACGCCTGGGGACACGAGGCTGCACATGGCACCGAGTCCTGCAATCACCCTCTCTGGGTTTGGGAGGCAAGGGCCGGGCCCCTGACGGCCAGCACGGGAGGGTGAGCTGCAGCGACCGCGCGGGGTACCCGCCAGGCCGCGTATGTGGGGAGCAGGCAGGCGGCAGCAGGTTAAAACGACAGTTCTTAAGGGAAAAACACTCCGCAGAACACGGATGGATCCGTCAGCAGCTTCGGCAGCTGCAGCCTCATCCTAACTCCATGTGAGCCGGGCCGGGCCTGGGAAGTCACGGCATGAGCAGGGTCACTTGGGGGGGCGTGTCCTGAAGAAACTGGGGACCTACCCCTGTGCACCCGGGGTCACACAGCAACCAGCCCTCAGGGTCAGCACAGCCTCCGCCCTCCCCCAGCCTGGACTAGCCGAGCCACGGGGACCCGCCATCCATACCGCAGGGCTGGGGCTCGCCGTCCCCCCCCCACCGACCACAGGGGCACCGCCGACCACTGGGGGGGGTCTAGAGAACACGTTTGGAATGAAGGCTCCGTGCACGCCCTCTGCAGCCCTCGTGGCTCCTGGGTGCTGAGCGGTGCTGTGACACCGACACGGACAGTGGCCTCTCCCAGAGAAGGTCCGGGCGTTCTGGTCTTTAGGGTTTCATGGGCTCAAACTGACCAACGCGCACGTCCAAGACACTAGATTCTTTGAGCTTCTAGGTTTATGGGGAAATTGTGTGAGTGTGAGTGAGTGTGGGTGACTGAATGCGCGTGTGTGAGCACGTGTGAGGGTGTGCGCATGTAATGCATGTGTATGTGTGTGCACGTGAGTGTACACGTGAGTGCGTGTACGCAGTCGGTGTGCACATGTGTGCTGTGAGCGTGTGCACACGTGTGAGTGAGTGTGAGCACACGTGCTGAGGCACTGGCTTGGGAGCAGCTACCGTGTTGTCAGGAAGTAAGATGAGCAGGAAAATGTCCAAGGAAAGGAGACCCTGGAAACGCCCCACGGGCAGGTCCCCCTCTAAGCGCATGTCCTCAGGACCGCAGACTTTCCCGCGCTGCCAGCAGGTGACACAGGCGACACCTCTTCTGAGACCGTGTCTTCAGAGCCAAGAGGCCACGAGTCCCCAGCCCGCCTGGGAACCCACGAGCAGGGCAGGCCTTCCCTGCAGCCGCGGGACCTGGAAGGGTCCTGAAGGAAGTCATGTCGCAAAGAACAGTCCCCACCCCACGCAGGGCGGCTGGAGCCCTGCAGGCCCAGCAGGCGCTGTACCGGGGTCGGAGCTCCCCGCTGGGCCCCAGTGCCGTGGCCACACTGCCTTACAGGCCGAGGCCGCGGTTTCCAGGCATGTTTAAACCCGAGTGTCCTCACGGCTGCTGAGCAGGTCCCCTGAGGAAAGGCCGCCCACCTGCCAGCGGGGGGTGCTCGTCTGCATGCGTGGAAGGGCCCATCCCCGCAGGCCGTCGGCAGGGACCTGGGCCCAGCACGAGTGACAGGCTCCGGGCCCCTCAGCCGCCCAGTGCGGTCTCAGGCAAACTTAATCTCATTATTCCCCGACTCCCTTATCTGTAAAATGTCACCTGTGAATCACTAATCAGCGCCAGAACACCTACGGGCCTAACGTGATAACTGCGGCCGGGATGTGAGGCGACGAGGAGGGGTCACTGCAGCCCCACTGCCGTCCCCTCCCAGCCACTGCGAAAGCAGACGCTGGGTTTCTGCACTGCGTTCCGGCTACAGCTCGCTGTCCTCCCCGGGGCGGAGCGAGGACCAGCCCCCAGGACGCCTGGTCACACGGGCTGGCCCCGCCTTCGAGTGCGCTCGACACTCGGCTTAAGATTCTGCTGTGAGACGGTCCTTCGCCAAAGGACCAACCGACAGTGAAAAACTGTGAGCTCCGGTTATTAAAGTGAGACCACGGGCTCCACCCATCAGCCCTCCTGCCCTTTAATCAGCTGGCGCTGTGCCCCGTGGGGCCTTCGCGTGTCTTCCAGGAGACACAGGTACAGGTGACGACAGGGCCCACAACGTGCACACACACACACGCACACACAGACACTGACACATGCACACGGACACATAGAGACCTGGACACACACACGGACGGAGAGGCCTGGACACACACAGACGCACAAATGCAGAGACCTAGATACACACACAGACAATGACACACACACACACAGACGACACCCACAGACACACAGACATAGAGACCTAGATACACAGACACACACAGACACGCACACACAGACACACAGACACACACAGACACGCACACGAGCACCAAAATGATTTAAGCCAGAGAGACGTGGCTGCCGGCTGGGACAAGCAAACCTGAAGGCTGGGACAAAGTGACCACCAGCGCCCGCAGGGAGAAGGGCACGGCACGCTGCTCTTCCTCAGACAGACGAGGGCGTGGGCGGACGCGACCTACAGCGCACTGGCTGCAGTATTTACAGGCAAACGTCTTCGCTGAATTTCGAGCAAACAACCCACAAGCTGTACAACACATTCTGCTCGTACATTCCTGCCTATGTAACCCTCAGAAGTGAACAAACTTAGATCTGACAAATGCCACTAAAAACTTTTAAAATCTCAAGAGAGAAAAGCTTACGTTTTCACATTATCACTGTAAACCAGCTATAATGGAAAAAATAAAAATCATAAAATTTAAGAAAATATTTAAGTTCAAAAAAATAAAACCGTACTTTTTCTAAAAAGATTAGAAATTTATTCTTTTTAATCGCTAGTGAAGATAACTCAATTTACTGTTTTTATTTAAGATAAACCCAAACTGTGTCCTTTGCCAAAAAAAAAAAAAAATCTTACTGCATAATTTTGGGGCCCGAGTTACCCCAAGGAAAATATTTATCAGAAGTGGCAAGAATAGGAGTTCCCTTCGCGGCTCAGTTGTTAATGAATCCGACTAGGAACCATGAGGTTGCGGGTTCGATCCCTGGCCTTGCTCAGTGGGTTAAGGATCCGGGTTGCCATGAGCTGTGGTGTAGGTTGCAGACGCGGCTCGGATCCCGTGTTGCTGTGGCTGTGGCGAAGGCCGGCAGCTACAGCTCCGATTAGACCCCTAGCCTGGGAACCTCCATATGCCACGGGTGCGGCCCTAGAAGAAGCAAAAAGACAAAAAAAAGGACTATATTTTGAACAGAAAATCAAAGGCGTTCCCTGGTGACCGAGTGGTTAAGGGTCCAGCATTTTCACGGCTGTGGTGCAGGTTCTGGTGAAAGATCCTTGGCCCAGGAGTCTCTGCATGCCTCAGACGCAGTCAAGAAAAAAAATCAGTAATATATGATTCAACAATGTGAAAAATAAGATCGATGAAAGAGAAAAACAATACTTAGCCATTATTAAGCCCCTAGTACTAAAATCGCATCAGATTTCTGTACCGCTGCAATGCTGGCGTGAGGAGTGAGAAACTGCAGTCCCTGCACTGGAGGCTGAGCAAGCACAGTCCCCACGAGGGGCCCGGGGCACGAAAGAGCCCCCGCAAAGGCAACGTCTAGTGGTGACAGGGGCTGTGGGAAGAATAATCCAGAGTGTGGGAGGCGGGGCAGCGGAGAGGAAGGCTGCCGTGTTAGAGGGAGAAAAGCTCGCTGAGACCCCAAGGGGGCGAGTCCCGAGCCCAGCAACTGTCCGCGGGAAAGGCCCTCCAAGCAGAGGAAACACAAGTGCCAAGGCCACGGGGCGGGGGGCCGGGGCAGAGGGCAGCCCGGAGTTGCCGGCGGGCATTTCACAGGGTCTCAGACCCTGAAAAGAACCTGGATTTTACTGAGTAAGATGGGAAGCCCTCGCCAGGTTTTGTGCAGGGAGGCACCACCTGGTTCTCACTCTCACGAGGCCTGCAAGCTGAGACGAGGTCCCAGCAGCGAGGCCCTGCGGTGACCGGCGGCCACGGCGGAGCAGGTGGGCTGGCGTGAGTCCGCGTGGCTTCAGCCGCTGGTCCAGCGGGACCTGCTGACCGGCTGGACTCAGGTGCAGGGGACAGAGCCCGGGGGGCTGGAGTGGGGGCGGGGGCTTTCAGAGCCCCTGAAGCCCCACCGGGTGAGGCTCTGTCTTGGGCCATCTGGGCCAGGAGGGCCGCTGGTCAAACGCTGGGCGAGTCAGACCAGAAACCCTAAAAGACCCACAACGCGCGAGGGGCCACAGCCTCCAGGAGAATGCTAGCGACCACGCCCCGGGAGCCGGCCGCACCCCAGTTCGCTGTGCCTGCGGTCGGGCGTCCTGCCAGCCCTGCCGACGCAGGGTTGTCTGTCTGTGTAGACAGAGTCAGTAACGCCCACTTGAAGCGGTTCCTGAGAAAACCAAATCCAGTGTGTAGGCTGTCTACCACGGCTCACGACCAAACAGCTCTTCAGATAAGGGGTCCCAAACCCTGACAGCCCAGAAGCGCTCCCTGCGGTCACCACACATGCTCCCCGCTTCAGCCTCCTTCAGTCCCCTCTCCCGATTCGGAGGGAAGAGCAGAAACGGGCCACGGCGAGGAAGACCAGGGAACAGGAGACCCTGTCCTGGGGCCTTTGACTCTAATAAGAAACATCCATTTTCAAAATGGATTAATAAAATACAATCCCTAGGGTGCCTCTTCTCATCCAAAAAAGAAGCCTGTCCGACAACCACCAATGACAAATAACTGAGACACCGTGAGGACGCGACGGCGTCCCAGAGGCTGGCAGCTACAAGAGCAGCGGACATGCACCGGAGAGCCCCCCGCGGAGCCACGGTCAGCCACACTGAGTCCTCTCAGAGGCACCACTGTCAGTCATTTGAAGATGAACAGAAATGAGGAAATCCGTTTTCAAGGGTCCAGCTCGCCCTGGTGGATTGAAGAGGGACTGTGGCACGGAGCACAGTCAAATACCACACGCATCAAAGCGGAGCGTTCTTTTGTTCCATCAACTGCACCCTGTGATTCTGAGACCCGGCCAGCTTATAATGACATTTTAAGTAGCTTTCAATGCGCCAAGTGGGCCCTAGCAGAGCAATTACACGAACCGTCAGGACATCAAATATGTAAGGCCTGGAGGAGGAAATCATCTCCCATGCACAACCGCTGCAGGCCTGACCTACGGAAATTATACGTCTTAATAGGGTCCCCCAGACAAACGCTACAAGCTCTAGAGAGTAAGCAATGGTGTGCGGTTAACCTCACCACAAAACTGCTTGAACAAAGAGGATGTGAATCACACACAACAGCTTCTGCTCCTAAGTGGCTTCATCGCCAAGTGTGCGTTAGAGTACACACCTCAGCCCTGTCCAAATGCACACCACTCTTGGCTTCACCGTCAGCAGCGGCAGCGCCGTCATTACCATCAGCGTCGCCCCTGTTACCGCCCGCACGTTTGCCACCGTCTCCCTCCTGCTCAGCACCGCCAGCACCACCCTCCCCATCAGCATCTCCCTCATCACCATCATCACCATCACCGTCTTCATCATCGTGAAGAATCACTGTGCTCCTTTTATTTACAGAGTATGTAGCCCATTTAATTGCTGGGGTCCAGCTCTCTAGTATGTGCAAAGGATTCAGACAAATTCACTGGTTGACTATCATCTTATCTGACCTCCTTTGGGCCTCTACCCAGGAGATACAGGCATGATCAATCATACGTCAGCTTCCTGTCTATTTTCAGTGCAAACAACACAAGTAAACTATGTTCTCTTTCCAGCCGGAGGGATCAATTAGCCTAAGAAAATGGCACACTGTGTTTAAATCTGCATTTTAGACAGGTGGTTCTTCTTTTTTTTTTGTCTTTTTTGCCTTTTCTAGGGCCACACCTGCGGCATATGGAGGTTCCCAGGCTAGGGGTCTAACAGGAGCTGTAGCCACCGGCCTGTGCCACAGCCACAGCAACGTGGGATCCGAGCCATGTCTGCAACCTACACCACAGCTCACAGCAACGCTGGATCCTTAACCCACTGAGCAAGGCCAGGGATCGAACCCGCAACCTCATGGTTCTTAGTCGGATTCATTAACTACTGAGCCACGATGGGAACTCCTAGACAGGTGGTTCTTATGAGCTCCGATCAACATTGTCTTAGGTGACCCGACGTGGGGATGGGTACCGTCACCTGCCATCTCAAGCTGCGGTTTCCTCCTCAGAAAGATGAGGCTGACCATACACCGTCTTTTACAATTGACGAAGAGTAAATGACACTACTCAGCCACTTAGAAACCACCCTGCCAGGCACATGCTGAGCCCTGGTGCAAACGTGAGAAAGAGGCACAGTTAGCTGTCTTCCCTAAGCGGATGGTCTAAAAGCAGAGACGAGCATTTATCAGACATACACAAGTGCACAACTACAGGCCATGACACGTGTTCCAGAGCAGAGGACGGTCCCTCGAGTACACCCCGGGGTGGGGTGGGCCGGGGCGGGGGTGGGGCGATGCTCCTCCTGTTGGTGGATCCAGCACTTTCTGGAGTCAAGCTGAAACCTGCCAGAAAGCTGGGTGGCCCGCGGCTGCTGGACCCTAAATGAGACGCTGTGAGGCAGTGTCCCTGCACCAAGGATTCGTCGCCACCTCGGAAGCCTCCTCGCCAAATGCTGAACACGCTGATCAAGTCTCTGAGCTCCAAGATCACAGGACCCCCTGCGCAGAGGGGTGGGCCCACATTCTCTTTGGGATGCAATCGGGAAAATACAGAATGTAAGAAACTCTAGTTACAAAACTTCTAGATGGCAGCGTAGAAAGATCTGAACTCACCTCCCCCATGGGCACAGCAACCCTACAACCAGTGTAGGACAGTGTCCTCGGAAAGGGGCCTGAACACTGGCTGAACACAGCATCAGGTGGAAGGAGAGGCAGAGAGGCGGGATGGAAAACCGGCCACGGCCATGGCGAGCCACAGACTGGGACAAACAAAGGAGGGTGACCCTCTCCCCTGAGGACCAAGGGACCCGAGCACCACATGAGGTGCCTCAACCTCCAGGTCCCACACAGGAGAGACGAGCCCTCAGTACACCTAGCTTTGAGAACCAACAGGGAATATGTCTACAAAAACTGCAGAAGTACAGAGAACAGAAAGTCCACTCTTGGGAGGTTCCTGTGGTGGCTCAGTGGGTTACAAAACCAACTGGTATCCATGAGGATGCAGGTTTGATCCCTGGCTTCGCTCAGTGGGTTAAGGATCCAGGTTTGCCACAAGTTGCAGCACAGGTCGTAGATGCAACTCGGATCCAGCACTGCCATGGCTGTAGCATAGGCTGACAGCTGTAGCTCTGATTCAATGAGGAGACAAAGGAATATGTTTCAATCAAAAGAATAAGATAAAAACCTTAGAAAAAGAACTAAACAAAATAGAGATAAGCAATTCACTGGATAAAGAATTTAAAATTATGGTCATAAAGATGCTCACTGAACCCAGGAGAAGAATGGATGGACACAGCCAGAACTTCAACAAAGGGACAGAAATTACAAGAAAGTATCAAACAGAAGTTATAACTGAACAGAAAAATGCACTGGAGGGGTTCAACGGCAAACTGGATGAGGCAGAAGATGACTCCAGAAATTCAATGGATGAGCCAAACTGGGGGGAAAGCAGTGGAGCTCACCCAGACAGAGCAAAGGGATAGAAAAGGGACTTAAAAGCTGAAGAGAAAGGACTTTGGGGACAACATCAAGCAAAGTAACATTTGCATTACGAGGGCCCCAGAAGGAGAAGAGAGAGAAGGGGTCAGAAAAATTCTTAGAAGAAACAGTGGCTGAAAATGTCCCTAATCTGGGAAAGGAAACAGAATCCAGGTCCAGGAAGCCCAGAGAGCTCTGAATAGCATGAACCCAAATAGAGCCACACCAAGACACATTATAATTAAAATGGTAAAAGTTAAGGATAAAGAAAGAGTCCTAAATTAAAAGCAGCAAGAGAAAAACAACATGTTATGTACACAGAAATCCCCATAAAGCTATCAGCAGATTTTTCACTAGAAGAGCATGGCATGATATACTCCAAGTGCTGAAAAGAAAAAAGTTGCAACTGAGAATTCTCTGCCCACCAAGGTCATCATTCGTTGCTCATGGATTAGAAGAATTTAAATGGTTAAAATGTCCTTACTCCCCAAAGCATTTTACAAATTCAGTGCAATCTCTATCAAAATTCCAATGGCCTATTTCACAGAAGTAGAACAAATAATTCTAAAATTTGTATAAAACCACTAAAGACCCTGAATATCCAAAACAATCTTGAGAAAAAAGAACAAACTTGGAGGTGTCAAGCTCCCAGACTTAAAACCATACTACAAAGCTACAGTAATCAAAATGGTAGGGTACTGACACAAAAGCAGACTTAGAGGTCAATGGAACAGAATAGAGAGCCCAGGAATAAACCCACACTTACATGATCAGTCAATATATGACAAAAGAGGACAGAATACACAATGAGGAAAAGCTGTGCTCTTCAGTAAGTGGTGCCGGGAAAACTGGACAGCCACATGTGAAAGAATGAAACTACTGCAACCTTAAACCAGACATAAAACTTAACTTAAAACAGATCAAAGTCGTGATTGTAAGACCCAAAACCATGAAATTTCTAGAAGAAAACATATGCAGTAACTTCCCGGATGTGAGTCTCAGTGAGGTTTTTGTGGCTCTGATAACAAACGCAAGGGAGACAAATGCAAAAATAAACAAAGTGGACTGCATCATGGTGAAGTCTTCTTCACAGCAAAGAAAACCATCATCAAAATGAAAAGGCAGCATGCTAAATAGGAGATGACATCTGAAAATCATACAATGATAAGGGGTTAATATCTGAAATATAAAAAGAACTCATACAACTCAACATACAACAGCAAAAAACAACCAATCTGATTTTGAAATACACAGTGGATCTGAACAGACATTTTTCCAAGGAAGATAAACATATGACCAACAGGCACATGAAAAGATGCCCAACAACACTAATCGTGAGAAAAGAGCAAGGCAAAGCCACCTTGAGTCATCACTCCACACCTGTTAGAATGGCTATTATTCAAAAGACAAGCAACAACAAATGTTGGACAAAATGTGGAGAAAGGGAGCTGCCATGCACTATTGGTGGGAACGTAAATTGGTGCAGCCGCTCTGGGGACCAGTGTGGAGGTTCCTCAAAAATTAAGAGCTGAACCACCTTATGATCCAGCGATTCTACTCCTGGGTATTTATCCACAGAAGCCAAAAACCCTAATTTAGAAAGACATCTACACTCCCATGCTCACTGCAGCACCGCTCACAGCAGTCAAGATAAGGGAACACCCTAAGTGCCCATCGATGGATGAAAGAATAAAGCAGACACACACAGCAATGTTAGTCGTGAAAAAGAGTGAAATTCATTGGCTACAACAAAGATGGGCTTCGAGGGTATTATGCTAGTGAAAGAGGTCAAAAAGACCCTAACCCTAAAACAAACAAACAAAATAAAACAAAACTCACAGATTCCGGGAGTAGATTTGTAATGCCCAGTGGGAAGGGTTTCCGGGGGGCAAAGGGGTGAAAAGGTCAGCCGTGCAGGACGCGTGCCAAGCAGACCCTTGCTGGGCATCACTCTGCAGTGTGCACGATGTCGAATTAAAATCGCTGCATACCTGAGACTTATCCTGTTTTAAAAATGTTCCATGGAGCGGAAAAGGAGGAAAGGGAAAGCTTCTGCAGCATAAAAGGAGCTTAAGAACTATGTCCACCATCAGTGGACCCTCTTTGGATCCTGCCTTCAAAGAACCAACTGTACGGAAAATTTGTGACAGCTGAGAAATCGCAACACCGATGAGGTATCTGGTGATCCTAAGACGTCAGTATTCATCTCTACATGTGACAAAGCTGGTTAGGTTTATTCACGAGTCCAGTCTCTCAGCAATGCAGTACTGAAACGCGTCGGGTGAAGTCTGACAGGGACATGCGGGGAGGCGGTGGGTCACCGAAGCAGCACTGGGAGCTGGGAGCCGCCGTGCTGAAGCCCAGCGACGCCGGTGTGGGCTTCATCTACAAGCCCCTGTGTGTTTCAGGGCTGACATTTTACATGACTCTTGAAAGCAGACAGTGCGGCTGGGAAGAGAATACATACAAAAAGACAAGCGACACTGCAACTTAGCAGGAAAAAACCTCAACCAAATGACGCCGTTACTGAGGTCACCGAGAGGACGGGAGCCTTCGGAGGCGCTCCCGCAGACCTGCACCCGGGGACGCGGCGGGGGGCGGGGGGGGCAGCACCCGGCGAAGCTCGCTCGGCGGAGAAGCGGCGGAGAAACCCGGCGCCCGCCGGCCGCGCCCGAGCACGTGCGGCTCTGGCGGCCTGGCGGCCCCTTGGCGGCACCGGGCTTGTCTCTTCCTCCCTCCAAGGAACAGGGCAAGTGGGACTTTCTGAGTTGGGGAGACGCAGAAGGAGACAGAAGTGTGGTTATGAAAAAAGAGGACGCTGCCCGATGCAGGAGTCGGGACAAGGCAGACAGGACAAGCGGCAGCACCATGGACAGGACCCGGAGCTCTGCGCCAGGTCACTGCTTGGCCCTCAGCGGGCCGGGGTGACCTTCAGCGCGCACCCAGAGCAGAGCTGCGAGGTGACGCTGCGCAAGATCAGAAAGCACTGAGACCGCAGACACCGCGGGGGTGCAGACGGAGCGGGGCTGCACCGGGGAGGGGCCCCCGCACGGCCTCCGGCCTCCGTCGATAGCACAGCCTCACTGAGGGCGCGCGCACCTGCCAGCGGGGCACTGTCTGCCCTCACAGCTTCGTTCCCAAGGCAGGGACGAGAAGAGAGCGTGACGCGCGGCCACACCGCCTGCCCCCTGATTAAAACCCTGCACTCCTTCATCCAGAAGTGCCGCTCGGGCTGCGTGGGTGGAGGCGGGACCGGGGAGCTACCGAGTTGGATGGCGCGGCGCGAGCCAGAGAAGGCCGTCGGCGGCTCCACTGAGCCTCCACCTCAGAGGAGGCGAGCACACGGGAGGCGTCTCGGCCAGCACGTCTTTAATCTGTTATCTGCTCGATGTTATTACTTGCGTGTCTTCAAGCGAGAAGTCACGTTTCATCAGAACCTCACTTTATGTTCTACGGTCTTAGAAGAAGGCCGTTGGAAAACAGACGAGGGCCTTGGGCCTCTTTAGGGGCCTGGGAACGACGAGTACCCCTCCCCGTAGGATGACGGTAGCAG
This sequence comes from Catagonus wagneri, assembly GCA_004024745.2. Taxonomy (NCBI): domain Eukaryota; kingdom Metazoa; phylum Chordata; class Mammalia; order Artiodactyla; family Tayassuidae; genus Catagonus; species Catagonus wagneri. The sequence goes on from PVHT021183642.1 coordinate 133,682, forward strand.
GGGTGCCACCCGCATAAAGGTGCGGAGGCTGCGGCCCTGTGGGTCACTTCAAGGGCCCAGGTACACTCACTGCACAGCGAGCGGCGTTAGTTTGGGGCAGGGCTCTTGTAGGGACGCAGAAAATAACCGTGAAACAGCAAGCAGGGCCCGCGCTTGACCACGGGCAGTGGGGGGTGGAGACAGATGAAAGCCGGGCGGACTGAGATCATGGATGTCCACTTTCCAAACGCTGCGCGGGCCGGGTCTGGCCGGGTCCTTCCCCACCGTCCTCAGCAATAAAGTCACGAAACAGTGAAGCTGCAGGGAAAGGGGTGGAAGGAAGAGCCCCCACCCCACCCCCAAGGACCCGGCCCCCCACCGGCGCCCAGTCCTCAGCCCAAACCCCTGCGGCTGAGCGACCAGCACCCAAGGCTCCCCTCCACGGGCCCCTGGGGGCGCCTAGCGGTGTGAGAAGGCCCGGGAAGGGCGGGCCTGGGCAGGTGCCCGAGAAACAGACGAGCCCACAGCAAAGACACCAAAGGCGACTTACCCTCATCCGTGCCCGGGGCGGCCCTGGGGTCCGGAGGCGGAGGCCACTTTGGAGAGGCAGCCGGTGCCGGAAGCAGCCTGGGGGCTCTCCAAGGCTCACGCACAGGCTCGTGCAGGGCGGGGTCCCCCTCCCTGGGGGCCACCGGGGCCTTCTGAGCCGCGTAGGTGCCCAGCGCCGCGACCAGACGCTGCCTGTCCACACCGCCGGCCACCTTGGGGCTGAGCTCATCAGGCTGGAGCCAGGGGAGGCTGTGCGGCAGGCGGCCCTCGGGGACGTCGGCCCGGGACGCGGGCGCGTAGGTCAGGGCGGACGTCTGGGCCATGAAGGTCAGCACGCTCTCAGCAAGGGGATCCTCACCCTGTGGGGGGACACACAACAGCAGGAGGGGGTTACCGTCTGCCCACGCGGCCCCCGGGCTGGGTTTCCGGGCACGTGAAACGCACATCCCAAGCCTGCACCACGGGCTTCATTCTCCGATGGGCCAGGCCCAGGCCCAGCCCTCCCGTACCGGGTTCATGAAGTTTCACTGAGACAGACCTCACATTCCAGGAGACTCACCTGCCCCGGCGATCCCAGGGGAGCCTGGGAGCACAGACAACGCCCCCCACCCCCCGGCAGATCCCGCCTGCCGCCGGCGCCACACCAGCGGGGCCACAGTAGGCAGCCTGGTGTCTGGCTCCTTTCGCCGGGCGGGATGTCTCCGGGGCAGCCACGCGTGTCAGGGCCGCAGCCCTTTCGTGGCTGGAGGACAGTCAGTTTTAAGGACGCAGCACGTTCTCGGTTTTTTCGTTCATCAGCTGGTGGACATATGGCTGTTCCCACTTGGGGGCCGTCGTGCAGTGTTGGTGCGGACAGGCGCTCTGCTTCCCGGTCGCGTGCCCGGGCCGGCGGCGGGCAGCTCTGCCTTGACTTGTTCCGGAGCTACGTGTGCGCTCAGCTGTGTCTGCAGCGAGTGCGGCTCTGATGTGCTCCGTCCCGGGCGCTGAGTGGTGGCTGTGCCCAGGCGCTCGTGTCTGCAGGCAGCGCCTCCCAGACCTCTGCCGGCGCTGGCGCTTGCTGTAACCCCGCCCAGCAGCTGCCTCCCCCGTGGCTGGGTCTCTCCTTTCTGAGGGTCTTGATTTCATTCCAGCACTTTGACTGATCACTTCAATCCCTTTTACATCCGATCCTTATAACAGCGATATTCTGCGGGCGAGGACGCCTGGGCCTCTTGTTTCACACACGACGTGGAATCCGGGGCCCTCCCCTGAGTCTCCGCCCACTTTTCCTCCTCTCTCCTGAGTCACCTTTCCCGGGAGGAGGTCTCGTCACGCTCTGCGCTGCCCACTGGACAGACGAGGCCCTGGGTCCTCACCCCGGGACAGCGGCAAGGACATCAGAAACCTCAGTGGTCTGCCTCTGACTGCGGCACCACCAGGCTTTGGGGACACAGTCGTTTCCAGCCTGGACTTTACTGAGAGCCCCCTTCCTGATGTGCTCGGGGTCCACGGCCATGAACTTCCACCACTGCCCAGGCAGACTCTGTGCACGCACCTCCCTCGGGGCAGGCATCGTGCCGACTCAGCGGGCTCACCTGGCATCTAGCTAAGACCCATCACTGGATGAAAGGCAGCGGTTCAGACTCCCAAGTCTGTCTGTTTTTTAAAAATACTTGGCTTCAGCACCCCAGGGTAGATTTTGGTGTGGCGAGCTAGAATCGGGAATTGGGTTGATCTGGGTTCTTGTTTCCTTTCTCACATATGAACCTGGCCAGTCACTTGACCTTCTGACACTGTTTTCTTCTGTCAAAGAAGGAGACTGGATGCTACCCCTAAGAATGTTTTTATTTCTAAGATGATATGACTTTAGTTGTCATCCAAATTGTTTAATTTTGTCCAAGTGCTGGCTGAAATCAACTGCTCTTCCTTTCAAAGAGAAAAAGTTAGGTTCAGGAGACACAGCACGCGTGAGAGAGAAAATGCCTCCACAGCAAACAGCCCCTCTGGCGGCTCTGCACAAATTAGGGTGAGCGTCCGTCCCCTGTCCGGCCTGACTCCCGTTCGGAGAGGCCGTCTCCGCACATCCGGGCAGGTCACAGCGCCGGGGGCCGGGGACGGCCTCCAAGAGCCTCCGCACATCCGGGCAGGTCACAGCGCCGGGGCCGGGGACGGCCTCCAAGAGCCTCATTAGTGCACGAGCACCGTCCTCTTCGCTACAAATGCAGCCCAAGCTGGAGCTTCTGCTCAAAGGGCTCAGTTAGAGTCGCGTGGAGGCCGAGGACACAGCGGGTGCTCACGGCGCGGGAGCAGGGCCCGCGTGCTGACCGGGACAGACAACTGGTCTCCTTACGCTCTGGGCCAGCTCGAGGTGAAGAGGGAAAGGACACGGCGGCAGGACCACCATGAGAGAAACGGGAGCCGGCCGGCTGCGCCTGGCAGCGGTGGCGGGCCGGGGGCGGCGCAGCGGAGCGTCCTGCAGCCGCCGGAGCCCAGCCCTCGCGGGCACTTCCTCTGCGTGGCCTCACATCCCAAGGAGCGAGTGGAGGGAGCCGCCGGGCTGGAGCCCCACGTCCGCTGCTCGCAAGCTTGGGGACTGGGCTTTGCGAGTTACGTCACCTCCAAGTCACCTGGATGTGGCAGTGGCATCACCACAGCTGGTGCGGAAGCGCGAGCGGCCCTGCTGCTGTTCTCCAGCCTCCCGCTCCCAGCCGCACCTCCTCCGAGCGCGGGAAACGCAGCCTCAGCCCTGGAGGGAGCGCCGGGGCCTCCACGTCCGCCTCAGTTCAGCACGACGACGACAGCCGGGTCCCGGAGGCGACGCTGGAGGCCTCGAAGACCGCAGCTGCCCAAGTCCAGAGATGAGTGACCATGAGAACGGGCCAGTTTCCAGGTCGTGACACTGCCGCTTCGGGCAGACCAATTGGTCACACTGTGTCAGGGAGCCTGGTTTGGGCGTTACTGCTGTGGTCCGACTTGTGCATGTGAGCGGCTGAGAACTGCCAACCTTGCTGAAATTCACACCAAAATGACATTCCTAGGCCACCGTGCTTCCACTTGAGATGGGGCAGGTCTCCTCACTACACAGCCCGTGGGGTTTGCCAAGTGAAACCGAGGGGACAGAGGCTCCCCTGCGAGACTGGCCCTGTCCGGTCAGCACGGCGCTGTGCGACCCTTACAACCTTCTAACCTCTCTGAGCTTCACTTCTACCACCTGCAAAACTGGGGAAACCCTTTTTTTCTTGAAGCGGTTGTGAGAATCGGGGAGAGAATAGGTAAAATTCAGCACACGACATCAGATAAATGGCAGTCGGCGTCAGAACTGCTGCCGTCAGCATTATCACCACCATCAGCAGCCCCGCCGTGAGCATCAGATCACCAGCACCACCAGCACCACCAGCAGCAGCATCACACCCTCCTCCCGCTGAGCGCTGAGCTCCGGCCTGCGTTCTATATTCTGCGGGGAGCAGGGTCTCAAACACGGACCTATCGTCGAACAGCTTGCAGTCTGAAATGGGAGCTGAGTCACAGATGTTACTGACTATAACTGAACGTATACTACAGGCGTCTCCCACTCAGCGGGGGAAAGCAGCACAGCTTCCGGGAGCCAGCTGACACAGGGCAGGGGTCCCAGAGCTGCCCATCAGGCGTCCTTCCGGCACGGAACCCGCCGGCCCCAGCCCCAGTCTGGGCCGTTATGAATTCAGACTGCCAGGGGGGCTGCAGGCCCTGAGTCCCGCACGCCAGCAAACACTGAACGGATGAGACGGCCACCCGTACACTGGTCACTCGTGCTCATTAGATAGTCTCTTGTGCCAAGGATCCAAAACAAATTAGGAGCCCAAACTGGGCCATCTTTCGACCACATAACAAACACTCCCTCCAGCCTGTCTCACCGCCCGAAGGCAGCGCTGACAAGCACAGTGATCAGACAAGCTCACTGCCACCGTGACAAAGCACAGAGCGCCGGGGCTGTCCACAGGCTTCCTAACGAGACGGCCTCACGACGCCTCTGGAGGTGGCGGGATTTGGGAGCAGGGAGGGTCTCAGGAACCCCCACCTCCAGCTCATTAATGTCGAGCTGGGGTTACTTTGCTGTGCCCTCCTGTGCTCAGGCCACTGAGGGTGATTCTAGCAAACCGTTCTCTCTTCCCCCTCCCCGCTCCCAGCACCATGGAAAGGTTGCCAGAGCTCAACGGCGTTCAGGCTCTGAGTCACCCAGCACGAGCAGAGCGGTGGATTGGAGATGTCGCCTTACTGACAGCACCAGCACCAGGACAAAAACAGTTTTACATTCAGAACAGCCTCGCGCTGGTCTGTCTGTGAGCAGGACATCTGTGCTATCTGCTGCTGACATGCGGAGCTTGCAGTCAGAAAAATCAGTTCCCAAGAGTTTCTCCAGAGTTCACAAAACCTGAGGCTGAAGAGGAGCTAAGTTCTAAACGACAGGCTGAACGATTTTTGCGGAAAGTTGACAATAATACGAAGCGCGGATGTTCGCTTGTGGACGTCTGTGAACGCTGCTGCATTAGCAGCGCAGGATGTTCTAGAGTGACACCTGGTGACACGAGGCCGTGTCCCCTCTCATGCCCCCCCCCCCGTGCTACCGCTCTGCGTGTCATCCCCTCCAGGTGCGGCCTCGTACCTGGCAAGCAGGCAGTGAAGGGACAGCCTGCCGCAGAGCTGCAGTGCACTTTCTGTCCACCTTGACCCTGGGTGAGCACAAGGCGCGGAGTTACAGGCCAGTGACCGCCATGTCCGCCCGGACCTCAGGACAACGGTCAGACGGTCACGGCGTGGCTCCTTCTCCCAGCACCAGGCCGCCCTTTGCCATCATGTGCTGGTAATTCTCCTGGACCCGCTCAACCGCCTCCCGGTGTAGACACGACCACCTTCACTGCGGATAAGCTCTCGGGTGAGTGAGGAGCTGGGGGCTGGCCCCAGGCCTGGGCTGTGCCCCACAGACGCAGGCCCACCCTGCAGTCTGGCCAACGGGAAATACAGAACTGCCATCAGTTTGGGTTCGGAGGCAACTTGGCTTAAAAAATAAACACGAAAAATGGGAGAAATCCAGGGCTCTGATTTCAGCTCCGCCACCAACCAAGCCTCTGGGAGCGAACATTTCACTCCATCCTTTTCCACCTAGTGTCCATCTGCAAGCCGCGGTGCCTGGACTGAAGGCTCCAGGGCCCTTCTCGTCCCGGGAGCAGGAGTCCCCCGAAAGAGCAGTGACCTTCGTCAAGACTGCGACCGTCTCCGCAGACCCAGGCGGGAGGGCCGAGCCCCGGGACCCCGAGCACCTTCCCGCACAGCGACGCGAGGAGTGAAATCAGAAATAAGGGGAAAAGAGTACGTCTTCTGCCCACGCGGCTTTCTGGGGGCTTCGCTGCTGCTCCGCCCTGGGCTCCCCCAGCCACCTCCTCCATCCCGGGCCACCTCCTCTACTGCGCGGGACACGCTCGGTCCCCAGACCATCAAGAGCCGCGCAGCGTTAACCGTCCACGTCATCCAGACGCCCTGGATGCCGCGCGGGACGGGTGTGGGCTGGCAGTGTGGCCACGGGAGCTGGCTGCCAGCACTTCCTGCTGCCACCCTGTGGGCACAGCAGCGCCGGGCGGACAGGAGCCACCGTGGCCAGAGGTGGGCTGGTGCCCGGGCTGTCCACGTGGAGCAGGCGGCCTCGGCAGGTGTCACTCCCACCTGGCAGGGCATCTGGATGACGCGGGACGGTTAACCCCTTCCTGCGGGGGCACAGCCGCGCTGGGAACAGGCCCAGGAACAGCTCTGCTGCAGGAGCCCGGCTTCCCACCGAAGTGTGAGCGGGAAGCTGTCACGTGGATGCCAAGGGTGGGACACACAAACGCTGTGGCCGCGGCCTCCACAGTGACACAGCTTTGCAATCGCGGCTTCCAGGGCCGAGCTCGGTCAAGGCGGAGGGGGCCCCGCGTCCGCACACGCAGCTTCCGAAGGCGGCACCTCTTCAGAAATGAGGGCCCGAGACGGCGGGCTGGTGGGCATCGCTAGGCGCCTGTGCCTGAGGCCGAGGTGGACAGCGGGGCACAGCTCCTGGTGAGCAGGGCCGGAGTGAGCTCGCTGGGCACCGGCCCACAGGAAAGCAGCTGCCAGCTGGTGGGAACTGTGTTCCCACTGATTCGAGAGGCTCCGCTGTCCCACACCCGGACCAGGGCCGCGACTACAAATTTGAAAAATCCCAGCCCGTCCGGCAGGCGGGAAGCAGCAGTTCTTTAGGATTTTACGCTGCATTTCCCTAATGAATAGTGATGTTTGGCATCTTTATACCCTTATCGGCTGTTTGCATGTCTTTTTGAAATAAGGTATCTGTTCAAAGCTTTTACACAGTTTTGTGTTGGACTGTGCATCTCTTCCCATCTGTTAAGGTACAATCAACATACAGTAAAGAGCGCACATTTCCGGCGTAGGTTCGCACCCGTGAGACCCCCGGAGTGAGGACAGCGAACACGTCTGCCCCCCAAGCGCTGTTCGCGCCCCTCTGCGATACGTCCCTCCCCGCCCCCGCTGCCCCCTCCTCGGACTTGCCTCCTGCACTCACTCCGGTCTGCAATCGCTCAAGTGTCGCGTAAGTGGCACTGTAAGCGCGTGTGCTCGTTTTCTGTCCCTCACGCAGCATAACCGTTGTGCGGCCCGTCCAGGCCGCTGAGCGCATCAGCACTCATTCGTTTCGATTGCTAAGTGGCATCCACCTATCGGCTCAAACAGTTTGTTCACCCTCTGCTTGCTGACGTGCCTTTGACTTGTTTCCAGTTGTTGGCAGTTATGTGAAAGCTGTTATGAATCTGCAGGTGGAGCTTTCGGGGGCCAAGCCTTTCATTTATCTCGGTAGGAGGCTGGATTCAGAGTACGGTTATGCTTAATACATTAAGAAACTGCCGAAATATTTTCCAAGGTGGCCGTACCACTTTGCATCCCAGCAGCGGCGCGAGAGACCGGGCACCTCACCTTCTCACCGGCACAGGGTGGAGGCCACTCCAAAATTTTAGCCATTCTAACAGGTGGGCAGTGGCATCTCAACATTGTTTTTGTTTTTTTGTTTGTTTTTATTTTGTTTTGTTTTGCTTTTTAGGGCCTTACCCACGGCATATGGAGGTTCCCAGGCTAGGGTTCGAATTGGAGCTCCAGCTACTGGCCTACACCACAGCCACAGCAACGCCAGATCCAAGCCGCATCTGAGACCTACACCACAGCTCATGGCAACGCCAGATCATTAACCCACTGAGCAAGGCCAGGGATCGAACCCACAACCTCATGGTTCCCAGTCGGATTCATTAACCACTGCACCACTATGGGAACTCCCATCATCATTGTTTTAATCCTGATTTCCCTGGTGAACAACAGTGCTGAACGCTCCACGTGGACTTTCTGCCAGCCACTTATCTTCTTTGATGAAGTGTCTTTTCAAATCTTTTGCTCAAATTTTTGTCTGCTTTTTCTTTTTAATGACTTTTGAGAGTTCTTTTTACACTGTAGAGAGAAATAGTTCTTCAGTCTATGACTTGTCTTTTCATTTTCTTAACATTATATTTTGAAGAAGAAAAATTTTTAATTTTTGCAAAGTCCAATTTATCAGTTTTTCTTTTATGATGGTGCTTTTGGTGCCGAATCTATAGATCAGTTCGGGGGAAACTGCCACTGTAACATTCCTGAGTCTTCTGACACAACCACGGTGTGTGTCTTCACGACTGCAGGCCTTCTTTAATTACTTTCTTCAATGTTTTTTTATTTTTCAATGTATAAAGCCCGACACAAACTTTTTAAAATTATCTCCAACTGTTTCATATATATATATATATTTTTTTTTTTGCCTTTTTGCCTTTTCCAGGGCTGTACTTGCAGCATATGGAGGTTCCCAGGCTAGGGGTCTAACAGGAGCTGCAGCTGCCAGCCTACACCACAGCCACAGCAAAGCCAAATCCGAGCTACATCCGCGACCTACACCACAGTTCACGGCAATGCCAGATCCTTAACCCACTGAGCAAGGCCAGGGAGCGAACCCACAACCTCATGGTTTCCAGTCAGATTCATTAACCACTGAGCCACGATGGGAATTTGTTTCATAATTTTTGATGCTATCATAAATGATATTTTTATATCAATACCCAATTATTGCTGGTAGACAGAAATATAATCTATTTCTATATATTTACTTGGCACTCGACAGCACCGCCACACTCACCTGTTAGTGTTGCAGCTTCTTGGTAGATCCCACCAAACCTTTGACAAAGGTGACTGCGCAATCTCAACATCTTATTTCTTTTTCTTGCTTTATTGCACTGGCTAGGACCTCCAAGCAGTGTTGAACAGCAGACGCAAGAGCAGACACCTCTAACTCCAGACTGCCAGCAGAACCTCAGGGCTTCGTCATTCAGTCTGATGTTAGTCGAACGCCTCTATCATGAATATTGGCTTTTGTCAAGTGCTTTTTCTGCATCTTTTGGGACAATCATACAATTTTTCTTTTCCTTGTTAATATGGTAAGTTGTACTGATTAATTTTCAAATATAACTAACCCTGCATTTTTAGATTAACTCTCCCTTAATTATGATGGATTATCTTTTTGTAAATACTGTTGTATTCGATTTCCTGGAATTTGTCTAGAATTTTTACTTCTACATTTCTGAGAGATAATCATCTGCAGTTTTCTTTCAATTTCTTTCTCTGATTTTGATCCTTTGACATTTGTTGAGGCTTATTTTATGGTTCAGCATATGCTCCATCCTGGGAAATACTCTATGTGTAACTTGAAAAGAACGTGTCTTCAGCTGTTTTTAGGTGTATCATTCCATCAATATTAATTAGGTTAAGCTGGTCGATGATGGTGTTCAAATCTTGTATATCCTGATGATGATATTTTATCAACTTGTATAATCAGTTACTGAGAAAGCAGAGTCAAAAATCTCTAAAAATGATGTGGACTTGTATATTTCCCTTTAATATCCTCATATTTTTGCTTTTTGTATTTGAGGCTCTGACACTGTAAGTGCATAAAGATTTCTAAATCATGTTAATGAACTGACCGTTTCCTCATTCTAAAGCGTGTCTCTCTCTGACAGTATCCCTTAAAGTGTACCCTGATTAGTATCAACACAGTCACTGTACTTTTCCTATATTTGAGACTCCACTGTCCACATTTTCCACACTTTTGCTTTCAATCTATGTGTGTCTAGTTTGTTTGCTTTGGCTTTAGTAGAATATAGTTGAGGCTTGTTTTTTTAATTCAGACTGCCTTTTATTTGAAGGGCTTAGTCCATTTGTATTTAAAGTAATTATGGAGTGGATCTAATTTTACTCGCTTGATATTTGCTTATATTCAACCCATCTCATAACTGTTCCTGTCTTCCTCTTTTCTTCCTTTCTTGTGGGTAAATGAAGCATTTTTAACATCCCATTTTATCCCTGAATTGACTTTTACTTGTAACTATTTTTGCCTATTTTTTAAAACGGTTGCTGTAAAAATTATAATGTATGTCTAATTTATCACAGTTTACCTTCAAACGATATTCCAGAACGTCACAAATCAGGTTACAGCAGGATAATGAAGTATTCCTACCTTCTGTTTGTGCTCTTGTCATGTTTTTCTTCTACATGAACTAAAAACTGCACAGTACGTCTTTATTATTTTGCTTTAGATATCCAATAATTTTTATCCAAAATTTTTATATGTGTGTATTTATATTTACTTGAAAATTTACCGTTCTGGTTCATCCCACCCCCTTGTAGACACTGACTTCTCTGTGGTAACATCCTCCTTCACACAGAACTCCTTGTGGCATTTCTGCAGAAAAGGTCTTCCTGATACAGCTTTTTCCTGTTTCATTCTGAACGATACGGAATTCTAAATCGACAGGTTTGGATTTTCCCCTGGTCTTCAGTGAGGACTAAGACTTCATTCTTATAAAACACTGCCCTAGGTGTAAAGTGCCTTTTTTTCCCTGAAGATACCTTTAAGATCTTTCTCTTTGTTTTTCTCCCATTTTATCATGATATGCCTAGATTTGGTTTTCTCGAAATTTATCTTGCTTGAAGTTCACTAAGCTTCTTTGATCATTGTTTTGATAACTTTTATCAATTTGGGGGGAAAGCCACTGTTTCTTTAAATATTTTTTCTGCCTCACTCTCCTTCTCCTCTTCTAGGCTCCAACTACACGTATGTTAGAGTGTCAGACACGTGTATCTTGAATGTTTTGCTTAACTTTGTACTCTTTCTATATTCTTTTGTTTCATTTTTGATCATTTCTGTTGACCTGTCTTAAAACTGACTGATTCACCCTGCTACGGTCTCTAGTCTGTCATTAAGCTCATCAACTGGATTCTTCACTTCTGATATTGCTTTAATTTCTAGCATTTCCATTTGGTTCTCTTTTATTGTTCCCATCACGCTGCTACAGTTTTCCATGTGTGCTTTTTCACCTTTCCCACTCAATCCTTTAACATACTTATATTAACTATTAAAAAAGCCTTTCCTAATAATTCTGCCAACTAGGTCATATCTGGATATTCTTAGTGACACTCTACTCTCTTGACCAAGACAGACATTTTCTTGTTCCTTCATACGTCTCCCAGTGTTCGACAGTGTGCGGGAAATCCTGCACAAGAGAGCAGTGGAGAACGAAGCCGGTGATATCTAACTCCAGAAACTGGCACATCCCTTCCTCTCTCAGTCTGCGGACGGAGCTGAGCCCGTGGACTGTGTCTGGGAAGCGGGTGCGGGTTCGCTGCAGTCAGTGCGATTCAGTCCCTGGTGACCACAGTCACGCTGGGGCAGCTGGGGACCTTTCCTTCGGCAAGGCTCAGACCGAAGCCCCAGTGCAACCCTGCAGATCTCTTCATGCTTTGCAGACAGTTGCCGGCTTTCTGAACCACGGGACTCTGAGCTACGGCCCAGGACGGTTGTGAGTCGCTGAGGACTTCTTCCCGGCTTTCTGCGCCGTCTGTAGACCTTTCTCCACCACGTCCCCTCGCGCCAAGGCTGCCGAGGGCTGAGAAGGGCTCAGAAAGGCCTGGAGCTCCTCGGGACGAGGTCCCTCAGCCCCCACCCCACCTCACGTCCTGCGTCCTGTGTGTCTCATGCACTCGGGGCTCTGTGCCGTCTGCCTCTGGACCCCACGCTCACATCGGCTTGAGGCACTCCCAGGCTGCCGTCCGCTCTCCCCTCCTATGGCTGCGGCCTCTAGGGGAGCGGCCGTGGCTTCTTCTCCCCTGCGTGAGCTCATCACCTTCTGAATTTAGTGCCTTCGGGTTCCTCTGTGTCCTCAGCTCTCTGGGGCTTTTCAAGACCGTGACTTAGTAGCCACCTGGCTTATTCCCGTGGTCAGGGTGGGCCTGGGGGTGGGCGCTGGACAGCCTGCATTGGAGTCCCTCTCCACATCTCCACCTGCTGACTCTGGCTGTTCTTCCAATGCCCCTCTGCGAGCCCTGACCCCAATTCCTGACTCCAGGCGGTCTCAGCAACAGGGACACGGCTCACCCTGTGTCCACCTCCTCCCCGCCGCCCTCGCTCACAGGGGACCCCACAGCCACGCAGCCGGGTCTGGGTCCCGGCCCAGGACACAGCAGAAACCCGAGAAGCCACAGGTACACGCCCAGCCCAGACCAGAGCGCGCTCGGAGGGTCACCTGCAACAGCAGCCTGTCGAGCTTCGGCCCGGAGAGCGTGTTCGGGGCGGCGGCCTGGGACAGGGCCTCCAGGTAGGGCAGGTAGTGCTGCAGGCGGAGGCTCTGCTCGTCCTGCACGTTCTGCTTCGAGCTCCTGCGAAGCAAAAGGAAGCGTGAGCCTTTCCACAGGCGCCGTGTCCATTCCGCCCGGCGCCCCGCACGCGCCCCGCACGCGCCGTATGGGGAAGGAGGGCCGCGCAGGGACAGGGCGCCAGGCCAGGCGGTTGGCGGGCCCCAGCCCTCCGCACTCTCCGGCTGCGTGCTGGAACCCCCAGCCTGCTGCCCGGACACCGTGGGGCCCTGGTGAGTGACCCCGAGAGGAGGGCCGGCCCCGGGGTCCGTTCCCAACACTGCCCTGAGCCCCGGGGAAGCGCACGGACTCTGAGGGCAGAGGAGCCCCCATCCCGCCACCACCTGCCCTGGGCCCCCTCCCGGCCCCGCCCGTGTGCGCACTCCGGAGAGGTGCGGGAGCCCGTGGCGAGGGCACTGGCGCTCGTGGAGGCGAAGGACGGCCCCGAGGACACGCGTCCCGACCTCCCGAGGCAGGGCCCGGGCGGGCTCCCAGGCGCAGGCGGTAGGGACGGGAGCAGACAGAGCCAAACCGCCAGTCGGCCGACCCCTCCGTGCGCTGTCGCCCCCGGTGTGACCACAGGTCCTCAGCAGAGGAAGGGCTGTCAGAGTGACGTCACACGGGGCAGACGGCCAGCTCGGAGGACGGGGCCCCGGGGCCGTCCAGACACACCTGCCCCTCTGATGCCCAGACCGCGAACAGTAAACCTGCACCGTTCCCCGCAGACCCGCAGTGGCTGTCCAGCCCAGCGCTACCGTACAACTGAAAAGCGGGTTTGGGGCTCAGGTCGCGCCAGGCGGGCCGGCCCTCTGAAGCCGGCAGGGCAGCAGAGCGGCTTCCGGTCCCTTCCGCGTGACGGATGAGGCGCTGGCCCAAGGCCGACGCACCTTCGCACCCGAAGGCGCACGAGGACGCTGCCCTGGCGGGGGGGCCCGGGGACAGCGAGGACAAGGCTCAGACACTGCTGCCTGACTGACGGGAGTCTGGGGGCCTCGGGAGGGCAGTGCGCGTAGCCGCTGACCTGGGCTCAGGCTCGTTAAAAGCCCCGTTTCCCGGCTGAAACGGTCACTCAGCCAAATGCAGCCTAGATGGAAGGTGGCCCAGGACCAGCAAAAAGCAGCCGAGAAAGTCAGGACCACGAGTCCCCCCACAGGCGCCAGACAACACGTCAGAACACGCGTGGGTCTGGCGTGGAGGCCTGGGCGTGGGAGGGGGCCGGCGGCGGCGGATTGCTCTCTGTCGCCCGACGGCCGCGGCCTCCGGGAGCCCGGCCGCCGCCCAGGGCCCCGGCCCAGCGCGCACGGGTGCTCCCGGCTCGTCCAGAAGGGCCGGGAAGAGACTCAGAGGGACCCAGCCCCCGGGGCCCCGGCTCGGACCTCCTGCCCCGGGATGGGCGGGCCAGGGCCGACACGCTCCCGACCGCGACTCCCAGGGGCGACTCTGAGACCGGACAGCCGGGGCGGTCCCAGACCCCCGAGCCGGCCTCTGGGCTTAAAAGCTCCTCCCGGGCCGCCGTTTCCTCCCACACTCCACCACGACCCAGCGGCTGTGGAAAGCCTGTAGGTGACACAACCCGGCGGCTCCGTTCCACGCGCTGCCCGCACGCGCCCGGGACCCGCCGTCACCCTTGCGTCCCCTCGTCCTGCAGCCCCACACCAGCTCCCTGCCAGGCTGACCCGCGTCCGCCCGCTTCTCTCTAGAAGCCGCCGGGGGCTTTGGGAAACGGCAGCCAGCACCCGCCACCGGCGGCTGAAGACCCACTCACGTCCCATGTCCCTCGTCCCTCACTCCTCAGACCAGAGACGGCTTCTCCGACCAGCCCGGCTTCACCGCGGCCCCTGGCGTCACCGCCTCTGCGGCATCCACGACCAGCCAGAGCCGCCTTCTGTGTTTTCACATGCATTTTCTCCCGCTACACATCCTCTCACTGGCGTGAGGGCCGCTTCTAAGGAGGGCCCCGTCCTCCTGCTTCTCCCGTCTGTCCTCTACCCCGGAACCTGCACGGAGCCTGATCACAGCAGGGCTGAACAAATCGTGTCGAAGAGCGAATGAGCTTACAAACATCCCTTACACTCTGGGTGGACATGGAGTTTTCCTAAGACCTGGCATTTCCCACTGCTGACCTGATAAATGGCACTTTTCCAGTGTTAGGAAAAGCATCTCTGTGATCCTAGAAACTTTTCTACCTGGAATATATTTAAGACAACAAAGCTGATTATGGTGGTGAAATTGGAGGGCTTCCATTTTTTTAAATTTTATTTATTTATTTAGTCTTTTTTTTAGGGCCGCGCCCGTGGCATATGGAAGTTCCCAGGCTAGGGGTGTAATCGGAGCTGTAGCTGCCGGCCTGCACCACAGCCACAGCAACGCCAGAGCCTTAACCCACTGAGTGAGGCCGGGGATCTAACCCACATCCTCATGGATACCAACTGACTGTCACTCTTACCTACAAAGGTACCAAATTCGATGAAAGGTAGTGTGATAACAGCAGAAAGCGAGGCGTCTGCTGCGCAGCCAGCAGGGCGGGCGCGGGTAGAGAGGCTGCAAGCGCAGGGCGGGTGCTGAGGCCGCGCTCGCCTCCAGGCCGGCAGCCCGGGTCCCGCACCGCAGGGCTGGCTCCCCGCCGGCTGGCACCTCTCCCTGTAGCCAAGATGCGGCGTCCACGGTCTGCTGTGGGTCACCTCAGAGGACACGCACAGCCCCGGCCCGGCCGCCCCGGCCCGGCCACTTCCTGCACTTCCAACCCAGGACCCACCCAGACGCGGAGGCCTCCCTGGGCGCCCCTGGGGCCACGGCCACGCAGACGCCCCCAGAGCATGCAAGGGGGGTGCCTGGGGCCAGGCACATCACTGGTCACCGGGCAACTCGGGCCTCGGTGTCCCAAAAGGAGACCAACAACACCGAGCTTCTCGGTCTGGGAGGTGGGGTCACCGGCGACCCACTTGCTAATAACGGGATCCAGTTTTCGTGACCAGCTGGGGACTCACGGGTTCACTGAGACTGAGGCACACTTCGGGAGACGCAGGGGAGGCGGGTTGGGATGGAGGTGCCGTGCTACAGACCCCACACCTAAAGGAGCACAGAACAGGCTCCTCACGGGTGTTTTCACGTAGAAAGTCTGAGTTTCAAGACCAGATCACTAGTGTCAGGGGTTTGAGTATCTGTATTTCAGAAAAGCTGGGGCATACAGAAAATCTTCACGTGTGTTTAATTATCTCAGTTGGTAAAACTGTCCTGTTTTTATTTCTGACGCCTTTCCAAGCTACATTGGCTCAGACTTCCTAGGCAAATAAATTATAGGGATCTGTCCAGTTCTTTGAATTTCAAATCATGGCTATAGCTTCCTTGACCATTTTTAATGAATGAAATTTCACGTTCTGTGTTGTCAGAGCGTAATTTAACTGAAATCCGTTTGCTTTTCTGGTATTTTGTCTGTTTTCCTCACTAATTGCTAGTCAATGTAGATAGAGCCACCTCGTAAATGTGCCTGTAAATTGTCGTATTCAGCTTCCCCGCCTGCCTGCTGGCTGGTGGACTGACTGTGACGCTGCAACGTGTCACAGCGATGGGCGTGGCGATGTGGCTGTGCCACACTGTAGCAATCAGCCTTCAGACTGGCCTTTGCCCTGTCCTCGGCCTCAGGGAGGCCAGAACGTGTTAGCGCACGTCTTCTGCCTCAAGAGACGAAGAGCGCGTCAGCACACGCTGGTCCCCACGGGTCCCTGTCCCGCCCTGCACTGACTCCAGGCTCCAATATCATGGGCTGTTTTAGGTTGTCACCCAATTTTCTGGAGAAAAAGACGCTGAAGTATAAACAGAATCTTTGCAAAGAGCACACAGTGACCTGCTGCTCACTCCTTTTCTCAATAACTGCAGTCTTGTTTAGTGATCATTTCGGTGCCATTTTGTTTTACATGTAAATAGAACTCACTTCCAACCCAGGACCCAGCCCAGACGCCGAGGCCTGGATGTTGCCGGAGTCACCCACGCAGTAATGCAAAAGTGTCACGAGACCCTTCACCCTCTTCTTCCTTCTTTAGTTCAGCCTTGGCTGGACGCCCACCTGAGCAAGGCACATGCCAGGCGCTCGAGACGCGCCAGTCACGGGAGCCACCGGGGAGGGGCGGGGGGTCCGAGCCGGTTCCTCCGCTGACAATGACACAGGCCTGTCACTTCAGACACTCTCAGGAAGACCTGAAGGTGACGGCCCTGAACCGAACTTAGAGTAAGAAAACAGCTACAGACACTGATGGTGACAGCAAAGCCGTCAGGGCCGCAGAGGGACAGAAAGCAAGCCGGCAGCCGGGTCCCGGGGGCGGTGGGAACTCCGGCTCGGAGACACCGGAACGACGGCACAGACGAAGCTCGCCCAGGCTGCACGCAAACCAGAAAGAGTCCAAAAGGCAGAACTTTAAAGGACTGATTAGGCAGCAAAACAGAACACAGGAAAGGCAATTCTGATTTTAGAAAAGTGGAATCAAGACCAAAAGCATCAAACACAACAAAGGCTCCACTTAAAAGCAGCAGTAGGGAGTTCCCGTCGCGGCGCAGCGGAGACGAATCCGACCAGGAACCATGAGGCTGTGGGCTCGATCCCTGGCCTCGCTCAGTGGGTTAAGGATCCGGCGGTGCTGTGAGCTGCTGTGTGGGTTGCAGATGTGGCTCAGATCTGACGTTGCTGTGGCTGTGGCGTAGGCCAGCAGCTGTAGCTCCAATTAGACCCCTAGCCACGGGTGCGGCCCTAAAAAGCAAAAAAAAACCCAAAAAACAGCAGGTGTAATGTTTAGGGTGAAGACGTAACGCTGTGAGGTCCTGGGCAGAAAGTCAGAACCCAAAGTATGTAAAGGAAAATATACTAACAATGGAAGAAGGAAAACAGAAACAGTTTTTGTCTGAAAAGTTTCAGTAAGTCAAAATATAACTAAGGATATTTGATTTTGAGTAGTATAATTCATATTTACATGTAATTATAAATTTATATAATTATAAGCTATATGTAAACCTACACTCTGCAAATAGTGGATACAATAGTTTTTTGAAGTATCCATTGAAAATTAATAAAAGTATGCTATAGACTACAAAGAAAACCTCAAACTTCTAAAGAGTAAAAACCGAACATGCCACGTTCTTTGACTAAAATATAGTAAAACTGACCTAAAGTCTAAAAATGAGAACACACAAATATGAAAAAATGAAAGTCTATACTTACTGTTACCAAAGGATATGAAATTACAATTACAGACATATTAGAACTAAAGCAAATGAGCCCACCGGCGTCGCACCCGCGCTCACAGGCGGGTCCGCAGCCTTAAGCGGTTTCACTGCTTTTTAACAACGAATAAGTAAAGCTCAGAACAAAACTGTTAGTGTGAGAATTTTCATATAAAACAATAAATCTAATTTGATTATATTGTTCATATAAAAACAACAGATCTGGTTTATCTAAGGATAGTAGAAAGAAGAAAATCCAAGAGGTCATTCTTTTAAAAATCGTGTTAAAAGGGCAAAGAGAAAAATCAATGGCAAATACGTGATAACTACAGTGAACGGTTTTTTTAACTGACACAACACCGTGGATCACACCAAGTGAGCAAAGTTGGAAATTCCTATGAAAACGATCGCAGTCCCTGCAAACGCACTGACGTTCCCGATTCACACAGCAAACACGTGAGCGTGCCTCCCCGATAGTCCCCGAAGGCAGTGAAAGCGTCAGGGGCTTTACTGCCAAAGAAAGATGCCTGAAGAGTATATAGCAGGCAGCAGATCATCCGATGCTAACGGAAGTTCTGTAGAAGGTTTCCGAGAAGAAGGAAGACTACTGCGGGTGTAACCGCAGGACCCAGAGCCCTGACACCGCTGAGGAAGAGTGCGGCGTCGCGGCTCCTGTCCCGGCAGCTGCGTCACTGGGCGGAGTCCCTGGAAACACGGGCCGTCGGTGCGTTTAATGAAGGAACTTACTGCAAAGACACAGCAAGACCAAGAGAACCAACGTGCTAACGATGGAGGGAAGTTCTAGGGCCAGAGTCTGGGGCCGAGGGCCGCGACCTTGGCCGAGCGGTGGGTGGGCCGTCCTGCCCTCCAGCCGGGCTGCACCCGGACAGGGCCTGCAGCACGAGGTGTGTAGAGAACTGGAGAACATGGAACCCCCGCCCCCCCAGACGAACTCGACACCCTCAAGGAAAGAAACTAGAAATGCAGCCTAGAACATCCGAGCACTCGGCGTTTCCAGCAGCAGCGGCACCTGCCGTTGCCACTCAGGCTGGAAGGCCACTTCCACGCAGCGTGATCAGGGAAGAGTCACCAGCCTTAAAAATAAAGATTCTGGACAGAAAAAAACAGCAGGAAAATACAAAAAAATACTTTTTAGGAGTTCCTTTCATGGCTCAGCAGTTAACGAACCCAACTAGGACCCATGAGGCTGCAGGTTCAATCTCTGGCCCCACTCAGTGGTTAAGGAGCCGCGTTGCTGTGGCTGTGGTGTAGGCCACAGACGCGGTTCAGATCCAGCATTGCTGTGGCTGTGGTGTAGGCCGGCAGCTGCAGCTCCGATTCGACCCCTAGGCCTGGGAGCTCCCATATCCCATGGGTGTGGCCCTGAAAAGAAAAAAAAATACCTTTTATATGGGAAATCCATATAGGAAATTCCAGTCTCTGCATGGGGTAAATTTTTTTTGGCGGCATTACTTCCAAGGCCAGGGGTACAACCCGCCCCACAGCACCCAACCGAGCCACTGCAGTGAAAACGCCAGCTCCTTAATGTGCCGCAGCACACGGGAACTCCTACACCTGCGTAGTTTAAACTTTTAATTTCACCTGTTATTTTAAAAGCTAGGTTACTGTTTTTCATAACAAACAGGCGACTTTAAAAATGGCAATATTTCTACTGCGGGACCATGACGACCTCAGTACCCGTCCGCCTAGGCGTCTCGGCTCGTCTGACTTCTCGGGGCCGTTCTCTCTGGAAACGCTCTTCTCTTGGTCGCCTCCTGCCCCGTTTTCCCCACCCCCCTAGGCCCGTCCCTTGACCCCTTCGCTGCGGTTCAAGGTTATCCGGGACGGAGCCCCAGGCTCGGTCTTCACCACAGGGTGGCCGGAGGTGCGGAAGCCAGTGTCACAGACCCGCGGGAAATGAAAATGGAAACCCAGGATCGCCTGACTCCGGCTTTCGCGTTGTTGTCTCTACAGCACAGACCACGGGACCCGCTCAAGCTCAGCGCTCTGCGCTCGGAGCACGAAGCCAGGCCCTTCCGAGACTCAGGGTCGGGCAGCGCGAGCCGCCGCGTGAACGCGCCCCCGCCGTGCCCGGCTCTCACCCCGCAGGACCAGTGGCCTGGCTGCGTCCTCTGGGATGGACGTGCGCAGACGCTAAATGCTTGTCACTGAGATGACTCCAACTAAGCTTACGGACGTACGAACTTGCGGGAAACGGCCTTCCCAGTGCTGCCGCGGGGACGGTCCTTCCCGGTTCTGTGCACGTGACGGGGCAGCAGCCCCACAGCGGCGCCCACGCACCCGCTCACCGCGCTGGCCCCGAGGGAGTTCCCGGCTCCCCCGCTGGTGCCTGCCTGCGCGGTGGGCGGGGCTTGCACACCCCCTCGTGTGCGAGGGGGATGGGACGGAGTGAGCCTTCCGCTGGGGACACAGTTTAGTCTGCTTCTTGCACTCAGTGAATATAAATTCTTCCTGGGAAATGAGAATCCTTGCCTCTGCTTTCAGCCAAGGCCCTGAAGACGCACACTTTCCGAGGGTCTGGGGGAAGGTCCGGGAGTCGCTGCCCTGGGCCAGGACCACGGGGAGGGGACCACCTGTCCCCTGCACACATACCAGCCCCCCACACTCCTGTCCCAGGAAGACCAGGCACAGCCGCCCCTGAACCAGGAGTGGGCAGGCGGTCAGCGAGGAGACAGACCACGCCGCTTTACCTGGCCGGGCCGGAGGCTGCTGGCCGTCGCGGGGAGGCCTGCCGAAGGCTCGAACGCTCCCGGGCCGTCACCTGCTGGGCGTGGTCGTCCTGACGTGTGAGACCTGTGGGGAGAGACGCACGAGCTGATTAACGACGTGAGGCCCAGCCTCTCAAACCTGCCGCAACACAGGCAGTCCGCCGGGACCCCTTCTCACTCAGTCTGTTACAAGGTCTCCTTCTAGAAACCCCAGCTCTCTGGGGCTCCGAGACCAGAAACGTGTGGGTGCATTGCTCCACGGAGGAGGCCGGCGTACCTGCTTAGGTGCGAAGCCCCACACGTAACCCCCACAGGTGGGAACCCCCACACTGCCGTAAGGAGAGACTCCAACCAGGTGAAAGACGAAGGCTCGTCGGCCTGCACAGCTGTGGTCACAGCAAAGACATTCCCACCCGAAGTGCACGCGGCGCCACCACAACCCGGAGACCTGTTCCCTCAGCCCCGTCCTGCTTATGAGCCATGCGGTCGAAATGAAATAATGGGTATTGTTACTGCGAAAGCAATTATCGTGGGGCTTAATGTACTGTATCTGGGAGCCAATTACATTATATTTATACTCAAATGTTATGACAAAGAGCTTTATAACAAGGGTGAAGTAGTTATGAAGGCAAAATCCATGTGATTACGCATTAATTACATGCACGGCAGATCACATGATAATTATGCTCAGAATTACCAAATAACTCCCAAGAATAATTATTATGCAATTTGTACATTTTAGATCTTATGGTAACACTTTGGCACTTAGAACTACCCCATGCAATTATCCGTAATTATCTAATCACTGAATATCGTGTAATTACAGAGATATATTTTTATGCCCCGTACAAAAACACATTACCAAAATCTTCACATCAGGACGCTGTGCTTGTTTGTGTGTGTGCGTGAGTGCGAGGAGGTCCAGGGCTCGCTGTGCACACACATCCTGGGGGAATTAAAAGGACGGCTCTTACATACAAGCTGCCTTCACGAACACACTTGAATAGTTTTTCAAATGCAAATCTAACATTTTTAAATTTACAAATGGCAAGAATCGAACAGTTGGAACAGTTCTAAATCTCAGAAGACCCACTGGCATTATCCGAAGTGGAAGTTGCTGGGAAATTCACCCCCAGGCCGCCTCCTGCGGGAGCCAGCGAGCCGCTGCGTTTGCAATGTGACGTCTGGGGAGAGGGCACCGCGGGGAGGCCGGCCCCACAGGCACCCTAAACCCTCACTCTGGGATTAAATGTTCTCAGTAATAAGCAAGGCCACTCCGTTTGCCAAACGCAACTAAAAGCACCCCACAGGAGACGTGCGGGCGGCTGCTCCTGGTCCACTCCCACAGGCACTCTCAACAGGAAGCACGCGTGCAGTGCTGCCCTGACATCCAGCACCGTGACTCGGGCCACGGCATCATTTAACCACAGCATTCCCAGAAGGACGGTCTTAATGTTAACATCTACCAAGAAAAAGAAAAAAACCAAGTGCACAAAAGGAACTTGCTATGAAAAAGATTCATTTTTAAAACCTAAATAACAGAACTTCATAATATTTTGATCTGGAGAGTGCAGAAGTCTGCCCTGTGTGATGCTGGGGTCTGTGAGGAGGCCTCCGTCATGGCAGGTGGCCACCGGACAGAGGTGGTCTGTGCGTGAGGGGAGCCCTGAGGCCCCTGCCGCCACCGCCCGCCTGACTGCTAAGCTCTCCTTGGAGCAGCGGGAATGGCCCGTGGGTGGGGAAGCAGAGGAGGGCAGAGGTCACAGCTCCGCGTCCGCCCTGAGTTTCTCTCGAGGCTAGTCTCTGGGAAGGTGAGGAGAAGCACCTGACCTACTTTCCTGCCAGGCACAGCCAGTCCCCGGAAGCCGTGTGCATGGAAGGCTGGGGGGCAGAGAAGACACAGGCAGGCCAGGGACCTGGGCACCCGAGAAACAACAGGGGCTGGGCCCTGATCTCAGACCCGGAGCCAAATCAGCAGCCCAGTGCCTACAAGGCCCCAGATGAAGGCGCCCCTCTAGCCGTAGCGCCAGGAAGGAAGCGACTTCAGGCTGTGGACATCACAGTGCCAATCCAACCAGACCCCACAGAAGAAGGCACCCCACCCCCGCCTGTGCCAACAAACCCAAGAGGGAGCCTGGGCACCCTCCCTCCAAGGCGGAGGGACCCGCCACGTTGAGAGCAGCCGAGCAGGGAGTGGAGCTCCGGCCCCTCGTGTCAGTGGAGACCCCCAGCAGTCAGACAGAACCCTCGCCGCAGGTGTCAGCACAGGTCCGCAGGGAACCTGGACTTCTGCGTCATGTGTCAGCAGCAGAGCCCCACCCCGACCCCACAGACCAGTGCCAGGAAAAGCCAGTTAAAGCACAGTGTTTAAATAAAATCCAGAGTCTCATGATAAAATTCAAAAATGCCCAGGTCTCAACAGAAAACCACTCTTAATTACCAAGACCAAGAAAACGTCAAACCAAATGAAAAAAGACAATCAGGAGCACTGCTGCTGACATCATGGAGGTGTTAGCACTACCTGACAAGGACTGCAGGCAGCTCTGATAAAAACGCCTCAGCGAACAAGCATGAACACTCTTGAAACAAATGGAAAAAAAGGAAGCCTCAGCAAAGAAATTAATGCAAAATAAACCAAGTGAAAAATCATAACTGAAAAATGCAATAATCAAAATGAACAGCTCACTGGACACACTTAACAGAAGGGTGGAGGAGACGTAAGAATCGGCAGCCTAGAAGAAAGAACGGCAGGAATCACCCAGGTCCAGCCACACAGAGAAGAGGGTCTGAAAAAAAAAGGACAGAGCCTCTGGGTTGTGGGGCTGTACCAGAAGATCCAACGTCCGTGTCATCAGAGACCCGGAGAGGAGGAAGAAGAGCAGGGCTGAAAAGTCACTTGAAAGAGCAATGGCTGAAAGTTTCTCAGTTTGGGCAAATGATATAAACCTAAAGATTCCACCCCAAATGGGATAAACCCAAATCTCCTCCAAGACACATGATAATTAAACCTCTGAGGACTAAACACAAAGAAAAAAATCTTGAGAGTAGTCAGAGAAATGACACCTTACCTACTAAGGGAACATAGTTCAAATGACAGAGGATTTCTCATCAGAAACCATGGAGGCCACATGAAATCACATGACATTTTTTAAGTGCTGAAAGAAAAAAGCTGCCAATCCAGAACTCTAAAAATCGGCCTATCGGGATGTTCAGTGAAAGTGCTGCTCAGCAATGACAGGGACGTGAAGACATCCTCAGATAAACGAAAATGAGAGCTTATTTTACCAGCAGAACGTCCCTAAAAGAACTGCTAAATAAAATTCCCAGAACAGAAAAGTGATGAGAGAAGAAGAAACCTTGGAATGTCAAGAAGGAAAAAGAGCATGAAAAGTGAAGCTGTGATTAAATACAATAACATTCTCCTGAGTTTTCTAAACTATCTTTGACAGTTGAGGCAAAAATGATTACACTGCTTGATGTGCTTTTAAATATAAGTAGAGAAAATATTTAAAATAATTATAATAAACAATGAGGAAGAATCATAAATGGAAGTAAGGTTTCTATACCCGTGATCAAAATGGTAAAATAATGACCCTAGTAAACTGTGACAGCTTTGTATATATAATGTATTATCTATAGCAACCACTAAAAAAGCTGTCAAGAGATAGATACACTCAAAAACACTACAGATAAATCAAAATGGATCTGTTAAAAACTATTATAATCTAAGGAGAATACAGAGAAAAAATAGAACAAATAGAAAACAAAAAAAAATAAAACAGGACTTGAAGCCTTAAGAAATCAACAATTACATTAAATGTAAATAGGCTAAATATTCCAACAAAGACAATGACTGAGTGGATTAAAAATGCATGACCCAGGAGTTTCCATCATGGCTCGGCAGAAACGAATCAGACTAGCATCCATGAGGATGCACGTTCAATCCCTGACCTCGCTCAGTGAGTTAAGGATCTGGCATTGCCATGAGCCGTGGTGTAGGTTGCAGATGCAGCTTGGATCTGGCATTGCTGTGGCTGTGGCATAGGCCAGCGGCTACAGTTCTGATTTGATCCCTAGCCTGGGATCCTCCATATGCCATGGGTATGGCAAAAAAAAAAGAAAGAAAAAAAAATGCGTTACCCAGCTATAGCCACATGCTGTTTATAAGAAACTCACTCCAATTTTCAGGTTGAAGTAAGAGGATGCAAAAAGATATATCATAGGAGTTTCTGTCATGGTGCAGAGGAAACGAATCCAACTGGGAACCATGAGGTTGCCGCAAGCAAGGTCCCTGGCCTTGCTCAGTGGGTTAAGGATCTGGTGTTGCTGTGGCTGCGATATAGGCCGGCAGCAACAGCTCCGATTAGACCCCTAGCCTGGGAACCACCATACATTGCAGATGCAGCCCTAAAAAGACAAAAAGCCCAAAAAAACAAAAAAGATATATCATTAATGAAAGAAAAGTAGCAATGGCTATAGGAATAGCAGATAAATTAGTCTTCAGAACAAACAAAATTATCAGGGACAGAGACATAATATAATGACAAAAGGGTTAAACCACCATGAAGACATAGCAACCCTAAGGTACATGCTCCAAACAACAGAGTTGCAAATATGTGAAGCAGAAACTGACAACATTTTCTACATTGTCATCATCCCAATTATTCTGCTGGACCTTTGTCCAACGAAGATGGACCCATCCTAGAATATAAAATAAAACTCAGCAAAATGAAAAAAATCAAAATCACGTAGAGTATGTTTTCCAATCACAGTGGAGTCAAACTAGAAATCAATAACATTAAATATAACAAGAAATTTATCCAAGGGGAGAAGAATCCAAGGGGAAAAAAATAGAAAGAACTGAGTGAAAATAAAAAGCAACAAAATGGGGGCGGCACAATTAAAATTGTACTGAGTGAAATTTTTAGCACTAAATGCTTACATGAGAAAAAGTCTCAAATCATCTAGATTCCCACACGAAGAAGCTAAGGGGAAAAAGGGGAGCAAAATAAAACCAAAGCAAATAGATGGAAATAACAAAGAGAAGAAATCAGTAAAATAGAGAAATCAGTGAAAACAAAATCTGGCTCCCTGAAAAGATGAGTAAAATTGGCAAACCTCTAGCAATACTGACAACGAAGGGGAGAGAACAGTCAAATCACACGGCAGTAAAACAGGAATCAGTACAGACCCTCAGACCTCATAAGGGGGCAGATAGGTTTACACGCATAAACACAGCAACTTTAAGAAATGGACCCATTTCTCAGAAAACACAAGTTAACACAACTCATCCAATATGAAACAAGTCATCTGACAGCCTTATGACTGTTGAGAAAATTGAATTCACAATATAAAACCTCCCCCAAAAGGAATCTCCAGAACCAGACCAGTTTCACTGGATAATTCTACCAAACATTTAAGGGACAATTAACATGGATTCTACACAATCCCTTCCAGAAAATAAAAAAGGAGGAAACAGTTCCGAGTTAATTTTGTGTTGCTAATATTAACCTGATACCAAAAACAAAGACAGTACCAAAAAGAAAGGAAGGAAGGAAGGAAGAGAAAGAAAGAAAAAGAAACCTACAGACCAATACTCGCTCATGAGTACAGACGTAAAAATCAGTGAGATGACAGCAGCATATAAACCCTGGAAATATATGAAGATAATTGTACATCACGGGGCTCATTCCAGGGATGCAAGGCTGGTTTAATCCAAAACAAATCAATTAATTCGACACCCGTTCATGATGAAAACTCTCAGAAACATAGGAATTGAGGGTAACCTCATCAACTGGATAATAAACATCTACACAAAATCTCTGCTGTGTGAAAGGTCCGGTTAAGAGAGTAAAAAAACAAGTACGAAGAGGCAGAAAATATTCCAAACTACATAGTCAACAAGGGACTAATATCAAGAATATATACAGAACTCTCAAAACCAAACATTAGAAAATCCAGTTAGAAAATGGGGAGAAGACACGAAGAGGCGTTTCACTGAAAGGGGTGAGCAGACGGCAAACTGCACGCAGAACTACGCCCAGCATCTGCAGCCGTCCGGGAAACGACCCAGGGAAACGCCAGTGCACGCTCACCAGAGGGACTAACACAAAAAATAGTGACAACACCAGTCTCTGGTGAGGACCTGGAGAAACCGGATCCCCGTTACATTTCTGGTGGGACTGAAAAAAGGCACAGCCCCTCTGGAAAACTATTGGGCAGTTTCTTAAAAAAATAAACATCACATCATACAACTCAGCAATCAAACCCCCAACCGTTTACCCCACAGAGGCGAGGCTGCACTCACCAAAAAACTGTATACAAATGTTTACCACAGTTTTACTTAAAACACCCCAGAACTAGAAACAGCCCAGATGCCGGTGACTTAAACCAGCAGGTCGGCCCACACCGCGGACCAGCACTCGGCGTGAAAGCGACGCCGCGATAAAACAGGAAGGGACTGCAGACACGGTCATGCCTGGAAGAATCTCCTGCAAACCCTGCCGAGCGACCCAAGCCGGGCCCCACGGGCGACACGCTGCGCGACTTCACGTCCGCCACGCACGCGCCCCACCCTCTCGCCGGTCCCGGGTCCGAGGCCGGCATCCAGGCCCACACGCGAGGACAGCAGCGGGGGCGCACGCAGACAGCTGTGGAAGTAAAGAAACCAGGAGGTTCGTTTGGGCCGAGAAACGGGGGAAGCTTCCCGGAGCAGAGCCGTGTGCGGACCGAGGCTGGAGGCCTAAACAGAACCCTAACAGACGGAGAGGCCGGGAACCGCCCGGGGACGGCCGGCCGGAGCGGGGAGCGCTGCGAGGCCGCGCGGGCGCCGGGCCCGACCTGCGGCTGGTGGCGGGTGCATCCAGGGCGGGCACCCGCGGTGGAGGGTCAGCGTGAAGCCACAGGAGGCCTGGACACCACACCCCAAGGGCCGGTGCCTTCTGCATTCAGCGGGCAGCAATAAAAACTTACAGACTAGGGCAGAAATTCCAAGTGCGTCTTAGAAAGATGATAAAATAATATTTAAAAAATTAAAAAATTTGGAGTTCTGTTGTGGCACAGCAGAAACAAATCCAATAGGAACCATGAGGTTGTGGGTTCGATCCCTGGCCTCGCTCAGTGGGGTAAGGATCCGGCGTTGCAGTGAGCTGTGGTGTAGGTCACAGATGCGGCTCGGATCCCGCATTGCTGTGGCTGTGGTGTAGCCGGCAGCTGCAGCTCCGATTAGACTCCTGGCCTGGGAACCTCCATATGCCGCGGGTGCGACCCTACAAAGCAAAAATAAATAAATAAATAAATAAAAATTTTAAAACAATATTATCTATCCAAAGAGCCAGGCACTATCCTAGTATTTCTTGTTTAATCATGATTTGTGAATAATAAAGATAGAAGGAAAAAGTGTTAGGTAAGAGTTGTATTTCACGGTGTGGGGGGACCTCACAGAGGGGAGGGCTCACAAAAGGGGGGCCTCAGAGAGGGGGCCTCATGGGGGGGCCTCTCAGAGGGGGGACATCACGGGGGGGGGCCTCACGGAGGGTGCGAGTGGCCACGCGGCATTTCGGGGGAAGGCAGCAAGGGCAGGGCCTGGGCTTCAGGGGAAGGAGGCTGTGGGCGCCTGAGGACAGCCTTCAGCAGGGCTGACTGTCCTGGGAGAACGGGGCAGCAAGGAAGGACCTGGGGGTACCCAGGGCGACCCCAAGTGGGAAGAGGGTGTTTTCTCAGCATCAGCCTGTTTCCCTTCATGGGAGAGAAGCCAGACTCACAGTCCACCCCTGAGGCGGGGGCCTGGCCCGGTGTCCAGGGAGCCCCAGGTCAGGGAGCACAGGGCTTGCGAGGGTGTAACTCAGGGTTTCAGAGTCGTGGGGGACCCAAGGCATTGCTGTTCATAAGTCAGGCTGGAACCTCTGCATCTGAGACTTTCAAAGATGGCGCCATATGGTTCAAGATTGTTTTCCCTGCCTCTTTGAAAAGTGTTTTCAAAGATGGTTTTCAAGCCATGCAAGAAGTCAGTCTTGTCATTACATATTCACACTTCATTTTCACATTGCAAACTGTGACTTCAGCTTCCTCACTGACGTTGTCATAAGTAACTTATTGCCCCACCTGGTACCCAGGCGTTTACCCCGCTTCCCACAGACCTGCTTCCAGGGCTGAGCTTCCCGTTGTGGGGCATGTTCAGAGACGGCCGGCCGGTTACGGAAGGAAGATCTCAGGGAAGAACTTTAAATGTGTGAGCGACAGCAGCTGGCTCGCCAAGGTGAGCCCCTTGCAAGGTCAGGTAACTGAGGCCTCTCACACGCCCCCCGGCCTCCCGGTGCGCCCTCCTGGGGGGCAGGAGCAGGACCCGGCGGTCCCTCGCCCTGAAAACCACCTACTCAGCACCAGACGGGCTGAAGAGCTCTGGCCTCTCGGTTGTGAAACCTGCCATTTACAGGCGTTGCATTTTACACAGTCTGAGCATTAATGAAGTAAAACGTGGACCTATTTATCACCGCAGAGGAGATGGCACCGGAAAGCTTCCATCTGCCAGTACAAGTTTAAGAAGGCAGAGAGGATGCACCGGGAATGTGAAGTTCATCTTGATACCCTTTGGCAGCAGAGCAAGTTCCATCAACACTATCAGTCAGTACAAGCTTTATTTTAAAACAGAAAAACTGAATCAGGGTCTAGGGTAATTACACTTGGTTTCCATCTTGAGCGGTGTCTTTGTGCGTGTGCGTGTGTGTGTGTGTGCATGTGTGTATGAATGTGTGTGCATGTGTGTGCGCATGTGTGCATTGTGTATGCATGTGTGCATGTGCTTGTGTGCATGTGTGTATGCGTGTGTGTGTGCATGTGTCTTTGTGTGTGCACATGTGTGTGCATGTGTGTGCATGTGTGCGTGTGTGTGTGTGCGTGCATGTGTCTGTGTGCGTGTGCGCATGTGTCTGTGAGTGCATGCATGTGCGTGTGTGTGCATGTGTGTGCGTGTTTTTGTGTGTGTGTGCGTGTGTGTGTGTGTGTGCACGTAATTCAACACCGCGAACCATGGGGGCCTCCTGCCTCACTGCCCTGTAATTGCCATCATGAGTTTAAGGCACTGAAAATGCAGTGGTAGCTGACCTGACGTAACTCCCTATTATTTTGACTGCTTTGCTTCCCGGGCACAGAAGCACCATAAAGCATAAACACAGTTGGAATTGGCTAAATATTTGATGATGTTAACTGATAAAGCAGACGGAGTTAGAAACATATTAGGCATTTGGTTTTCTGATCTGTGAAGATCTGACCGTGAGAAAAGATGTGGTCCTACTCTCATTACGGGATTTGCGCTTTGACACGGACAGTCACTAAACAAACACACAATGAAACAGGAAATTGTGGGTTGTGACAGGTGCTGTGAAGAAAGTAAATGGGATATGTGTGGAGAATAGTCACAGGGGACAGGTGAGCGGGTAGACAGGTGAACAGGTAGACAGGTGAACGGGATGGAGGTGAACAGTGGACAGGTGAACACAGTGGATGAGTGAACGGGTGGACAGGTGAGCGGGTGGACAGGTGAGTGGGTGGACAGGCAAATGTGGTGGACAGGTGAACAGAATGGACAGGTGAGTGAGCAGACAGGTGAACACAGTGGCGGGTTCATTAGAAAGAGAGGGCAGGAGAGAACGGGACACCAGCAAAGAGGAGGAGCAGGTGAGGGTTCGGGCCGTGCCCCTGGTCTCCGCCTCAGCCCACCGCCTCCCGCAGCCTCCCCAGCGCTGTCCCGCTTCCATCCTCCAGGGCGCCTTCCTGAGCTGCGCCCTCCGTCCCCCACCTCTCACCCAGGGTCTCTCCCGCTGGAGAGGGCTAGAGCTCAGACGTCGGCCAAATGGAGAGTCCCGTCTCGTGATTCAAGCTGGCAGCCGAGAGGGGGAAAACGCATCTCCGTCCAGGCCCGGAGCCGGCTGACCCGGGCGGCCCAGCCCGAGCCTGGCTCTTCACTCCAGCCTCACCATCTGGCTGGACAGAACACGCCAGGAAAGTTCTGGAGTTTAGTGCTTCAGAGCTCAGAAAGGACAAATTCTCCCCTTCCTCAAAATGAGTCTCAGGCAAGGAGAGGTGCGCAGGAAGCCGCGGACGTGGCGCCCACGTGGGTGCTGCACACGGGCCTTGCCATCTCCCACCCGACTCTCCCGAAAAGCCTCTCCTGGAAAACGGGATTTCCAGCTACGCCGAGGCACGCGTCAGCGAGACCCCTCTCCACCCGCGACAAAAAATACCGCGCGCCGGGACCCTCCAGCAACGACAGGAGGCTGCGTGCGATCCAGACACATTCAAAACGGAGGGTCCGGGCGAGGCTGCGTTCACAGGCTGATTGATTGACTGACTGATTGATTGACTGAAGACACACATTCCCCCTAAGGCCCCGCCTGCGCAGCAAAACACAAACGCCACAAAAATTAAACTGCGGTCAGCGCTTCAAGGGAGAGGGTTCCAGCCTCGTGGAAACGACAGTGGGGACCCGCGGAGTCAGGTCCCTTGAGGTGAGAGATGAGGAACGGCGGGGGCTGTGGGCCGTGTACCCCCTGAGTCCACAGGTGGAAGCCCAGTCCCCGGGGCCCGGTCTCGGGAGGCGGGGCCTTGGGGAGGTGACGAGGGTCATACGAGGGGAGGGGGCGGAGAGGAACAGACCTGAACCCCCCGACTCTGCGGGGGAGGCCGGCGGGAAGGCGGCCGTCTGCGAGACTACATCCGCGGCGCCCTGGCCTTGGCCTTCTAGCGCCCAGGCTGTGAGCTGTAATGTTGGCTGCTTCAGCCCAGTCTGAGGTCCCGTCTTCAGGCCAGACCGCCTGGGCCCTGATCCCAGCCCCGCCCCAGGCACGCCGGCCAGGAAGCAGGTGCCAGGGCCAGCCCGGCGCCCCCTGGGGAGGCCTTAGAGGCAGGAGAGCAGAGGAGGGGGACCTCTGAGAACATGCAGGCGGAGGGCACGGTGGCAGGACACATCACTTCACCTGCACACTCAACACTGCACACGGGTGAACAGGGCCCAGAGGGCGAAACCGAAGCTCAGAGGCAGTGAGCACCTTGCTCAATGGCACGCGGCCGGTGATCAGCAGAGCCGGGCTGGGGGTGGCCCCCACATCTGCGCTCCTCCTGCACGAGGCGCCCAACCCAGGGAGGGGGCACAAGACGGGGGAGAAGCCACGCTCTCACCTTTACTGCGACCAGGGAAATAGCAAAACCACACCGAACACAATCACAGCACATTATTTCAAGGGGTAGAGAATAAGGGATTCCCCCGAAAGGGGGAGAAAACGAGGGTTTTCAGATACAGCCCAAAACCAGGGCTCACCTCAACGCCTGCAGAGGTCGCAGGCGCAGCAAAGCATGGAGCAGGACACACGCTCCTGCCCAGGGCAGGTCCTGCTCTTGGTCCGCACGTGAAACTGGTGCAAGTGCAGGCCTTCCCATGTGCACCTTCCCGCCTGGCCTCGGAACGCGAGGCCTTCCTCTGAAGCAGAAGATACACGCACTTTGCTCTGGCAGGCCTTTGAGAAACGGAGGGTGCCGCCAGCACCCTGACCGCTGGGAACTGCACATATGTGCCCTGGAGCTGAGACGCAGGTCGGCAGGGGAGGTGGGGACGCCAAACGGGGACACCACCTTCCCGCTGTCTCCAGAACCAGAAACAGACTTCCGTTTGAGCCCTTCTTTTAGAACGTTTGCAACGATTCAAAACATTTCAAACTCTGTAAGACCGAACAACATAAAACAGGAGTTCCTGTCGTGGCTCAGTGGTTAACGAGCCTGACTAGTATCCATAAGGACTAGGGTTCGATCCCTGGCCTTGCTCGATGGGTTAAGGATCTGGCGTTGCCGTGAGCTGTGGTGCAGGTCACAGACATGGCTTGGATCCTGCACTGCTGTGGCTGTGGTGCAGGCCGGCAGCTACAGCTCCGATTAGACCCCTAGCCTGAGAATGTCCATATGCTGTGGTGTGGCCCTAAAACGACAAAAGACAAAAAACATAAAAATAAAAGATAAAAATAAAACAAAACACACCTGTGCTCACACACACACAGGCACATCCAAGTACAGGTGCACGGCACATGTACACACACGTGAACATCCACACACATGCACACACTCACACACGGACAGGCAGGCGCACGTGAGTACACACGTGTGTTCATGCACATGCACACACATGCGCACTCACACAGTCCTTGCACATACGCATGCAGGCATGCACATCCATGCACATTCGCATCCATGTGCACACAGGTATGTGTGCACACTCATGCACATGCACTCACGCACACACATGTGCACTCACACAATCCTTGCAATACACATGCACACACACCCACATCCACGCACACACACGCACACACATGCACATGCGCTCAGCCACAGCCATGTGCACATGCACCCCCTGAGAGCTGTTTGGCATAAGAGCCTCCGGTGTGCCTTCTAAGCAACCGGGAAAGTAAAGAGGACCCTGGCTGGCGGCTGTGGTTTAGGGCAGAGGAGCTGCACTCTGCGGGGCCGGCAGGGCCGGCAGGGCCGGCAGTTGCCCTCTGTGATGTCGTCACCAAGGGCCAGGCAGCCCTAACTACACCTTTTGTTAGTGGTCACTCCTTCCTAAGTTCAAGAAACCTACTGTGCGCATTCCTACTTTCAACAGCTTCACTCTAATTGGACAAGACATGCCAAGCCCTTCCCCCAGTGTGTGCACGTGCTATACACAGACATGTCTGGTACACGCACACACACACACACACGTTCCTAGACCTAACGCCACATCACTGCATGCTTCCTACAGACGTGACAAAAAGATCTTTAAATGTCTGACAATAGATGGATTCTTTAATGAACTATCAACTCAAAAGATACGTGGTCATTAAAATACTTACAAAACTACCGTAATAACAAAGCAGTGCTTACACTATCAAAGCAGAGCGGGTGGCGTGACCCGTGTCTGTCTGGGCGTGGGAGCCGCTGTCCTCGGGAGGCGAGAACGTGGATGTGCCCTTAGGCCCACTTCTCTGCACTGTCTCCATCCCTCCTTTTTCGGCCACGCCACAGCATGTGGGGGTTCCCAGGACGAGGACTGAACCCACGGCACAGCAGCAACCCAAGCTGCTACAGTGATTTTTAACCCACTGTGCCACAAGGGAACTCCTCCAGATTCCTTTTAATGAACCCATTATTATTTATTTTTATAATTTAAAGGCATAATACACACATATTAAAGAAAATTAAATTAATATCAAAACAATGCCAACGTTACACGGAGCAGGAGGGGGCAGCCTCTCCATCCCCAGAGCAAAGGTTTTGCACATGTGTGCACACACACACACATTCATGCACCTGCCTGCACACACACACATGCACACGTACACACCACACACACACGGGCACACACCTGCCTGCACACACACAACTGTGCACGCTTGCCTGTGCACACACGTGCACACACCACACACACACACACATACATGCACGTGCCTACCTGCAAACACACACACATGCACACACAACGCACACTCACATACACACACACATATGCACACACCACACACCACACAAACCCCCACGCACTCACACAGAGAAAGATAAAAGATTATTTTAAAAAGACAATTTTTAAAAGAGAAGCTTATTTGTTATATTGAATCTCAAGATGAATTCTTACGGTTTTTGCCCTCATCCGGTTTTTTGATGTGACATAAAATACACTTAATTTCTGAGCCACAGTCCTGATAATTTCTTTCAAATTGACATCAGCTAACATTTAGTGCTATTGTTTAGCAGTATTTTATAAAATTTCTCAACCTCTTATAGCTCTGCCTTACCAACTTTGTGATGATGAAGGACAATCTCATTTACTTCACTATCTGGCAGGAGACAAATCAACTATTCATTTGTCCTTAATGTGCTTGTGGGAAATTCTTCTCAAAGAAAAAAGGTGCAAAAACCACTGACAGTGAAGGGAGTACATGTTGACTACATTATAACAAGTACAGAGATTAAAGCTCTATTGAAATCTTGGTGGAAATGGTATAAAACAGAGTTTAGAGACAATCCTGCATCTCGGCTGAAATAAAAACCCCACCGCGTAGGGAAGGGACCGAGGCGCACGGCGGGCAGTGCCACCCAGCAGACGCTCAGTGGCTGGGTGAAAGCCCGTGAGAACTGCCCACCTGCAGGGGAACAGACCCCAGGGCTCTGGGTTCGGGGTCACTGAAGGTCCTGCTGGAGCCCAGCGGTCACCAGTCTGGCCCCAGGAGGGTGCCGCTTTCCTCCCGAAGTCAGCGTCACCACTGCCGTCTATCTGCAGACGCGTGGAAACTCACAGTGCGCTTGATCAGCCAAGTAGCAGCTCGTGGTCTGGGCCACAGACGCCCACCCAGGCCAGGCAGCCTGGGGGTCCCAGCCATGTCGGGGTCCCACGACAGCGGCCTGGCCTCCCGGTCACCTCGCACAACACTCGTGCTCCACTAAAAATAAAAGGTGATCACAATCTCACAGCCGAAGGTCCCCTGTCATCGCCTGGGCAGCCCCCCAGTTGCCATAGCAACCCCGGCATTCCCAGGCACACAGAGTGCCAGGGGCCTGCAGTGGCCTGCCGGCTGCTCCAGGCCTCCCTCACATCCACGTCCATCGCGGTCAGGGCCAGGAGAGCAGCTCCGAGCCCTGCCTCACAGGCTGGCCTCCTGGCGCCAATTACCAGCACTCCTGGCGCCTCTGGGCGGGCTGGGTGACGACAGAATGGTTCTGCGTGGGCAGGGATGAGCTACCGCTGCTAAATTACTCGAGCGCGGTCAGCGGTGCCCCGGGGGCCAGGCTGCGTTCTCATCTGCTGCCCCTCCCCGCTGCTCACACACGGGTCCCCCGACAACGCAGACGGACGACCCCCCGCCCCGGCTCTGGCTGCGAGACCAGGACACACCCGGGGCAGCAGTCACAGCCGGGGGCAGGATCGAGCAGGGCAGACAGTCAACCCCGCAAGGTCGGCCAACAGCCCAGGTCTCCGAGCGGCGTGTTCCTACAGGGCAGTCCGGCTCCCCTTCCCCAAACTGAGGCTCAGTGGGTGGGAGCTGCTTGGCCCAGGCTCCCTGCCTCCAGTCAGGAGCAAAGACCCGACTCAGAGGGGAAGGCACGACTCCCTGATGGGAACTGACGGTGCGGACAAATCGAACCGGAATTACCGGCCTGTCATCACCCAGCTTTACCCGTGGGTTCAGCACTAACACCGAGAGAATTTAAATAATGGAGTCTTTGCTTCCATTCAACCGACCCGACCTTGCAGACCCATCTCGGCCCCTCACGGTTTGGACTTGAACCTGGGCGTGCGTAGCTGAAGCCGCCCAGGCTGACCCAGTAACCAGAGCGGGGGCCTGGCGGCCAGATACAGTGGGGTGCCGGTGAGTCAGCTGTCAGCTGGCTAGTTCTTAACCCATTCCTTTCACAGGACTTCCAGAAGGAGAGAGGGACACAGCAAAAGACAGCGTCCTGGCCACACCCTGGCCCGGTTCTCACGAGGCAGCTCACCTGCCCATTCTGTTCCTACCAGGTCCGTGGCTGGTGGTCAGAAGGAACCCGCCAGAGTTGGGCCACTTTCATGTAAATTGCTGACCCACTTGGAATCTATTCTTGCCAAAAGAAATAACTCCGATATGTTCCCCAGACAACTAGAATACAGCTTCTTGAACAATCTGTCTTTATCCTATTGATTTAAAAACCTATTCTTATCACAGTCAAATTCCGTATGTACTTGAGTCTATTTCTAGACTCTGTTCTGTTTTCCTACTAAGCTATGAAGCATGATGCTTAACTTGAAACCCTTCAGCAATTTTCTGCACTCTGGAATAGGCTGCGTAGCACCGTAATCATTCTTTTCTTGAAGCTGTGAAATAATTTACCTGTGAAACCGACCAGCCTGGCACTTCGGTGGTGACGAGTGCAGCGGACTTCGTATACCTGGTTGGCCTTCCAGGATCGGCGGTCTGCTCAGGCCACCCTCACCTTCTGTGGGCAGGTCTAACAACTTTTTTCTTTAAAAAGAATTTATTACATTCAGATTTTATTTTTTAATTTATTTGACTGGAGTATAGCTGACTGGCAATGTGGTCCTAGTGTCAGGTGTTCAGGAAAGTGGGTCACTCGTACATGTACCTATATCCACTCGTTCTTCCCACAGAGGGTATCACAGACTTCGGATTTTCCTGAGCTCTAATCTTCTATTTCATATAGTCATTCAGATTTCAAATGTATTTATATGTTTTTACAAAGTGCTCACCTTTTCTCTGTTTTAGTAATTGATCTTTTGCATCTAATTCTATGTATTTGTGTTATCTTTCTCTTCTCTTGATTAGCCAGCACTTTGTTCAATTTCTTGTTCTCCTTTCCTCCTAAAGAACTGTCTGCTAACATTATTTTTTGATTTTACTGACTTTCCATATCTAATCCATTATTTTCTGCTTTGTCTCCATTGTTTATTTCTCATGCTTTCCCGAGTGTGTCTTGTTCTGTTTCTAACTTGACCAAATGCTAGACTTATTTTCCCACCCTTTCTATTTCAGGTATTATGGGGACACCATGCATGGCCGACCTGGGCCATCCCTTACTTCTCCTGTCAGGGCTGGGACAGCTGGACACACGCCTGGGGGTCAGTGTTGAGAAGCCCTGGCCCCTGAAAAAGAGGGGCGTCTCCCCAGGGTGGGTGGAAATTATTTCCTTTTCTGTAAAGGGAAAAGCCCCTTAAGGAAAATTCCTTTTGTCTCCCTCTATCCTTCATCACAAACAAGATGCCTGGACTGCAGGAGACAGTTGAGGTCGTCAGGTCACAAGGACAGGAGTGAGAATTTTGAGAAAGAACTGACATGCTGAGAACTGCGGAGCGTGAACGAGAAGTCGGTTGAAGCCTACATCATGGCCCAATTAACAGAAGTCGACATCCAATTTCCTTGTGCGGGGACTTGAGAACTACTAGTGTTGCTCTGCTTACTGCTGGATTTCTTTCCTTTCTGCTGGAAGAACTTCTGCCTGGAAAGTAATGTTATTAATAACGGCTATGGCTTTTCCTCTGAGCTCTGCTTTATCCATACCCCACCAGTATTAAATGTAACACATTTTTTACTATGGCTACTTTCCACTTGTTCTTTCCCAGCTAAGAACCGTTTTTGGGAAAGTTTTACTTTTCAGATGGAACACTAATCCTGCCTCAAGAAACCAGATATTTTGTTGAGAGACCCCCAGATATAATTTGCCTGCAAACAGGTTTATCATGAACTGTCCCTAATTCCTGCTCACTTCATATTACTCATGCAGCTTTGCCAGATGTCCTGCTTGGGGGTGGCTCTCTGCTGTAGCAACGGCTTACAAACCCACCCAAGCCTCAAACTCTTCCAGAAACACCCCCACGGTGGCCCAGGGCCGCCCTGCAGCCCCTCCTCTGCACCCAGACTGGAGGAGAGTTCAGCAGAGAAGGCTGACCGTGGGGACCCTGCTCCACCCTCACAGATGACTTTTCCTTTTTTCTTCTCCACATTTTGACTATTTCTATCGGTTGCTACAGAAACGTGAGTCCATTGTTCACCATCGGACTCTGCACCCCTGCATCTCCGTCAGCAGGGACACCCCATGTGGCAGCTCACGTGACTCTTCTGAACCCCGATTCTGGGAGGCTGAGGAGTGACCCCGAGTGGCCCCACTTATGTGGGATCACTCAGGCTCTCCAAGATGGCCCGCACCTCTGGTTTTCCTCTCTCTCCCGTCTCTGTCTCTGCCTGCCTGTCATTCGTATTGTTAAGCCCGACATGAGCACTTCCCTGCCTGGCACAGGCTCTGCTGACCAGCTTGAGGGGGCAGCGACTGCTCCTGGGGGCCCCACGCCATGCTGGGCTGAGGGTGATGCCCCTTCCCCCTCTGCCAGGGAGCAGATGCCACTGTGCGTGCCCACATGTGCGTCCACCTGTGCATCTGTGTGGGCGTGTGCATGTGGGCACACGTGCGGGGGACTTGGGTCTGCAGTGGGACACAGGAGGTCTGCGTGCCTGACGGGCAAGACACCTGGCCTGTCTGTCCATCTGTGGGGCTTGGAGGTTCCCGTCAGGGCAGCCGTCAGATGCTCTGAGACCCAGCAAGCCCAGCAGACCCCCAGTGCTGAGGGCCTGGAGCTGGGGTGCTGCCGCCGGCTGCCCTCCCGTGTCCGCTGCAGGCTTGACAAAAGGTTTCACATCGGTGCCTGTAAGAGTGCCTTCTCAGCACCGCTCAAATTTCATTAAATAATTCCATGGGGAAATAAGATTTTATACACAAGACTTGGCTTTATAAATAATTTGTCAGTAATGCATAGGGATGCATACATTCATAAATCATGCTTAAAGAAGCCATGAATCCAGCTGGATATGACTTTTTCTGAAGGCCCAGAAAAAGCATCTATTTGAATAGAGCCCAGAAGAGCTATAAAGGCCAAAGCATGTGCTCCCCCAGCCTCCAAAACAAAACCCCGCGGCACAGACGTTCAAACCGTCACGAGCAGGCTCGAGCCCTGCCCACGAGGCCCTCCTCACAGGCAAACACACCGCAGCTGCCGGCTGTGGCGCTGGTGGGCTGTGGACACTGACTCGCCGCCACACAGCACCTCCCGGAAAAGCGGGGCTGGCAGGCACGGACGCAGCTTCTTCCTCCTGAACTCGGGAAGAAGTGTCAGGAGTCCACGGGCCAAAACGCTGGAGGAGGCGGGTCAGCAGCACGGAGGCGCAGGGAAGGCCAAGGACAGCACAGAGCCTCCGCGAGCCACGAGCAGACCTGGAGCCGGGGCGGCGGCTCAGGGCCAGCGCAGCGCCCGGCGCCCCCGTGGGAGGGCGGGACTCGGTCCTCTGAGCAGGTTCTCTCCGACGGGAACCCAGGCGTCCTACGCAGGTAGCCGGCGCCCAACCCGGAGGCTGCCACCGCAGAGGGCACGGCCAGAGAGAAGGCCGCCAAGCTCTTAGCGACGCCTATCAGATCTGGTCTCCGGGGGGTGGAGACGTGCTCGGGACGCAGGTCTGTGGCGTTCTGAACCTTCAAGGGGTTCCCCACTGTTTCCGGACAGGCCAGTCCCGCACGTGGTGCTCAGGACTTCACGGGCACACGGCCTTGAACCCCAGACCACCGCTCACCTCTGCCCTCCAGGGGCCCAGCACCGCTCCCGGGCTCGGCCATGGGGGAGGGGCCGCCCCCCGGGCTCACGGCCGGAGGGACCCCGGGGCCTGCGCTCGCCTGCCTCCCTCCCTCCCTGCCGTTCTGACCCACGGACGCACATGCTCACCTGTGCACACACATGCCCACGTGTACATACAGCCACACACGTGCACACACACGTGTGCACACGTGACTGTGAACACACATACACACGTGACACACGGCTGCCCACCTGTGCACACGCAGGAACACATATGCACACACTAAGTTATGCACATACATACACTGGTGCACGTTAACACACACATACAAGGCATACATACATCCACTTACGCACACATCCATGGTCACAAGTGACACGCATGCACTCGCTGCCCATGTAAACGCCCTGCACACACGTGCACCCACCTGAGCACACACAGGCACAAGTGAACTCTCCTCGGCAGAACCTGGGCCCTCCTCCCAGCCATGTGGTGTGTGTTTTGTCCACTTCCAAGCCACGTGACCATCCGTGGCCCTTCTGGGAGCTTCTCAGCTCCCCATCGCAGAGGGTCCGATTTGGCAGAGGAAATAAGACACACATCTGGTTGAAGTCGGCACAGGGACACTGAGCTCCAGACCCGCAGAGCTGCCTGTGCTGCCGATACTCGGGTGCAGTGTGGAGCCACAGCAGAGGCGGGCCTAGGTACTGGGCTCCCGGGGCACATGGCACGCGGCGAGGCTGACGGCACGGAAGGACGGAGTTCCAATGTGCCTAATTAAAAAGTCCTGGCCCACCGGCCACACAAAAGGGAAGGAAAGCAGGCTCGGACGCTGGATGTTACGAGGAGCAGGGCCCTTACTGCAAAGTCTCTGTTAAGCGGGGTGCTGACAGGGGAGCCCTGCAGGAGGGCCTGCCCTTCAGACCCCGAGGCAGCCTAATCTCCCGGCTGAGCTCCCGGTGCCGCCGCCCTCTGCACACAGACGCGCTGGTATTTTCCATTTCCTTTGCTGCTAAAGGGCAGAGGAGCTGCCGCGTAAATGCTAGCTTACTTTCAAGCCTCCTTCTAATGATTTATACATTATACAGCTGCTACACTTGCCGCAGCTCCCGGCAAACACTCAGGAAGCTCTTCAGTTCAAG
The DNA here is from genome assembly GCA_004024745.2 of Catagonus wagneri. NCBI lineage: Eukaryota > Metazoa > Chordata > Mammalia > Artiodactyla > Tayassuidae > Catagonus > Catagonus wagneri. Next base: position 174,161 of record PVHT021183642.1, read on the forward strand.
AGGTTCAGGGAGGCTGGGGCTTGCCGTGGTTTCGCCACGGGAAGGGAAAGGACCCCAGAGGCCCAGGAGGGCAGAGCCCACCGCCCAGCCTGTCAGGGCGGGGGTCGGGGTGGGGGGAGCTCCAGACCCGGCACCCGCCGGAGCAGAGCTGACGCCCAGGATGGAGGGCAGGCTTCCTTCAGTGTCTGCAGGCCGGCGAGCAGGGCTGTGGGCAGCGACCGTGGGCGACGGCCTGGCCTGGCACAGAGCTCCGCCCGGAGAGCAGGGGTCCTGAGAGAAGGCGGAGGCGCTCCATCCGGACCCTTCCTGCTGAGGGTGGCTCAGCAGACCTCTCGGACAGCGGACCACTCTGCTTTGGTGCTCGGAGTTGAGCCCCTAAGCACCCTCCTTGGACAGAGTCCCACGTCCCTTTTCCCACTCTCCTCTCTGTCCTCCGCCGCAAGGTAAGGTCAGCTGAAGCCACTGCCTGGACAGCTCCCAGCAGGCCCACTGCTCGGTGCTGAGGGCTGTGCAGCCCCCGAGGGCAGCAAAGGAAACCCAGCCTCCGGGCCGGCGAGCCCGCTTTCCGGCCTCGGAGGGCCTGGGCGTCGTCCGCGCTGAGTGGTGCCCGCGGTGCGAGGGCTGTGCGCTCCTGCTCCCCAGCAGCGCCCCCTCCTCCGCTTCAAAAGTCATGTGAAAGCTCCACCTAGCCTGCCTTTTCAGCACCTACGGGGGCCGGTGACACAGGTCTCCGAGAATTTGGGTGCATCTGTGCTACAGCCAGAGGGTCTTCAGGGCAACAAATGGGCCTGGGGCGGGGAGGAGCGGCCAGCAGCCACCGCCGTGCCCCGCGGCGTTAGTCGTCTGCATGTGTCAGGAGCCAAGCACAAACGCCTGGGGACATGTGATTAGAAGCAGGTGCCAGGCCCCCAAATCGCGGTATTGAAAGCGTGTGCCGCACACCGCAGGTCTGTTTTCAGGAAGGCCACAGAGCCTGCCACAGCTTTTCCAGTGGGCCAGGAGGGCTTGGGCGCTGGCACCATCCCTGGTCACCCCCCATCTTCCGTTGGATTATTCTTTGGGTAAACACACCAAAGGCTGTTCTGGGGCCCTTCCCGGCAGACGACAGGCGGCCTGGGGCAGCAGGCACCTCCTACGGCGGCGCCCAGCGCGTGGGGGCTGCCTCCCCCGCTGCAGAAAGAGCCGGCGCCGGCGCAGGGCTGGTCGGGCCGCTGTGCCGCCCCTTCCCCGGTGCCCGTGAGACCGGGGGCAGCTGGCTGTCCACTCCACCACGGAGCCCGTCTCGGCAGTCCTCACGGGGCCCTCCGCAGGCAGCGGACGCAAGAGGTGAGGTCGGGCATCGGAGGCGCCGTCCACCGAGGACACAGTGGGGACCCAGACACGGTGACCGGGCTCTCTCACTGGCGGGCCGGGTGGCCCCCGCCAGGCTGCGGGCTGGACGGTGAGGACGGCCCGGGGTCCGCTGCAGCTCGCCCACCCCGCGCAGGCCGCGCCGCCTGCCTCCTTAGCGACCTGCAGCCCGTGTGAGCTGCGATGAGATGCGTCCGTGGAGGCACGAGCAGCGCGTCTTCTCCAACCTGTAACTCAACTCTCAGGGCGTCCTGCTGGTCAGGAGGGAACCCCACCCTCCAACTTAGTCCTTTAAGGGGAACAGCCCACGGTGAGACCCCAGGGCCCAGCCTCAAGCACAGGCTGGAGCCGACGCCAGCGAGGACGCAGCAGCCTGTAGGCGTTGGGACTCTCAAAAGGCCGTGGATGCAGCCGGTCCCCAGCTGTGTGCTGGCCGGGCAGGTCCCCCAGGCCAGAGGCAGACAGGCCAGAGCTGGGGGGTTAGAGGAACAGAGAGGGGGGACGCAGGGCTCTGCTTCCTGGGTCTCCATTCTGGATGGTGATTGGGGCGCTGGGTCCGGGTCCCCCAGCAGGTGCAGTCAGGGCAGGAACGCGAGAAGGGACTTAAGAGACAAAGACAGGGTGGCGGCTGCACTCCTGTTTGCATCATGAATACGGCAGCATCAGCTCTGAGCCACCAGCAAACTCGAGTCATACTGGACACTCAGACCAGGAGTGCTTTTGACACAGACACGGCTCTCCACAGCCTGCGTGATTAACTGAACGCCCAGCCAGAAGCGACAGGCGGGACGGGGGGTGGGGAAGCTGGGCCAGCAGTGACCCAAAACTAAAGTACACAGTCATACAACTTGTAGCCCAACACAGCACGGATGGGTCAGGACATCCGGGCAGCTGTGCGGGGAGGGGCGGTGCCCGGCGCAGCGCAGGGAGGAGCAGAGGGCTGGAGTCGCCTGGCTCCGCGTTTGCCACCTGCCTTTCAGCTCCCGTCTGGCTGCCGGTCCTACCGGTTCCAACAGAAAGTAAACACGGGAGGGCGGGCACCACACTCGGGTCTCCCACCACCCAGGACGCGGGGCCGCGCAGCTGAAACGACGAGTGCGCGAGGGAACAAAGCCCGCTCCCAGGTGAACCCGAGTCGTTTCATTTCCGAGAGTCTACCTGCAATATTTATCTGCTGCTTGACCAAGGGGAGAGCCCCTGTCGGTGACGAAGCTGCGTCCTGCCTGTGAGGAGGTCAAGCGGTGCGGCCAGAGCCCCCCGGCACCTGCCCACTGATGGAGGTTTGGTTCGTGAAGCGAAGGGAATAAGCAAACGAGGAGAATCCGGCCACAAGCAGATCAGTCTCCTGTAAGCGAATGAACAGAACCAGCGGAGCGGGGCGCGGGGGGGCCGCTCGGCGAGGCTGGGGGGTGCACAGCTCTGCCCCCGCGGCGAACGGGGCCTGCGTCTGCCGCCATCAACCTGTTCCTCTCACTCAGCTTCCAAGAGTTTGGTTACTTTGCTCCCCCCAAATACCCTATCCAGCAAAATTTACTGAACAAAGTGCCCAGCAAAAGACCCAATAATACAACTCAGAGGCACCCCTGGAATAAAGGCATCACCCAGAAAATGCACTAAATTAGGGCTTAATTGCTAGAAATTACTTCCAATTACTAAAAATTACGACAAATTACTTGTTGAATAGACACCTTCTCTCACCACCATTAATAATTTAAAGCAGCTAACAGCACATAATTGTGAGTAATCTTTGTTCTTGGGTGAGAGGCAGGGTGGGGCGGGAGCTGGGGCCCACTCGGGCACCTCCGCAGGCCACAGCCCCCGCCCAGGCTCCCAGGAGAGGCACAACCACCTGCGGCCCAGGCCCAGGCCCAGGGTGGGGGCCCAGAGACAAGGAAAGCAACCCAGGACAGGGACCGGGACACCCGCCATCCGCTGCTCCGAGAAGGGCGAGGCTGGGTTTTCAATGAAACCCGGATTCTCCAGAAAGCACCACCTTGCTCATCAAGCTCCCTGTCACCTTAAAACCCTGGACTCTCTCCAGCTGTATCTGCAAACGGGCTTCCACCACGGTATCCGCCTGCTGTGGCCTCCCTCCCAGGGGGTCTTTCCCACTGAGGAGCCCCCCGCCCCCCACCCAGCTTGGTGCCTTCCCCGCCCCCTGCGCACGCGTCCCCGTGCATGGCTCCGTGTGTGCCCCCCACGAGCCTGGCCCATAATTAACCACTGAGAGCCTCCCAGAGTGCCCCCACAGAGCTCCCCTGGGGGCTCCAGGAATCCGTGGATGGAGCGTTTCCTCCACGGGGCCCTTGGTCACTGAGTCCTGTCGTGAGCCCAGAGGCGACTGGAGAGCCCGCCAACCAGTGTCACCTTCGAGTCCCCACCTCAGGATCGAGGCAAACCTGCCCAACCCGCACAGGCCTGTGCTCTGGGCCCACACTTTTATGCATGGTGCATGTGCACATACATCCATGCACACACTCACACATGTGCACACATGCACACACACGTGTACACACTCAACACGTGCACACATGCACACATGTATGCATTGCACACAAGTATGTGTATACGCATGTAAGCAGTGTGCATGTGTGCACTACACTCAAGCACACACGCGTGCAGTGTGCAAACATACACTCGTGTGCATTCACACATGTACAGACGTGTACACAGTATGCACGTGTACATGCACACACACACACACATACATACACACATGCACACGGTACACTTGTATGCAGTACGCACACATACACACAGACACATTACACAGTGCACATGTGCACACGCACACACACACGCACATGCTTGCACACACATGCATGCACACACACGTACACACATGCACACTCGCACACTCTCCTGGTGCTGAGGCAACAGGCAGGAGTCCCTCAGGCAGACTGGAGTCTGAGTCCCATTTGCTTTAAAGATCAAGTGTCCCAGCGGTGTGGCCTCGGCTTTAGAAGGGCCCCCCAGCCCACGTTGGAGCCCCACTCAGCCAGAGGGCGGCCTGGAGCTGCAGGAGCTGGATGGTCACTGTCACCCGCTCGATGATGTCAGGGCTTCCTAGATTCTCCGGCAGATGGAGTGCAGGCTTGGCTTGAAGGGCAGTGTCCAAGTCCAGGCAGGACCCTTGTACACACGAGGCTCTGGAAGGCCACTTCACCATGTCCCATGTGCAGTGGAGCTGTCCCTCTGCCCCCTGCCTGCTGTGGCCCTTTCCAGGCCCGGGGCCCAAGCAGCCCCACGTGTCCCCTTGAGAAGCCCCAGGAGAGGCCCTACCCCACAGCGTCACCTGGCGCTCGAGGTGGGAGCGTGGCAGGGCCAGGTCTTGCTCCTCAGACGGAGCTGGCAGAGCCGCACGCCCCACCCACTGTGCTTCCGGTCTGAGAAAAAGCGCCCCCGGGCAGGTTCCCCAGCGCCTCCCAGAGCCACCTGCATGAGCCGGCTCCGCTGCCTAGACGCTCAGCCCGGGCCAGGAAGGGCCCAGTCCCCCGGTGTGGGCAGACATGACAGTCGGCCCCTACCGGCCACGCCTGCACCTCCGGCCTCCCCGCAGGACCGGGTCTCCCTTCCCAGACTCCCAGACGCAACTTCTCACGGATGCACCTGCCTCCCACCGGGTCACAGCCCCCAGAAAAGAGGGGCCCAAGGTCAAATCTCACCCCTGAAAAGCAATCACTGTGATCAGTAAGGGCCCGCCTCCGGAATGGAGCAGACACGAGCAGGATCCACCAGAACAAGGCAACGTCCGAGGCTCTGACGCCCGCCCAGTCCCACCTACACTGGGATGCACGGGTCCGAGATCGCAGTCTCCCTGGCCGGAACCAACCAGAAGCCACAGTTCAGAGAGGCGGTGCTTTCTTTCCAGTGGTCCCCCTTCCCGGGGTTGCGTGGGGACGAGGCCCCGTGCAGGACAGGACGGTCCCCACAGGTCCACAGGCTCCTGACGCGCCGCTGGGGGGGCAGTGGGGGGCTGCAGGGGCCCCCAGCTTCCATGCTCCAGCTGGAAATTCAGACACTGCCGTGACTCGTCTCCACCACAAACCATTTCCATGTATTTAATTGGCTCTCCCCAGGGGGTGTTTTTGAAACTAGCTCTTTGAAGACCTTTCACTGTGGTATTGAGATGAAGCACCAAAGAGCAGGGGTTTGTGGGAGAGAAAAGAGTGGCTAGAAAGAGACGCAGAGCCGAGAGGCAGAGCACACTGCAGAAGAAGGACACGAGGACACACGCAGGCCAGACGCGGCCCCGGGACTCGCCACCATCCAGAGTCTCCGTGAGAGAAAACCGCAAGCCTCTACCTTCTGAGGATCAGATCGTCCATTTTTTAAAGTTTTCCCAAATACTGAACAATGGAAGCGTTTCTGGGAGGGAGCATCTGACTACC
>PVHT021183642.1:180901-198695 GCA_004024745.2 Catagonus wagneri
TGTGGACACGGGGGCTGTGGACCCGGGGGCTGTGGACACGGGGGCTGTGGTCCCGGGGGCTGTGGACACGGGAGCTGTGGACCCGGGGGCTGTGGACATGGGAGCTGTGGACACGGGAGCTGCGGCCACGGGAGCTGTGGACCCGGGGGCTGTGGACACGGGTCTAGGGCCCGGGCTCCCCGCCATCTGCCAACCCGGGAAGCCACACTCACTCCGTGCCATGAACTAAGGGTAACGGAGAGGACGGACCTCCCCGGCCCCGACGAGCAGGGCCCTCACCCCTGGGAGGAAAACAGCGCAGAGGACGGAGCGCAGGAAGCAGGGCCTGCGGAGTGGCAGGCGCGGCCGGCTGTGTGCAGGGCGCTGTCACTGCGACCAACGCCCAACAGACGCCCCCAAGCCCGCCCGACTCAGGGCCAGAGGAGCCGGCCTCCTTCACCCAAGACCCCGCACCGCCCCTGCCCCCCTCCACCAAGCCTCCTCGAGCAGCAGCAAAGGAGAAATACGGCCGCGTCTGCGACCACAGCTCACGGCAACACCAGATCCTTAACCCACTGAGCGAGGCCAGGGATCAATCCCGCGCCCTTATGGACGCCAGTCAGGTTCATTACCACTGAGTCACAGCGGGAACTCCTAGATTTTTTATTTGAATGTTCTATAAAAGGTATTTATCCATCTGCTTTTTACCTTGAAACCTGAGATTCACCGGGTTGAGCTGAGTTCTGTGTCAAGAAGATGGCCCAGAACAGCCGTGCTGGATGCTGGACGCGGCCGGCACCACGCTGCCTGGAGCATCGATTCTGGTTCGTAATGACCCTTCATAGGCTGAAGACAGTGTTACAGGAAATTCTCTGTCTACACCAGTGTGCTGCACTTTGTAATTCAATTCCTGGGTTCAGATAAAAGTGACTTCTTCATATAGCTTTGCCACCTGCTCATACGGCCAGCTGACCCGCCAGGACCCCGCAAAACCGCAAAGCCTAACTGGGGAAGAGGGAGACGTAAGAGGGAGAGAAAGAGGAGGAGGGTAAAACCCATTTCCAAAATGAGAGGTCCAGGAATCAATTTGTAATTATCTGCCCACACGCGTCTAAAGGCTTTTATTTGATAAGGCAAGTAATACACAAGCCTATGATGTGAATTATTTCAAAGAAAAAACGCCTGGCCTTCTCCCCGACCTACTCAGCTTTTAGTGAGGCTTTAGACAAAATTACATGCCGTCCAGCCCACGAACGGGTCCCCCTCCCCACTGCCCTGCATCGGAAATACGGGGTTTTCAGCGCCCTCTGGGAGCCTCCCAGGTTTCTGAAGGTCTCAGTTTCTGCCTCTGCTGCCACATGAAATTCTCTCGAGGGCAAAGGCCCTGTCGTGTCTGAAAGGAAGCCCCCACTCTGGCGTGTTCGAAGCAGGTGCCTGCCTGCCTCCCGATTCGGCTCTTCCATTAATGCTCAATAGCTCTGAACCAAGCTTTCAGCTCATTAGGGTTGAATAGAGACCGTACTTTACAATGAAGAAGCAAGATCTGCAGTTCACATCAGAGAAAATGCAAGCTTTTAAAGTGTGCGAAGTTAAGAAACGCAGTTTCAATCTCAAGGGTGGAAGACAGTGTGTCCGTATTTCTTGAACCGACACGGAAAACCAGGCATCTTCTAAAAGACAAAGACTTGCTGCTCAAATACACACAAATGACTCTGGTTTGCCTCCAAAGCCAGGACACGTGTGTGGCCTCTGCACGTCTGATCCCCTTACCTGAGCAGGACCTGATGTGACTCAGCTTTGCCCGTGTCACTGAGGCACCCAGCCCGGACAACAGCCTCCCCTCTCTGCACCTCATCTGCCTCGAGAGTAAGGCCTGCGAGGCCAGCCGTCCGCTCCCGGAGGACAAACCGCAGCCTCAGACACGGTCCGTGTCACCTCACAGCTGGAGGAAGCTCTGGAGGTGACGCGACCGGCGGGGTGAGGAGCCAGAGCAGAGCCCGAGGCGCGCGGCGGGGAGCCCAGGGGAAGGCCCCGCGTGGAGTCCCCGGGTACGCCAGGACATGCCAGCTCTTTCGGTCCCAGGACACGTCTCCCAGTGACCCTACTCCCTAAGAGGAAAGGGTGGAAACGCCACCTGCCAAGGGGGACGTCCTCTCAGAACCGGGTTCCCAGAGGGGCAGGTGTGGGACCCACACCATTTCCAGTGTCACGGCTCCACGGGCTGGGCCTAGAGCTCCCAAAATCGACCCTATTTTCTCTTCTACCTACAGGGCTGTTTGCCCTTCATTTCAGGCTAATCGGAGTTTAGCTGCGAACCCTTCGGCTTTTAGCGTGGACGCCCTGCAGTCAGCTATCTGGAGCCCACCTCGGACCTGTACGGGGTGCCCTCTGTTCAAAGGAGACAAGACGGTGCTGAGACGGAGAAGCGCCCGTTGCGGTGTCGGTGGCGTGGTCTGACACCGTTCCCTTCACTCAGCAGCCTCAGCCCGGACACGGCGCTCCCTCCTCCGTCCCTTCTACTCCTTTACAGACGGGAAAGCACCTTCATTCAGTGAAGGCCCTCTGACAGCAGGAGGGGTTTGTTCAGGCCAAAGAGGAAAGGTTCCAAGACAACAGGGACCTAGGAAGAAAACCGTTCAGGGGTTCCTACCCGAGGCGGCGAAGGGAGCGTCCAGCATTAGCGCGGCTTCCGCGAAGCTCAGGTTTCCACACGCCCGCGGGCCGCTGGGGCTGAGGACGGCTCGGTGCTCCAGCCGTGGACGGCGCGGCGGTGCCCTCAGCAGCGCGGGGCCGGTCCCGGGACTGCGGTCTCACCACGGCCGGGCACCCTGGGGGCCGGATGCGTTTCCCACTGGGAATGTGGACTGTGCTCACGGAGCCCTCAAACACAACCTTCTGAAAATCTAGGTACATGAATTTTTAATGATTACAGACTGATCCAAGTTTTCTACATCTTTTGGGGGTAATTTTTGCTGGTTTATTGCTTTTTTAATTGCCTTTCCACATTTCTTAGAGCAAGCCGCTCACAGCACTCTCACGCCTAAACTCAGCTTTCCTATTGCGATGCTCCCTTTTTATTAAAAAATTTAAATTGTCTTTATGTGTTATTATTCTCCAACAATCTTCTATCTACGTCCTTTTAGTTAGTCATTGGTCAGAGATCTTATTTTATGTGTATTTTCAAAGAACTAGGTTTTGTGTTTTCTTGATGCTTGCCTTTTCTATTTCTTATTTTTTGCTCTTTTCTTCATCATTTCCTTCCTTCTAATTTCTTGTACTTGCTCTGTTGGCCTTTTTATTATTTAACTTATTACGAACTGCTTCATGGATTCACAAAGGAATAAAACAACCTAACGAAGACCCTACACACCACTGACTTGTGTAAGATAAAACCCACACACAGATTCCCCTCGGACCGTGTCTCGCCACCCCACCAGAGGTGCCGACTGCGGCCAGCATGACTGGCCCCCACGTGCCCGTTCGACGTTCACGGCGTCTGCACTTCCGAAGAGCGCCCATGCCGTCTGCTCAGTCCGCTCTGCACTCTCTGCCCGCGGGGTCCGCGCCTCATCCGCTCCCCTGCTCAGGAGATGTGGACGTGCTGACACAGGGGCCTCCAGGCGGCTGGTGGGCTCGAGGTTTAGTGTCTCTCCGGCTGGCAGGTGCCCAGGGAATCCCATCTGCTCACTGCTGGGAGGAGCCGGCAGTGATACAATGGACAGGCTCCCCGTGCCCAGAGCGTCAGCAGTGAACGCCCGGGGGTGGAAGAGCTATGAGGCAGGACCGTCACCCAGTCATTTTTGTTCTTGATGCCAAAAGAGCATCCAAAGTGGCTTTATCAGCTGCATCGAAGAATTTCCAATTTCCCCAAGATTCTGGCCAACACTTGCAGTTGTCAGAGTCTTTCATTTTGCCAATCTTAGAGTTAAAGAAATATCATCTGCTGACTGAGCTTCGGCTTCTCTGCTGTGTAGTGAGCCTGGCCGGCCTTTACGTCTTCCTGAGTTGTGAGCCTTCTGGCTGGTGTGCTGGGCACTGGCCTGTGGGTGGGCCCACGCACAGCACCTCCCGCCACGCACTTGGTCCTTCTGGTCTCGTTCCTCTACACTCTGTGCTTTGGCACCTTTTCTGGGGACCGTGTTTCTCCTGAAACAGTTTGTTACTGTCCCTGAGTCTGTTACCGGGAAGCTCAGCTTCACTTGCCATCCCCGCCCCCGGTATCGATTACAGCTTTAGTGATTTGGTGACGGGGCCTTCTCTCGGGGCCCAGGACCCCCGCCTCCCCGCCTTACCGCTGCTAAGAAAGGCGCGGAGTCTGAGCACGCCCTCCCTCGAGTACTCCGTCTCTTCCTGTGGACTCTGCTCCCCAAGACCCACAAGGACGTGTCCAGCTCTGACTTCCCACCTGGGAACACGCTGCTGGGAACCATCACGCCCTGAAACACGCAGCCTCTGGCTCCCTGAGCTTCCGGGAGCTCCTCGGGCATCCGGCAAGCGGGGCCACGCCTGCACGCTCTCCTCCCTCCTGCAGGAAGGTGCATGCGACGCATCTGGACCTTTCATGCATGCTTGCATCTGTGTTGCTCTCCACTGCACTCTAGGCCATTGGGGGCGTCTAACCAGCCGTCTGATTCACCACCGTTCCTAGTTTCCATGACCACAGTTTCTATTTCAATGCGTTCTGCTGCTTTGGTTTTATCCTCTCACTCCCTTTCCTTTCCGCTGCAGTTTTTCTCACGGCTGGTATTATTTCCTTAATCATTTCAAACAGTGAGTAGGCAGCCTCTTTCAGCCTAGCCCTTTTTTTTTTTTCATTCTCAGAGTCTGATTCTTTCCTCTTTACTTCTTCTGGCTCATCCTGGTGAGTTAGTCCCTCCTGGGTCTTTCCTTTTCCACCATCCGAGTCAGTTTCCAGCTTGTCCAGAACCAGTCAGGAAAGTGTGGCTTCCATCATCCTGAGGGATCTCCGTGGTTCTGGAAAACTGTCCTGATAAACACACTCCTCCGCAAAGGTCAGTTCCTTACCTAGTGGCGCCATCTTCAAGAATAACTAGAGATTTTCTTTCAGGAACCGCCTTCATAATTACACAAAAATAGTCTGGTTTCTTTATGGTGCATATCGTTTCTTGTACTCCCAAGCAGTTCACCAGCGTTCCCAATTCTAATTTATCATTTTAGCTGCTGAAATACTCAGTAGAGTGCTCTAGATTCATTAACTGACCTACGGAATGGTCACTTGGAACCCGAAGTCCGCCTGTGTTGAGGGCGTTCAGTCTCCGTCCCCGGGCCCCCGCTCCCCCCCACCCCAAGCTCACGCCCGCCTGGGCTGTGAAAATCCCCTGTGTGGATCCTGGTGCGTGAATCCTAAGTACCCACCACACTCAGTGTGGACACCGAAGGGCTTCAGCACTTCCCCAAGCGTTTGGTGAACAGAGTCACCTAATTTCATCCTTGGAACAATCCCTCGAGATGGTATTACTGTATCTTACCCAAGCTAAGAACGTACTGATTTTAAGACAGACCGTCATTCCAGTATTGCTAAGAAAAAGCCAAAATGTTGCCAGTTAAATGATGGCCTGCTACTGAAGCAAGATGCGCCTGATTTCAGGGGTGTTAAGATGTGAACAAAATGCCTCTGAGAAACCACGGGACACCATGTAGTGGCTGCGTGGACGCCTCCCCAGCACTCAGCTCCTCCCAGTCACAGGCCTGCTGCTCCTGGCTGAATCCTTGTCTGGTCCGTTCCCTCAGCGCCAAGAAACAGCCCTAAGTCACCTCCTGGGCAGGTCATGCCCCCATGGGTCGCCCCCAAAGGCCAAGCCCGGCTGCTGACCCAGAGCTCCTCCTGGGAGCTGCTCAGCGTCTCCTCCGGGTTCAGTCCCCCTCCGCCCGTGTCAACTCCCGTCACCTGCACAGGTACGGTTCCCACGCACTCTCCAGCAGCGCACCTGCAGCAAACTCTCCCAGAGTCTGGTCCCAGGGCACCAACCAAAGGCACGTGGTGCTGCCGCCGTGCCGTAGATAAAGAAGCGGAAACCAGGGGCGACCACGTATTTGGAGCATGGGTGCTGAGCTGACTGGCCCAGTGGGACACAGCTGGCAGCGGCACCTCCTCTGACCCAAGCACACGTGCTTTTCTCTCTGTGTGGTTCTCAAAGTGCGGCCTAGGGCCTCCACGGGTCCCTGAGACTCTCAGGTGGGCATTGGGTCAGCAGATTTTTATATGACACTAAGGCACTATCTGCCCTCTTTGTTTTATTTTCTCTCATGCTGGAGTTTTCCAGAGGCTGTGTGGGTGGAAATAGCCTAGAATGAGTGCAGAAGCAGCTATGAGTACCCAGCTGTTTTGTTTACTCTTGAGCCAAACACTACAGATATATGCAAAAATAGAAAACAAAACAAAATCACCACACAACACATTTTAAAATTTTTTGGAAGACATAATTATTAGGGCTATTATTATGTAGTGAGTTTATTATGACTATTTTAATTTTTGAATGGAGTAAAACAGAGCTGTTTTTAATTTTTCTCAGTCTTTAATTTCTAAGACTGTAACTGCGGACAGCACTAACCCACAAAAAACAGAAGCTCTCTGGGGTCTTCAGTAATCTTTAATAATATGAAGGGGTCCTGAGACCAGAATTTTGAGAACCACTGTCCTATTCGCTGCTGTTGGGAGTTCTAATCCCAAGTCCGCACCAATTAAACGGCACTGGGAACACCTGTCAATTGCTTCGTCCTCTGTTTTTGTTTTTGTTTTTTAACCTACTAAATAAGTTCTTCCCACAGCAAAAAAGAGCGCAGGGGTGGAACACTGAAGTTACAACTATCTAAAAACGACACTCTGCTCCACTGCACTGGGTGCTGCCCCCCTCCACTGCTCCGTGACCGCGGCTACAAAGTGCATCACGCTAGTTTAGCATGTAGGATTAAAATGCGGTTAAACTTGCAATTTGAAAATCTTAACAACATCCAAATAAAAAATTTAAGACATGAATAGAGATAAAGTAATCTGCATGTTTGTACTGCAAACAAATTTTAGGAAATTCAGAGACCGAGTTCCATTTTATATGAAAAAAGAAAAATTAAGACATTGGAATCCCCTGGAGAATTTTTAAGAGATGCTGATGGCGGGTCCCATGAAACCAACATAGTTAGAATCTTCGGTGCTAAGGCTCAGATACGCTCTTCCCTGAGGCTTCCCGAGTTACGTCAGTGTGACGCCCGGGCTGAAGCTGCCGTTCTAACGCCAGAACGGCTCACCTCCTTTAGTGCTGAGTAACTCAACGGATATTTTCAACAAGAAATGGGCTACAGAGAAAATGGCATTCATCTCCATGTTAGACAAGACAGGAAGGCTGTGTGCGTGTGCTGGAAGCCGGGGAGGAGAAACTGGCCGAATGACGGACTGACCCTGGGAAGACGGCCTGGCCGTGGCGGCAACGTCTGGAGAACCACCAACGGCCACATCAGAACAGACATAACAAGTAGACGGCGAGCAAAACCTGAGACCACATTTAAATCAAAGCTGACTTAAGTCACCTCCGAGGACAGTTAACCCCAGACAGTGTCCAGGCAAAAGTCAGGAAGAGGACTGGAGACAAGAAACTTCAAGAAGTCAGATGCAGGCATCAGTGAAAACGGCGACCCTCCCTAAAAACGATGAGCGAGCTGCTCCGGCCGGTCTTCGCGGAGGCCTTGTCTCGTCGCTTTTACGGAGGACTGCCACTTTGGCCAGAGTGTTTCAAAACTCGGGACACTAAGGGTGGCAGGGGTCCGGGGGTGGGGGGAGCACATACTCAAGAAAAGCGGCCGCTTCTCAGCGAGACCAGCAGGCTTACCGGCCGCGTGGCGGCTCCGCCGCAGCCGGAAACGAACGGCCGCGGCCGCAGCGAAAGCGGGAGCCTGGCGCCGCACACAGGGCGGAACAGGCCGGGCTCCTCCAGAGCCTCGTTACCAAAAGACTGTCGCTGTTCGCCCGGCCGTGGTTCCCTAGAAGACTCGACTCGTCTTTACTTAATCGGACGCACAGCTCACCACGTGCGAAAGCCTCTTCTCCAGGGGCGGCGGTCGGAAACATTTAGAGACACGTTGAACTTCCCAGCTGCCTACGGCGGGGTGACAGCTGAGGTAAAGGACAGCTCAACCAGAGAGCTACAAAGGAAAAACTCGGGGTGAGACATCCACGGGGCCTTTGTGGAGTCCTCCCATAATCCTGGGAACCGGACGGCCACAAGCACGTGTAGGGCTGACCGCGTGCCCAGCAATGACACGAGGAGAGCCTCGGTCTCACCTCTGGATGACCTTGACGAAGGCTCTGAGCCGCTGGGAAGGAAAGACCAGGGCAGAGCTGTCAGCTTCCTGGCTGAGTGCCGGGGGTATGCCTGGCACACACCAAACCTTCAGCAAAGCCCTGAAGACTCAATAGTTGCAGGTGTTTAGGGAAACCAGGACAGTCTCCTGACCACTGCACTCGCTGGGCAGAGACTTCAGTGACCACACACAGTACAGCCTTTATAGCATTAGTTTGCCAGAGTCACTGAACAGACAATAAGAGATAGTCAACAACAACACACCTTGAGTAAGGAAGAACCTTATTTCCAGAGCTGCTATGCTGTATCATTTAAAATATCCAGTTGAATTTTTTGAGCACTACAAAGAGTAAAGTATGCTCCGTACATAGAGGGGAAAAACAATAAAAACCATCCCTAAGAAGCTGGATGTTGAACTTGCTAGACAGAGACTTAAAATGAGCTCCCTTAAATACGTTAAAAAAGCTAACGGATATCTGTCTAAAGAACTAATGGAAAGAATGAGAACAAAGCCTCGACAAATAGAAAACACCAATAAAGAGATCAAATAATATTTTTAAAAAATATAAATTCTTCAGTTGAAAATTATAACTGAAATGAAAAGTTACACTAGAGGAGCTCAACAGAAGATGTGAACAGGCAGAGAAAGAATCAGTAACCTTGAAGACAGTCAATTGAGAATATTATCTGAAGAACAGAAAGAAAAGAATGATTAAAAATGAATAAAGCCTATGAGATATCACCAAATATACCAATATACACATAGCAGAAGTCCCAAATACAGGAGAATGAGAGATGGGGCAGAGGGAATTTTTAAAGAACTAATGACCCGAATTCCCCAGATTTGATAAAAACTATGAGTCCATACATCCAATAAGCTGAAGAAATCCCAAGAAGGATAAACTCAAAGAGATCCAGATCTGGACACCTCAGTATCAGATGACAACAGCTAAAGTGAGACTCTCCAAAGCCGCAGAAGGTCAGCACCTCACCGCACACAGCGGAGGCGCAGGGACGTCAACAGCTGACGTTCCAGCAGAAACCCTGGAGGCAGTGAGGTGACAGGCTCAAAATCCTGACAGAAAAGCTGTCAACCAAGAATGCTACATCCAGCAAAATTCTTTCAAAAGTGAAGGGGAAACGAACACATTTTCAGAGAAACACAACGAGAGAATCCATTGCTAGCAAACCTTTTCTAAAACAAATACCAAAGGAAGTACTTTAGACAAAAATAAAAGGAAACTAGATAATAATTCACACCCAAGTGAAGAAATAACAAAAGTAACTATGTGAGTAAACACAAGACAGAACAAGTTCATTTTGTGTATCTAATTTTTTTGCTCTCACCTGAGTTAAAGGCAACTACATAATGCAATAACTATAAATGTGTTGATGGATATATAATGTACAAAAATAAAATTTGTGTGACAACAATATCACCAAGGAGGGGAGAAAGGAAGGAAGAAATTTTATGAATGACATTTTTGCACACTACTGAAATCAAGTTGGTCTTAATACAAATTAGATTTTATAAATTAAGATTTTAATTTTAATCCCCAGGGAAAGCACTAAAAAAGTTTTTCAAAATTAATATAATGACAAGGAATTTTAAATGATACATTAGTAAATACTACGTAAAGAAAGAAGATGGTAATGGAGGAATAAAAAAATTTTTAAAGCATAAAACACAGAAAACAAACAGCAAAAATGGAAAACATAAATCTTACCTAATCAGTAATTCCATTAAACGTAACTGGAGTAAATACTCCAAGTAAAATAGATGGTAGAATAGATTTTAAAAGGATTATCCAAGTATGTTATGAGAGACAAATTTTATTTTCAAAACCAAAAATGGTTGAAATTAAAATAGTAACTAAAAAAGAACAGGAGTGTCTATAAGACAAAAGGTGTTACTAGAGACAAACTGTCAATCCACAAACAATGTATAACAATTATAAATATATATGTACCTAATAACAAAGTTCCAATATACAGGAAGAAAAATTGTCAGGATTGAAGGGAGGAAAAGACAATAATATTTGGAGATTTCAATACTACATTTTCAATAGGATAGAGCAACTAAATAAAAGATCAGCAAGAAAACAGAGGATGTGGGCAACACTGCAAACCAACGAAACCTAACAGACACTTACAGAACATGCCACACCACAGAGCAGAATACACATTCTTTTCAAATGCCCATGGAATATTCTCCAAAAGAGACCATATTTCAGGCCATAAAACAGGTATAGAGTTACTACATATTACCCAGAAATTCCACTACAGGTACACCCAACAGAACTGAAAACATACATTGTTTTCAGTGAGTTTTCATAACAGTATTATTCAAAATGGCCCAAATGGAAACAACTCAAATGTCCACCAATGGCTGAACGGATAAACAAAAGGTGGTATATCTAGTATTCAGCCTTAAAACAGAGCGTAGTACTGATGTGTGCTGCAGGATGAATGCAGTGCAAAAACACAATGCCA
Source organism: Catagonus wagneri (assembly GCA_004024745.2). NCBI lineage: Eukaryota > Metazoa > Chordata > Mammalia > Artiodactyla > Tayassuidae > Catagonus > Catagonus wagneri. Next base: position 191,686 of record PVHT021183642.1, read on the forward strand.
GGTGAAAGGAGCCAGACACAAAAATGCCACATTTGCATGAACTCATCTATATGACATGTCCAAACCAGGCAAATCTCTTAAGAGAGAAACTCGATCAGTTATACCCAGGAGATGGGGAGAATACTAAAAATTACTGACCCGGACACTTCCAAGGGTGGCATGTCAATTCTATCACAATGATGAAAAGACAGTGTACACACACACAGAGAAGGGAGAGATCGACAAAGTTAGAAAATATTTTCAAACCCAGCTTCCTTCTAAATGTTCAGGGAAACTAAGTTCACATTTAAAAAAAGAGCAACAGAAAAATTTCAGGCATCAAGTCCCATGGAAAATTATCAGGAGAGAAAAAAGAAATGGGATAACATCACCGCAATCAATGGGAAAGCTGGCCGGAAGGGACTGGCCGTGGGCAGCGACACAGCCCCTGGGGAGTCAGGTCAGACAAGGCTCCCAGGGAGACCTCAGGGGCGCGCTCGCCACAGGGCCCGGCACGATGGCGAGGAGACACACCCACAAGACAAACGGGATAACAAACGCACGGATGCGGAGAGCATAAGCAAAGGTGATTTGTAAGTTTTCAGCAACAGGTCATGGTCTAGCATTGTTCTCCGAGGCTGCTTCCGTGTAAGGTGGTACAAAATAAGCAAACGCTGCAGCTAAATTTCATCATCCCTGTCTCTTCTTCATGCAGAAGAAGGAAATTTAAATATAACAGTAAAAGGTCACAAGAACACTATAGTCCTAAGTTGAATTAGAAATATAGCTATGGGGGTTCCCGTTGTGGAGCAGTGGTTAATGAATCCGACTAGGAACCGTGAGGTTGCGGGTTCGATCCCTGGCCTTGCTCAGTGGGTTAAGGATCCGGCGTTGCTGTGAGCTGTGGTGCAGGTCGCAGACGCGGCTCAAATCCTGCATTGCTGTGGCTGCAGCGTAGGCCAGTGGCTACAGCTTCTGTTAGACCCCTAGCCTGGGAACCTCCACATGCCGCGGGTGCGGACCTAAAATGACAAAAAGGCAAAAAAAAAAGAAATATAGCTATGAATTCATGAGGCTAGATGTAATGTGTGTGAACACACACACGTTTAGTACAGTTTTCTGTATCTGTGTTTCATTTTACAACACAAAGATTAAAAAGTGCCTTAAAAGGGAAGAGGCCTTCGTGATGAGGCCCTAAAGCTGGTTTAAGCTGGCCGCGAGCGCGAGGTCCGGCGCCCTGGCCTGGGGTCGGGGAGTGGCCTCTCCCTCTGTGGCCGCACCTCCCCCGCCCCGCAGGCTTACTGTGGAGTCGGGACGTATCCGTCTGACAAGACGGACCAGAGACCCGTCCACCGGGGTGAGCAGCAGCCAGGCCCTCAGAGCTCCTCACCCAACATCTGCAAGTCATGGTGTCACAGCGGGGACCAAAGGCGTGACGGGCGGTCCCCTTGACTCTGACGAGTGACATCTGAGCAGACAGTTTCAGGACAAGAGCCCACCCCAGGCAGAACCAGAGGGATGCTCTGGGCAGACGGGAGGGACGGGGAGGGAGGCCGGCGGCTGGCGCGTGAGGTGCTGGCGTCCTGGTGTGGCGTCCGCGGAAACGAGCAAAGACCGAGGAAGCACAGGCTGGGCAAGGGGTGGAGTGGAGCTTTCCGGTGCCTGTTCATTTCCAGTTGGCTGTTCGGTCCGAGGACGCGCTGGGGACCCTGCTGGATATAAACTGCGGGACGCACCAGTAAACGAGAGACCTGCAGCTGCCGCAGAAAGGAGCAGCTTCTGACACTGGGAGGGTGGCACCCCCAGCAGCCATGTCACCCTCCTTCTCCAGAAGCTACAATCATGCCTCCTTATTAGGGTTTAGTCCGTGATCCTCTGTGCCCCCACTTCTGTGTGCCAGGCGTGCGCTGAGCCCTACTCCCCTCCAGTCCTCAGAGGAACCCCTCAAGTTCAGAGCAACGTCCCCCAGCAGCCACTGAGGCTCGGCACATGCGGGTTGTGCGAGGTTGCCATGCCAACAGGGAACGGGCTCGGCGGGACCCGACCCTGCCTCGCGACCCCCACCCAAACATGCTTCCTAAACTCCCAGCTGCTGCCGAGGGACTTGGGCCCACTCACAATCCAGCTCGGGAGCCGTGCAGCTTCTTTAGGAAGCGGGTGTGTTTCACAGAAGCGGCCTGGGACGTGGAGTCAGCAGCTTCTCAGGTGCAGGGCAGGCAGGGCAGCCCGAGAACAGAGGCCCCTCCACGGCCCCTGCCTCCCCTCCGCCCGACTTCCACCCTTGCTGGCCCCGGGCCACGTGTCCACCAGGCGGGACCGTCCAACTGGACATAACGCGGTCCTGTGATGGACAAAGGCCCCCCTGTCCTGCGCTCCCCACTCCCGCCCTGCAGCTGGGGCCCATGCGGAGCTCGGGGGTGGCCTCAGCTAGACCCCAGCAAGAAGGGCCGAGCCCGGTGTCTAAGGGCCCAGGGCAGGTGTTCAGCTGGGAAGACAGGTGAGTGAGCGCGGGTCGGCTCAGAGCAGAGGGGCGACGGGCAGGGGCCCTGCGGCTGACACCGGCTCCCTGCGTCCTTTCTGCATCACTGGGGTATTTCTCTGCGCTCTCTTTTAAGGAACTGGGACACCGTGTTAGAGTTTTAATTTTGCTTTTTACTTTTGACATAACAGCTCAATATGTCTGGAGATTCTCGTCAGGAAATGAGTTTTCCTGACAGCAAATTACGTGCCAACAAGTGACATTTAAATGCTGGGTTGTAATGGCTTGTCAGAAAAAACGAAATGTATGTTTAAAAACTATAATACACGAGAGAACAATGTGCCACCCATGAAATAATGCTGCCTGCAGGGGACAAGAGAGTAAATAAAAGTGAACGTGTTTTGTCCCTTGATTATGTATTTGAGTTCAAACCGCATTTTCCCTCCCGCCTTCAAGAGGGTGGCGCCCCAACAGCAGCAGCGCAGCCGCCGTCGTCCCCAGGACCGGCCTCGCACCCCTCGGGGCAGAGACAGGCGCCAGCTGTGCCTCAGACGCAACTGCTGAAGCGGCGAGACAGCGGGGCTTCTGAGAAGCTCCCTCGCTCCCTCCGGTCAGGCTGGCCGAGCTCAGGACCAGCGGGATGCAGTGTCCGTGGGGTGAGAACGAGCACCCACTCCCAGGCCTTTCGCGACCAGGAAAGGCGAGGTGGAGAGCAGGGGACTCTGACCGACTGATCGGAGAAACAGAAAGTTTCAAATCCCGTGGCCCGCACTGCTGGAAACGACAGTGTTAATGAGGGCCCCCAAGTGGTGTGGGCACACACGTGTGCATGCGTGTTTGCACATGTACGTGAGGACTGTGTGCTCTGCTGCCGTCCACGTGTGCGCGTGTGCCGGTGCTGGTGAGCGCACATCTGCGTGGGCACCCTGAGCACCCGCGTGCGTGTGTTCATTAGCAGGCCCGTACGCACGCGTGCACCGGGCTGGCGGGGGCGAAGCCCGTGAGAGCCCAGCCCTGGGGGGCAGCCCTTCAGCGCCCTCCGCGTAAGGACTGCTGCAGGACCAACATCAGGTTGTACCCAAATCACCCACCTGAATTCATGCCGGCTCAGCGGACACGGCCCCTTTCCCGCACGCTCGTGGGCACAGCCCGCAGCCCGCGCCCTCAGGTGCGGTCGGGAGAGGAGGGCTGACACCAAAGCGCCAAGGTGCCAAACGCACCTCCGGCCTCGGGGTTATCTGCTTTTGGGAAATGCAGGCTCCCCTTCAGAACCAGAACCACCGGGCGGGGACCTGGGGACGACCTTCCCAGCAGCGGGGGGACAAGAGCCCCGTCATTCTGGAGGCAGACGGTCCCTGAGCGCAGGCCCGGCCAGGAGACCCACGTCCTGTCTTCCGTCCCCCCGGAGCCGGGGCTCAGCTGAGCCCGAAGCAGGCAGGTAGGCGCAGCCTCCTGGGTCCGGAAGACGCTCCTTGCCCCCGGGTGCCAGCACCAGACACGTGGGAGCACCGGGGGTCAGCGCAAGGCTCAGGGCCAAGGCAGGAAGAGCGGCCACCCGGGAACGGTCCCCAGGAGGCAGGCGCTGAGCGAGGTGGCAGACGGCATGTGTGTCCTGGCCCCTGGCGGCGGGGGTGCCCTTGTCCTGAAGCCCCAGCCGAGGTCTCGGGATGAGGAGGTGAGCGGGAGCTGCGGGTGCCTGAGGGGGCTCGTCTCAGGCAACTTCACAGTTAAAAGTCGGATCGCTGTGCCACCTGAAGGCTTTTCCTGTTTCCCTCCCAGGTCCTGAGAGAAGAAATGAGTTCTCGAATGAAGAGGCGGGCGGGGCTGGCAGGGGTCCTGCTGGGGTCTGTTCTGTGGACCCCTGAGCCGCTCCATCCTGCTCCAGCTCCCTTTACAAAGAGGCCCTCAGATTCCCAAGCCACTTACTCTCCAGTAGGATGATGATTTTCCCAAAGAACCATCATCACACCACGTGACCTCCAGAAACTGACCCCACACCTGAGGACGACGGAGAGTGTAGACGGGTGTCTACCCTCAGCCACCGGGCCGTGATCTCAGCTACTGAGCCAGCCGCGCAGGGGGAGAACCCCAGCCATCAGCCCAGGAGGAGGGAGTGCACAGAGCAGGTAGCACTGGCTGTCAGAGGGGCCCCAGGGAGAAACACAAGTCGTGTCCAAAAAGCACCAGAATGTGCCCTTTGGGAGGACACACAGTTCCCAGGATGTTTCTCTTTACACTCGCCTGTGTAACCTCATCACATGCCTGCACCTCCTCCAGGCTTCCCGGGCAGGCCTCCCACCGCGCTGAGAGACAGGAGACGCCGTTTGCCACGGCAGGTCCAGTGAATTGAGGACAACACCCTAGGCTTGTCCAGTCACCCGGCTTGCCCCCCAGAGACAAAGCAGCACACAGCCACCAGCAGCAGAAGCCAAAACTCAATCCCCAGCCAGGACCCCAAACCCACTGGGACTCCACGGCTTCTGTGGAGGTGCCCACGTGGCGCCAATACCAGGTGTGACCCACTCAGGACTGGCCCATGGGAATTAACTGCAAACAGGGTGTTCCAGGGGGAGACCGGGTGTTCCAGGGAGGGACCGGGTGTCCCAAGGAGGGACCGAATGTTCCAGGGAGAGACCGGGTGTCCCGGGGAGGGACCGGGTGTTCCGGGGAGAGACCGGGTGTCCCGGGGAGAGACCGGGTGTCCCGGGGAGGGACCGGGTGTTCCGGGGAGAGACCAGGTGTCCCGGGGAGAGACCGGATGTCCCGGGTGTTCCGGGGAGAGACCGGGTGTCCCGGGGAGAGACCGGGTGTTCCGGGGAGAGACCAGGTGTCCCGGGGAGAGACCGGATGTCCCGGGGAGGGACCGGGTGTTCCGGGGAGAGACCGGGTGTCCTGGGGAGAGACCGGGTGTTGGGGGTTGTTTCGGGGGTGTGCCACAGGATGATGTTCCAAGGAGGGACGGAACTGGGCTGAGGAAGGATTTGAACGAGGTCTGGGCCCCCAATGTCCTTCCTTCCTTTCCCCACCCCACTGGTGGTCAAGGGGAATCTTGGGACCAGCCCCCGAGCAGCACAACACCGCCAGTCTGTCAGCAGAGTCCGCCTGTACTGCCATCATCATCTGCTATTCTAAGGAAAAAACCAGAACATATCCTCAGCCCTTGGAGAATGGCCGTTTTCAGGCACTTGACCCAATGCACAGGGCTAACCAACTTGGCAAAAACTTCACAATAATTCCCACTGGAAAAAAAATAGGTGCATATGATCTGTGTAATAGCTCTGTAAGTTGGAAATGGTATCAAAATAAATAATATTTAACACAGATATATTTATATTTATAAAACGGTTTAAAATATTTTCCTTGGTATTGCCACTTGAGCCTCAGCACAGGCCTGTCTGAGCCTCCACATTTACCAGATGAAGAAATGCTCCCTCAAAGGGGTTTTGTAACTCCGTCCCCCTGCACACCCGCTGCTGGGAGACGGTTAGGTGGTTATTACAAAACCAAGCCTGCTCCTAACACGGATCCACCAATCACACTCCTTGATTTACGTGAAGGAGCCGAAAACTCAGGTCCTCACAAAACCCTGCACGCACAGCATCTTTATCCATAATCACAACTGGGGAGCAACCAAGATGTCCTTCGGGGGTGATGGACGAGGCAACGCGGTGCTGTGGCCAGCGGTCGATTAGCGCTAAAGAGAAACACGCACAAGCCGGGAAAAGACGGGAGGGAACTTAACAACGTAACACTGAGTGAACACAGTACTAAGAGAAAGAAGCCAACCTGGTAAAGGGTACAGACTGCATGATCCCAACTAGGTGACGCTCTGGAAAAGCAGTGAGAAGACCCACGGCTGCCGGGGACCCGCAGGAGGGAGGGCGGAGGGTACGGGGCGTTTTCAGAGCAGTGAGACTACTCTGCATAAACCCATAATGGTGGACAGGGGACACTGCACATTTGGCAAAACCCCCAATGTGCAAAACAAGTTAGCCCTGATGTAAACTATGGATGCCAGTTGATAATTAATGCATCAATACTGACTCATCATTTGCAACCGATGTACCGAAGCCAGAAGCTGATCACGGGGAAAAGCTTCTGGGGGCAGAGGGGGCGGGGGACCACTGGTTCTGCTCAGCCTTGCTGTGATCTAAAACTGCTCGCAAAAATGAAATCTATTAATTAAAAAACCTGTTTTCCTCTGCTTAGCCTCCTCCATGAAATGCTCTCCATATATCTCCAACTCCCCCTGAACATAAGTGGCCACCCGACCCCGTGTGACTGAACTGCTAGGCATACTGGACCCCATCCTCACGCCTGTTGTCACAGTCAGTGCTGGAGAAGGAACGGGCGCTGGGACTGGGCTGGACACTGGACCCCAAGTCTCACCGAGCCTGTCTTGCTAGGAGAAGCGGCCCTCCCTCTTCCGCTGAAGCACCTGCAATCCCCCAGGAGAGGCCTGGTGGCCCTGAGGGCCCTCCCAGGACACAGCCCACCACTGCCCCCAGCATCTCCCCAGCATCCCCCCAGCATCTCCCCCAGCATCTCCCCC
>PVHT021183642.1:214989-230166 GCA_004024745.2 Catagonus wagneri
TCCCTCCCTCCCCCAGGGGGTCTCTCTCTCTCTCAATCTCACACACATGCTTGGGAGAAAAACGCTTTTATGTCACTGTAATGAAGGGCGGTTCTGCCCTGGGGACTGGCAGAGGGCATTGTGTGATGCCGGTTCTGCGGCAACGTGTTGAGTGTGACAGGTTCGTCCTTTTTAAAACTAAATAACGATTGTCAGGAAGCATATAAATGGGACATACCATTTCCGAAGGACAATCCCACGACTTTATCAGAAAGCTCTAAGATATTTAAACCTTTCTCTAAGTGCTGGGAGTGCTCAGACCACAAGTGTCCAGCATGCACGAGCTTTGGCTCTGCCAGCCTGTTCTGAGTCAAAACGGCAGAGCGAGGAGGCCAGCCACGCCCACGGTTAACTGGCTGTTAAACAACCAGCATAACCCCTGCTTTTCGTCCCCTCTGTGAACTGGAGTTTGGCACCTGCCACCAGCCTCTGCATGGATTAAACTATGAGCCACTGGAGCTGCCAACCCGCAGCACCCCCGAAGCAGAGCTCAGGGTGAAAGTCAGGAGCGAGGCACTCTGAGCTCTGGGAAAACTGAAAGAACGGGTCTTCAGCAGGTCCTCAGGGCGACCTGGGATGCAGTCTCCCGGGCTTAGGCCCTAATTTTGCCCCAAATAAAACTTAACTCTCAACTTGCAGGTTGTGCATTTTTTTTAAGTTGACACCCCGCAGCCCGAATGTCAGGGAGTCCGGGAAAGTATAAATTGTTCTAAATTCCCAAGTCTCAAGACGTTTCCGTTACATTTAAATGATCGTGTCAGGCCTGTATGAGACATTTAGGGCCTCAGTTTGTGGAGCACTCAGTTACTTAAGACGAAGTTCTTTTGATTTTATAGGAAAATAATATCCATCTGCAAACATGAGACGTTGTTTTTGTTTTGTACCTCAAAACAAAGTATCTTAGGTCAGCATGCCTGTCCTTATTTTCAACAGAAAGTGTATAGTGAACATTTTGTTTTTTACAAAGTTTATGGACATGACAGGTATATATATCTCCATCACCTGGTCCACCAGCTTTGGGCGCAGGGCGCTGGGCCTTCCTCCTGCTGCACAGCCAGGTGGGAGGATCGTCCGCGAGCTCGCGGCAGGAGCAGGTCAGGTGTGGACTGGGGAGCTCCCGGGGTCCTCCCGCGTGCCCCACGTGTGGCTCGGCGTGTGCTCCCGTAGCTGGGAGGCCCCGTTCTGTGGTGGGTGCACCACGCAGGCGCAGGCGCACGCGCACAGACGATCGCTACTGGAAGAAGCTGCTGGGCGGTAATGAAGGGTCGCCATGGCAACCTGAAGGCGCACACAGCTCCAGCCAGGACCCATGAGCCATTTGAAGGAGGGGCAGCCCCCGGGCAGCCCCCGCCGCCCCCCGCAGGCCTGCTGGGCCTGGTCCCGCAGCTCGCTGTTAAGCCAGCCAGGCTCCTGCTCCCTCTTTGCCAGTGGCCACCAGAGGTCCAAAGGCTGCACCCCCTTACCCCGTTTCCAGGGTCTGCAGCAGAAATAAGCCTGGAAAACAACTGCAGACACCCAGGAAGGCAAGGGTACGGTGCTCACGGAAGGGTCGCTTCAGGGCCGGGAAGCCCACTGGGCTCAGAACAGTCCATGCGGTCGCGGAAAAGGCGGGTCCATCAGGCAGGCGGGTGAGGTCCTGCCTCCGCCACAGAGAACGCACAGGCCTGGCTTCTCATCTGCCACACGGCAAACGACACCTGAGACCCACGGCAGCGCGCCCAGGAAACGCAGTCTCTAAGCTCGGGCTGGGTCCCAGCCAGCGCCACCTGCCTTGGGCCAGTGGCGATCACGCGCTTGTCGCCGGGAAGGTGAGTCAAGGTTTCCACAGGTGGCAGATGCCAGAAGCAGGCACCACTTGGGAGGGGCCACTAACACTAGTAACACGTCAGCTCACCTGGGCTGAAAGGGACGGAGGCCAGGCACCTGCGCCCTCCCATCCTGAGAGACCCCATGCTCAGAGGGGAACTACAATTTTAAGACAAAAACATATGCCGCAGGTGCGGGCCCTAAAGCCAAAAAAAAAAAAAATGACAAAAACATGTGGGACAAAGGTGAAGAAACAGGAGTGGGCTGGGACAAAGGTGAGGAAATAGGAAGTGGGCCGGGATCAAAGGCACAGGAACAGCGACGTCAGACCCTGTCCAAGGACCAAGCCCTCCACACTTGCCAGCAGCCGGGCAGCAGGACCAGGGTGCCCCTGCCTGGGCACCGAGAGAGAAGCAGGCCAGCCAGGCCGGGGGCTCACTGCCCAGCCTCCAGGACGCCACTCTCCACCTGGCCCCGGGCAAGCCTCAGCCTGAACCATGCCTCCTCGGGCAAGGACAACAAGCAGAAACAGCCACAAACGTCAGGCTGAGAAGCCGAGAATTGGGGTGCTGAGAAGGGGCTCAGGACCACGGAAAAGGTGAACCTGCCTGCAAGGTGCAGGGAAAACATTTTTTAAAATCACTATCAGAAGCCCATCTAAATTCTAGGGAGTCTCCATCATGGCGCAGCAGTTAATGAATCCGACTAGGAACCATGAGGTTGTGGGTTTGATCCCTGGCCTCACTCAGTGGGTTAGGGATCCGGCATTGCTGTGAGCTGTGGTGTAGGTCACAGATGCAGATCAGATCCCGCGTTGCTGTGGCTGTGGCATAGGCTGGCAGCTGTAGCTCCGATTAGACCCCTAGTCTGGGAACCGCCATATGCCTGCCACAGGTGCAGCCCTGAAAAGCAAAAAAAAAAAAAAAAAAAAGAAGCCCATGTAAATTCTAAAAACCATCCAACTGGTATTCTCAGCAAAATTTAAGAAAATGGCAACTATAAAAAGGAGAAAACTGCCTGAAAGGCCAGGCATAAAGGGAATTTAGTGAGAGGTGGGAAAAGGAAGTTGGACAAGAAAAGGGCAGAGTGTGGGGAACCTGGGTCACAGCTCAGGAGAGCGGACTGAGAACCTGAAAAGCTGTCTTCACGTGCAAAACAAAGTGGTGGGAGTCGTGGCAGAGAAGGTGACCAATGAGGAGGCCTGACAGCGAGGGCCAGAGGCAGTGCCAGTGCTTTGCGAGTGCCAGACACAGAGCAGTGCAGTGCCAGATGCAGGTGGGAGCACAGATATCCCCCCCAAAACCCCCCACATGTCCAGCAGCCTCAGCTTGGCCGGGCCTGCTGCCCCCACGCCCTAAAGGTGCAGCAAGTGGAACCACAATGGGTCTGCCCAGGGGCATCTGGGATCAAACACGCAGCCCAGGAGACTGAGGCGAAGCGGCTGCTCGCTTGTGGAGAGAGCTCAGCACCCACAGGAAGCAGCGTGACCCGCGCCCGCGCCCCCCCAACCCGCTCTGGGCAGAGGCTGGACAGTGACACACCCACTGTCGCCTGTGTTGCTTGTGCTGCGAGGAGCACCCTCGTCTCCAGCAAGTGCAATTCTATCGATTTAGAGACAAATACTTCCTGTTGGTAAACCAGTGGCTGGGGTGGCGAGCCCGTTTCTGTGGCACACGCACACTCTAAGAGCCCCTTTACTCGGTCTGTTCAGAGGAGAAGCCACGCCCGCTCCCACGGGACCAGACACTTGTCGTTTGGTTTGGAGGCTGCGATCCCCTGGTGAGTTAAGGTGACTCACCCACCCCGACGTGCACGGCTACGCTGCGGTGAGGCCGGTTCCCGGCAGGCAGGACTTGAGGAAGGGACCAGAGTGAGGACACGGCGATAAACACCGGGCCCTGGGGAGCGGAGAGGGCCCGGCCAGCAAGCAGCAGAACGCTCTCGGGGGCGAGGCTGGGCCCCTCCGAACCCAGGGCTCCACTCTGTCCCCCCCCCGACCAAGGCCCGCGTCACCCTGCACCCCGTGGCTCACGGTGACCGTACAGTAAGAGGACGAGGGGCGAGGTGCTAAGCGCAGGTGGCGCTGAGCTGGACGCTGAAGCAAACCAGACAGGGACGGCGGCCAGGCCCCGGGGACAGACGCTGCCTCACACAGCTGACCCCGCCCCGACAGGGTCTCCTGCAGGGTCCCCAGGTCCCGGCAGCAGTCAGGGAGGAGCTGGGCTCCAAACGCTGACCCCTCTGACCCCAAGCCCTGAGCCGAGCAGGGAGAGCCCGGGCCCAGGGACGTCCCCCGGGCAGACCGCTGGCGAGGACGCGGAGCCGCCGGCTCTGCTCCTAGTAAAACGGGGTAGAGCCAGGGCTGGGAGCGGCTTGCACCTTCTCAGAAGACAAAGATCTACTCAGCGGCACGGCAACCCTCCCAGGTATTTGCCCAGGAGGAAGGTCAGCCCACGTCCCTAGAAGTAACCAGACAAGGTCATTGTTACGGAGGTGCCTCCTAAGAGCCAAAATCTGTCAGCGGGAGCACGGACGTTGACGACCTGCGGGCCCACACGCAGGAGGCCGCTCACGGCGCACGGGAGCCGCGGGCCGCGCGCCACTCCAACGACCTTCACGGCGACTTCACCGCCTGCAAATCACACACGAATTATCTAAACTCGGCTTCAAGAACAGGACGCGCGGGCCCCTCTGCGAGGCTGCTGCTGGCGACCCCAAGACCTTGATCGGGCCGTTAGGCTCCACGTCCCCACCCCGTGGTGAAGGCCCCTCAGGTGGGACGTTCAGGTGACACAGCGGCAGCCCCACCCACAGCAGGTGCGCCAAGCCGGCTCCGGCACCTCCGTCCTCTCGATCGGGGCTGAGCGCCCGCCACGTGGCCCCAGAGCCCTCATCCAGGTAACCTGCCGTGACACCTCTACATTTCCAACACAAGGTGCAAAATCTCGGGCTCCAGGGCCAGGCGCCCCAGGTAGGACTCTGGACGTGGGCGTTTGGCTGCATGGGTTTAGGCAACTGTGGCCACCAGCGAGTTTTCAGATGAATAATTAAGGGCACTAACACCACCCACCCTCACAGGGCTGTTGTGGAAGAGCTGAAATGACGCCCCGGCAGTGCTTAGCGAGGTGCCCACCAGAGACTGACGCGCCGTCACGAGGACGCGGGGCTTGACGGGCTGGAGGGAGCTCGGGCTGCGGGACCAGTAAGTGAACCCAGGAATTCACTTACCAGCAAATATTCCTCAGAATCACAAGGTTAAACCCCTGCCCACGGAGCCCACCGAAGAAGACAATCGGGCCGTCAGGTGGGGTCCCTGCGTCCAGACCCAGCCCGAGGCCCCGGGCCCCTCGGCTGCAGGGAGCGGCGTGCCGGCACGGGGCGGCCCTGGGCCTGAAGGGGCTGGAGCGAGGCCCGGGCTCGTCACCCCTGTGGGCCTGAGGGGCCTGCCGGGGCCAACACCGAGGAAGCCGCCCGGGCGGCAGCTGGAGAAGGAGCAGAGGGTCAGCGGGAAGAGGACCAGGAGACTCCACTGCCCCACCTGACCTCCGACCTCCGACCTTCACTGGTCGACCTTCGAAAGACAGCTGTGCTCAGAGGGAGGTGTGCCGGGACAGGGCTCAGCAAACAGTATTTACTCAAAAAATCCTCATTTTTTTCATTTTTTAAAGTTTTATTAAAGTAGAGTTGATTTACAAGGTTGTGACAATTTCTGCTGGACGAGAAAGGGATTCAGTGACCCATGTAGACACGTCCCTCCCCTCGGATTCTTTCCCACACAGATGACCACAGAACCCTGGGCAGAGTTCTCTACACAGCAGGTACCTCGTGTCACATGCCGTCCCAAACCCCAGTCCATTCCCCGTCCCCTTAGTAACCAAGTTTGTTTTCAGTCTGTGAGTTTCTGTTCGGCAAGTAAGTTCACTGTAGGTATTTTAGAGTCCACGTATAAGTTTGTCCTTCTCTAAATTCACTTGGTGTGATCTTCTCTAGGTCCATCCATGTGCTGCAAATGGCACGATTCCATCCCGTTTTACAGCTAAGTGATTCCACCGCGTACGTGTGCCACGTGTTCTTTAGCCATCCCTCTGTCGGTGGACACTGGGTTGCTTCCGTGTCTTGGCTGCAGCGTTATGCTGCTGTGAACACTGGGTACAGGTATCCTTTCAAATTGTGGTTTTCTCTGGATAAATGCCCAGGAATGAGATTGCTGGATCATACGGTATTTCTGTTTTTATTTTTTTGAGGACCGTCCATACTGTTCTCTATAGCATTGTACCGCTTATATTCCCACTGCTGGAAGCAAGCCAGGAGGGAGGGAAGGAGGAAAGGGAGAAAGAAAACCAGGAATGGAAATGCTTTAAAGTTGGGTTGTGATGATCATTGTACAACTATAAATGTAATAAAATTCATTAAGTTAAAATAAGATTAAAAATAATAAAAACTTTTTAAAAGCATAGAAAACTGGGGGGGGGGGCCTGTCGTCCTGGAGGAGGGTCTCCCTCTGGGTGTGGGACATTCCCTCGTGCAGGAAACGAGTAACTGCAGGCACTCCCTCCAGCGCCCACACGCCGCCTACGGAGAACACTGGTGTGTGTGTTAATATTCCACGTTTCCTCGAAGACACGGCTCCTGAACTGAACGTCTGACAGGCACTCAAAAGCCAGATCTAATGTAAAATTCTCACTAAACCGCTCTGAAGAATTATTTTTATAACGCACTTGAAGAAAGTGATGAGAGGCGAGAGGGGCAAAGAGACGCGGGCGTTTCCTCCCACACGGAGCGCGTCCGATTGATCCGAGACCGGGGTCTGCTTCCAGGCACAGCAACGCTGCAAAGTTACCCCCAGCAACAGAACAGAAAACTGCGTGTGCTCAAATTTTAAAGCCCAAGCGCCTCAAGAAGCTCACCTCCCGCGGCCTGGAGCCGCCCTGGGAAGGCTCGGCGCTCGGCCACTGCACGTGCTCTGTTTCTGGCTAATTACATGGAATCAAAGACGCTAAGTATTCTACAGGGAATCCAGGAAATGATTTTAAAAATTAACCAGCCAGAGCATCAGAAATTTACTTTGAAACTCAAAAGTCAAGATAACGCTCTAAGGAGAGTCACGCGGACAGAAGGAAGGACTCGACGTGGCTCGCGGTCCACAGCGCCGGACACCGACGCAGGCCGGGGCGAGGCGAGCCCAGCGCAGCGGCCACGGGGACAGGGAGGCCCAGGTGGGCACGGCTCCAGGGCCGGAGCCCCTTCTGTCTGGAAAGTGCAGGCACGGGCACTGGCCTGGTCCAAGCCCTGGCACGGGGGCGCCGAGACCACCCTCAAAGCCTGCGTGCGTAGAGGGATCTGCCTCTGCTGGAAGCCCGGGCTGGAAAAGCCTCCCTACTCCGCACGGTCGCTTTCTGTTGCGAGCTCTGACTCAGAACATTTCCGGAGAAGAGAGCACCTTAAATTAAGAACAGAAGTGATTTTACAGATGAGATTCTGAGGCATCACTCCAAGTAACATCCACACGGTTCCACGCGGCGATTCTCACGTCCTCCCTTTTCATTCAAGAGCCTGGACGTGCCTGTGCAGCTTAGTGCGGGCCTCCGTGGGCTCCGCGGAGCAGGGCGGTGTCTGTACGTGAAGGCGGACGCCGGCTGGGGTCTGTGCCAGCGCACACTCGGAAGCAGAGTCCACGGAGCCTGCTGCTTCCCGTAGCCGGAGGGCCCTCTCGGCAGCACAGGTTCGTGAGACGATGCTGAGAACAGGCCCCGAGGCCGCTGGGCCCACGGGCACTGAAACCTACTCATTCAGGGTTACAGCTGCAGCAACGAACCAGGTTCCATGGCTTTCCTATTGGCATGTTGCGGGCAGGGGGCAGTCCCTCTGCACGAAAACCAAGAAGCCTGCCTGCAGGGCTGGGAACACGGGTCTCGGGACAGCAGGGCCACCTTGGGGGCTGTCAGGCCAGAAGAGGGTTCCTGAGCAGAGAGGACCTCCCCTCCATCCGAAATCACCGCGAACTCTGTCTTTGTGTGTTCAAGATAAATTCAGTTTACAAAAGACAATGATACGGAACATGCTTTTGTGTACAAGATACCAAACGCAGCAGCTCTGGAACAACAATTCTCAGGTGACAACCGAGCCCGGTGGAGGCGAGAGGTGCCAGGCAGAGATGGTGCTGCAGGTCCGCTCCGTCACTGCAGCACGTGCACACGCATACACAGGTATGCACAGACATACACACGCGTATACACACACATGCACACGTACACACACGTATACATACACACATGTGCACACATACAAAGACACAAACACACATGTATATACACATATGCACGTGCAAGGCACACATGCACACAAACACATACATGAACATACACATACACGTGTATACACAGAGACACAAGTACACGTGTGTGTACATGCATGCACATGCATACACAGACATGGACACGTACACACATACACACACATATACACACGTGCACACATGCATATACATACACACACACACAGATACACACACAGACGCACATACACATGTACATACACGCACATGCACACATGCACACATACAGACACACCACACACATACACACGCCAGGTACACATATGCACACAAATACATACACATACAGACACACATACACATGTACACAACATACACTACACATACATACACTCATATGCATGTACATATGCATATACACACAACATGCACAACACATGCACACACAGACACATACACAATGCACACCACACACGTACAGGCACACGCAACACATACAACGTATGCACACACACACACCATCACCAAAGCAGAGCTCACTGGAGTGGACCCCACAGGAACTTCCCAGACGGGGTTTTCTGCCTCTGAGCTTTCTGCTCCCCACTCCCCGCCAGGCCCGTTGGAACCCGGAACAGCCAAGATGAAACGGTTCCTCTGGTACCACAGATGGACCTGAGCTCTACGGAGGCCCCGCCACTAAACGGCCCAACAACAAACGCTGCTTTGACAAAGTCCTTGCCAGCTCTGGGACCAGAGTCCAGTTCTGTTTTGTCCTGTTGCAATTAAGGCAAGACATCACAGAGAAGTATTTTTTTTAATTGCACCCACGAAAATTTGCTCCAATGAAAGTTCAGCTTTGAAGGAATTTAAAGGTCAATACAAAACAAAGTCGAACTGACCTCCATTTTTATTCCCATGAAAACATCTGGGTGCCTTGCAATCAAGGAGAGTGGCTTGGAGGTAATCAGATGGAAAAACACAAGTCTGCCAGGGCACACACTCAACACCCGAGTTAAGAGGGGTCAGTCAAGACCACGTCACTTTTCTCGGTGATGAGAAGGCCAACCATCTTTCATTTTCAAGTTTCAGAAAACGTCCTTTTTCAGGTAACAGTGGCCAAAACCCAGAGGCCCTGCCATGCTGGGGTGATGCCTCTAGGTAGCTCCCCAACCCCCAGGAAGCCCCACACCCCGTGCCCTGCTTCCTCAACTCCTCTGAACGAAAAAAAAAATCCAGGCTGTTCTGAAAACCCGAACCACCCACCTCCTATCAATGTCCGCTCCCAAAGCGCGCTTGGAGTCGCCCCCCACGGGCTTCTGCCCCAGGTCTGACACAGACCTCCACCTCTCCTCCGCCTGCCCCTGCTGCCTGGCGGCCGCGCCGCTCCCCAACACAGCCCTGCTCTCCAGCTCATTCTCCCCCAGCCGCGGGGGTCGCCCGTACAGACGGATGCAATTCAGCCTCGGCCCTCAGCGCTCACCTGCAAGAAAAACGAGCCGCCACCCAGTGTGGTCGACAGCCCGCTAAGCCCTGCGGGTCCTGGGCTCAGGCCAGAGAAGCGCTGCGGCAGCCGCTGCCCTGCTGGACAGAGGCGATCACTGCGTCCCCGTCCGCCGTGTGTTCATGGAAAATGAACCCCGGGTAATTCAACACAGAAGAACGTTACACAGGAGAGCGCCTCGCAGCCCAGAAAGCTCCCAACGTGCTCACTGTCCCCACAGGTCGTATTTCCCATCGTTGCTGCCGCTTCGTTATGGTTTTGTGAGTTTTTCTTTTCCTCGAACAATACCTATTACTAAATTGATCACAAAAATCCACCTGATGGATTCTTCCGGGACAGTCGGCCCCAAACTGGTCCTATGTCCACCGGCTCTGGGCTGGACCCAGGACACCAGTGGAGGCACCTCGGGAAAGCACCTGTTTGGAGTTCTTTCCGCCTGTTTGGAGTTCTCTCCCCAAGACAAGTGATGGCAACTGTGTCCATCAGAAAATAATTCGCAGTTTTTGGCTGCGCCCCAGGGCACATGGAAGTTTCCGACCCAGGGGCTGAACCTGCGCCATAGCAGCGACCCAAGCTGATGCAGTGACAGCGCTGGATCCTTACCAGCTGCGCCACCGCGGGAACTCCACCGAGTCGTTTCCATTTAAACACCTGCGGCTAACCATGTCTAAGCTTTCCTTTGCTGCGGGAAGTCCACGGCTTCTGCCCAAACCAGACGCACCACCCCTTCCTCTGAGTGGACTCTCCAACCGGGTGTCCAAGGACACGCCCACGCCGGCGCGCCCCGGAGTCAGTACCCGCCCCCGCCGAGGGTTCAGTCCGCGAGGCCGCCCGACTTCAGCCCCAGCCCCAGCCCCAGCCCCAGGTACCTGTTCTTCTGACCGACCAGCTATAAACGCGGGTCTCCAAGCCCCCTCGGGTCTGGTAGTTTACCAGCGTGGCCCGCAGGATTCGGGGGAACGCTTTGCTCACTGCTGTTCCCGGTCTATCACAAAAGATACAGCTCAGGCCAGGCGCGGGGGCGGGGTCCGTGCCGTCTCCAGGCCCCGCCGCTCAGCCCTTGGTGCGCTCGCCCGCCCACGTGCTCTCTGAACCCAGCCTCGCAGGGTGTCTGTGGAGGTCCCATCACGTCGCACGGCTGATGACCTCAGGCCGCCGGGGACTGAGCCCAGCCCCTCCGCCCCCCGGAGCTAACCCTCTGACCGTGCCTGGGCTTCCTGGGCCAGTCCCCATCCTGAAGCCATGGGCCCCAGACACCAGTCGCCACATCAGTATACGAGAGACACCCGTCTGTCACTTAGACTTGGGCACTGGGTGCCAGGGACCAGGGACAAAGACCGAGCCCGCCGCAGCCAGGACACAGCCGGCCCCTGTGTTCCTCACTCGGGCCCGGCGCCGGCGCAGGGCAGTGACGCCGCTGCTGCTGCGTGTGAGCGCTCCGTGCTCTCCCCCGAGTCCGCCGCGACCCCGACATGGAACTCACAGGAGACCCGATGTGCGTTTTCATCCCAACACGCAGACCGCCCCCCTCAGTTCTGGGCTCAGCCTGGCGGAGCTGAAGGCGGGCTGAAACCTGAGCAGCATCTTAACCCGCCAGGAGGAAAGACCACGGCCGTGACGTTGCACGCGTGGGCGAGGCAGCCCCCGGGGCTCCAAGCAGGGTCGCTGCAGGCTGACAGCGGGGAGCGCTGTGGCGCACACCCCCAGGCCTGGCCCCCACTCGTGGTAGCAACTCTTACACGAGGCAAGTACAACACACCTACTTCCTGTAAAGTTTCTAAAGTCAGTGCACACTTAGGAGAACTTGTGGCTGACACGTGGCTGACACGAGGCAGAATGCGCCTGGCTACAAGCTCAGCCCCTCTGGGTGCAGCTCCGAGGTGCCAGTCGGCTAGGGGAGCCAGGTGGGCTTCCCGGCAGCCCCCGCAATGAGGCTCTGTTGCTAAGGGACGGGGAGCGTGGCCTCAGCCCCAGCCCCGCCGGATACGGAGGAAAACGTGGACAAGCGCAGCTGCGAATCCGAACCCTGGAGCACATGCTCCTTTTGCCACGTGACCTCAAGGTCGCAGGAGCCGAGAGACGGACGCTGAAGCAAAGCACGCTGGGAATGAGGAGATGCCGTATTCACAAGCCCAGGTCTGGGTGCTGCTCCCAGAACGCCGGCCTCTCCGCGGTCCGGCGGCGCACGAACACGGCATCTGACGCCGGGAGTTCCCCGCAGACAGCGCCTGGCGGGTCCCAGGGTGGCAGCGGCCGAGCAGACCCCCCCGTACTGCTCCTTGTCCCCCTCCTCAGACCTCACTCGGGTTTTCACACACAGGCTCCTGGGAGAAAAGAGGTGAGATCGGAGGCCTGTGGGCACGGCTGTGAAACGTCAAGACACCCCAAATCACAGGAGGAACGCGTCTGGAGCCCGGCCTCCCCTTCCGGGGCCTTGGACGGAGCCGAAGAGGGATCGAGCCCCTAGAGGCTATTGGACTCGGCTACTTTCCCTCAAACCCACTTTCTTTTGTCCCCACTGCCTCCTCTCCAGCCCACCACCAGCTGCCAGACACACGCGAGTGTGAGCCACGCGGCCCCAGCTGGACTCCTGCGCCACCCACCTTGGGTCTCGTCTCGTCCTGCAGCTCAGCTAGGCCCCCGTGTGCGCCTCACGCCCGGGAGAAGCAGGGAACACTCCTTCCTAGGAAGTTATTAGAAGCAGGGACCAGGGCAAGGTCAAGTCAAACTCATTCGCTTTACGGAAAACAGACTCGCCTCCCAAGAAGCACCAAGTGGAACCAACGGCTGACGGGCTGGAGGGTGAGGGCAGCGGGCAGCGCCTCCACCTCGGGCCGGGTCCCTCCCCCTCGGGCCGGGTCCCTCCCCGCGGCTCTGCCAGCTGCCGGCGTGGCGGGTCCGCGGGGCCCTGCGTCCCTCCCTCTGCCCGGTGCTGCCTGTCGGCCTCCGCGGCTCCGGAATCGCCCCCTCCCTCCCCCCGGAGAGCCCGGCCCGCCTCGCCACCGCCTCGTCCGCTCCGTCCGTCCCAGACACCCTCACAAGGCGCGGCCCCCGACCAGCACGTGGGTGCCCGCACTGTGTCCCGACACAGTGAGGAGGAGACTGCGAAGCCCGGGAGGAAAGGGAGCTGGGAAACCGCAGTGTCTCCTCACTGTCTACACCACAGGCTTCCTGCAGGTGCACACCACAGACCACAACCCCCAAGTGCAAGGGGCAGAAATACTCCGGCTACAGACCAGCCGCTACTCTCTTCCACGGGATTTCAACGCAGCTGCTGTATTTCCGGGCTCAGATGTAGAACTGCCAGTCAGCAGCCAGACAGAGACAAACGCTTCTTCTTCCAAAGGCCCAGACTCGTGGCCGCTCTTCCTTCGAGGACCCGTGTCCCTCACCTTCTGAGAAGCCCCCCGGGCAGAGGGCCACGCGCCCCGGCAGAGCCTCCCTCTCCCAGCTCGTCCTCGCCAGGCCCGGGATCCCGGTCAGGCAACACCTCTCGCTGTCCTCGCTGCCACGGCCCCCCACCGGGAGCGCCACCCACGGCAGGGCACCCCCAGCTCTTCCCGAAGCTAAAGGCACCAACTGGGGGACACGGTGGCTCATTTTAAGACGAGAAGCATCTAACCGCCCACAGAAGGGACCTCCGGGCACCCACGGTTCGCGCCGCCCCCCTGCGGCCCCGGGAGAGGAGGTGAGGGGGAGCCCTGTCGGTGGGGACCAGGAGCCCCTCGATCCGCTGGCGGTGAGGAGCTGCACCCCGAGAGCGAGAACGCGGGGCAGACCCGGGGCTCAGCTCCACGACGAGGGCGGACGCGCGGTGGCCCATCCCCAGCTCTGTCTGGGAGGCGACGGCTCCACTGGACGCTGCCCTTGATGTGAGGGGGCTTCCCAGCCAGTCAGGGACTCAGGGCACCGCCTGCCAGGGGTGGGACTGCCCCACGCCCTCACCCCCGCGCCCACCCCCCGCAAGCTGACCTAGGCTCTGAGGCCCATCCATGGCGAAGTGCAGCAACAGAAGGTTTGCTCAAGCTGCCAGGACGAACCCGAGCCCAGGAACTGCCAGGACGAAGCTGGGCCAGGCCCCCACCCTCCCTCCCTCCCCAGCCCGGCCCTGGCCCCGTGTCTCTCCTCCAGCCAGGACCCTACAAACGGGGTGTCTGCCCTGGTTTTCCACCATGTTCCTGGGCTCCCCTTGTGCCTGGAGGTGTCACCCTCACGCAGGCTCTTGGGTGGGATTTGGGAAATAAGTCTCCTGTCAGGCTGGCAGGGGGAAAGGACACGGAGGGGAGCCTGTCCGCTCCCCGATGGTGGAGCAGAGGCAGCTGCCCGTCCACAGCACTGCTTCCCACCCCCACCCCCGGGGCTCCCAGAAAAGGAGGAGCCAGGCCCCACAGCAGCCCCCGGACCCTGCAGAGGACCGTGCTGCCACCCGGATCTGGCCAGCGGGAGCACGGGGTGGGGGCAGCATTTACTCCAGACGTGCCCCCCTCACCCCAGGGGCTAAAATGAAGGAGCACCGGGCACAGGGGACCGCAAAGAAAGACGCCCGCGTTGGAGGAGTTGGCCAAGCTTGCCTGGAGTCGAGGCGACATCGTCCAGGTGCAAGGCCAGGCCCGGCAGCAGAGGCACCCGTGTGTGAGGTCTCCGTCGCTCCCCCAGGACGGGGCTGTGCTGCTCGGCAGGAGGGCGCTGAGCTGGGAGGGCGTGCTCAGGACCGCGGGGAAGAGGGAGGAGGAGCAGAGACCCGCGGGCCCCCGGAGGGACCACTGACCCCAGAGCACGGGAGAGGGGGACACAGGTTAGCTGGCAAATGGGGGGAGAGTGTCTCAGCTGCTGACTCCCGGGGAAGGGCAGACGGCTGAGAGGAGAGGCGCACGGAGGGGCCGCTCCCCGCCCACTCCAAGACCCAGGCCTCGGCATCAAGCGCAGCCCCCAGTGCGCGCGGCCAGAGCGGCCAGGCCTTGCCCCTCCCCCCGCCGCCCCCAGTCAGGAGCCCCAGGGGAGGCGTCACTCCGCTAACATCACGTGACTGCTGGTCCCAGCCGGCCTGCCTGCTGCCCCGGAGCCAGCCACCCCTGCCTCCGCCACCACGAAGCCCTGCTAGTCAGCGGCCTCTGCTTTCATCTGGGTGGTCTTCCTCGATTTCCTCGCCTGCTTCCAGGCCCTAGGGCGGGGTTAATTCCACCCACTTACGTGGGGTTCTGGCCCTGGTAGGAGGGCTGCAATACCAGAAGATGGCCACAAGATGGCACCCAGGAGCGGTCTTTACCTCAAACCCCAGGCACAGCCGCGCGCCTGCCATGGGAGGTGTAGGGGGCCACCCCTGGGTCCAGGTGGACCAGCCCCTCAGTGCCCTCCCTCCGGACGGGGAGAGGGAGCCGGCACGGGGTGGGGGGAGTCCAGGGGCCATTTCCCCAGGGCTGCAGAGAGAGGGGATTCACCTCCCTCTGGGCTTTCACAGGGACCCTATGGCGAAGGGCCAGGAGGGGAGAGCTTCCAGCTACCCAGGTGGTTCCAGCGGGTCCCAGGTGAGCAGCACAGGCGGGCCACTCCCGTCCAG
>PVHT021183642.1:231166-312278 GCA_004024745.2 Catagonus wagneri
CCCAAAAAAATAAGCTACCTGAAACAGGATAAAACCATCAGGTCGGGCTAATGATTACTATGTTTACGCTTTCTTTCCAACACGCGAAAGGGCCGAAAAGGAACGTCCTTCAGAAACTGGCGCAGAGAGTCGAGACGGCCACGTGGGGCGCCCTCTCCCCGGCCTCCGACCGCGGCCGCCGGAGCTGGGCCCCCCTGAGGCCAGACAGCTCAGCGGCGGTGCCCAAACTAGACGCGAGGGCCCAGAGCAGCCCCCAAAGGGCCAAAACCCCAAGAAAAGGCCCCGGCAGCTGGGACGGGCTGGGAGGAACCCCCAGTGTCCTTGGTGAGCCCCAAGCCTCCTGCCGTGGCTCTGGGAGCCCCGGCTCCCGCTGTTACCCCTGCAGAGTCTGCAGGTTAGCCCTGCCGCGGAGCCACAGGCCAGGGACACGCCGCCCTCGGAGGTGGGGTCAGGACGGGGCCGGCTGCGGAAACCTGCTCTGGGCCGGGCTACCCACAGACGTCCTGGGTTCGCAGGCGCCGGCCCGTCCCCACGACACGACCAGGGCCAGCAGCAGGGCCCCTCCCCAGTGCCCGGACCAGCCCTGGGCACTGTTGCCGGGCAGTGAGGCTGGACAGTGAGGGCCGGCGCCTGGGGCGAGGTGGCCCCTGCAGCCCAGGAGCCTCTCGTCCCCACGCCCTGGCCCTCCTTCCCCGAGAAGCAGCCTGTCCTGCCCCAGCTGAAAAAGTGGGACTCTGCCAGGAAAGCGGGGGGACTGGTGCCATCCCCTCTGAGCCCCTCGCATCCCGCTGGCAGCTTGCTCCTGGTCCCCAGAAAAGAAGGGAAGGGAAGAAAGCCGTGGAACGCAATCACGACGCTGGTCCCCGAGTCCCAGAGCTCGGGGCAGGGCCTCAGTGCCGCCACTCAGGAACCAACTGCCAGTCCTCCGGCCCTCCATCCAAGCTGAAGACTTCAACCAAGGAGAAACAAGGAACAAACACCAAATAAAAGTATAACCACAACATAAGAGCAACTACCGGAATATGCAGATGAGCATGCAAAGCAGACCAAAACGAAGCACCACTGGAAACCACCAACAGGACGGTGTGCCCTGCCTGCGACGTGGAGAGCCGGTGCCCGAGGCGCGGCAGGACAGGCAGAGAGCGGTGGCGCAGGGTGAGGCCATGCCGGGCAATGCACACGGAGCGGGGCCTGATTCTGAGGTCAGGGTCCAGCAGGGACACTTTTACACACCCCGTGGTCCTGAGGGACGTGGCCAAGCTCACAGCTCCATCTTAAAAGTCACCGCCCTGCACAAGCCAGCGTGTCCTGCTCAGTGTCCAGTGCGTCCCCGGGGTACTGACCACACATTTCTAGCACCAGTGCCAGGAAATGTCGCCCCATCCAAGGCAGGAATGCCTCAGCACTAGGCTTTGCTCCCCCGACAGCCCACTGCCGACCTCCCTGAGCCCACTCAGCACCGCGTGGAAGGCCAGGGCGGGACGTGCACCTGCCGCCACCTACCACGAGGTGGGCCCAGCAAGCACTGTTACCTCTGTTGTTGGCAGAAGCTGATGAACGCGTTTGATGGAAGAACAGAAGATACACATAAAAGTGTATTTGGTTCTTGTTGTTGTTGCTGTAAAGACAAATCTCACCTCTTATTTTAGGGTTTACTTTTTAACATCATACACAGCGTGGTTTGAGACGTCTAAGTCTCGTTAGGAAAACCTGCAACGCTCCTACCCGGCACGCTTTCCCAGCTCCCCAGAGTCAAGCGCTTTCTACATTTAACTGACTGTTTTGGTTTTCAGCTCCGTGTCTCTGAACACCGCATGTACACGCACGTCCTCAGTTTTCCAGGTTCAGAGTTAGCTGTGACTTCCTGCGCCGTCACACACCACCACACTGCTCCCCACACCCGCGTGCTCTCACACCGTCTACGGCCCACCTCAGTCACACAGCACTTTCATTAGGTCAGCATTACGTACCTGCAATATCACGACTCTGCAAATGCTACTCCCAGGTAGGCCCTGTGATCCACATTCCCGTCTTACACTGCCTTACAGATTTCCTGGAGTTATAAACATCCTCCTTGTTCGCCTGTTTGTTTCTCATTGTCTTCTTCCACGTGTTTGTCTGGGCCCCTCCTTTACTATAGGCTTTCTGTAAGCGTCTGGCGACGCTGGGCTGCCTGCTCAGCAACTGCCAATAAGCAACTGCCTGGGAGCTGGGCAGTGGACTGGTCAGCGCAGGCAATTCCACTGAGCTGTTTCATTGGGCAAATTTTGTCCTTGTCCCCACTATTTAAGCAGACTCTGAAATGAGAGACCCTGGTCCTGGGAAAGAGCAACAGGGGAGAGCAGGCTTCCAAAAGAGAGGTGCTACCAAGCCAGTTATCACTGTGGGTGCCTAGAGCTTGGCCCCATGGGGAAACGGGCACTAAAATGACCACAGGCCTCGGAATTATCCCACCCGAGGAGGGGCGGCTGGGGTATTTATACATCCCCATGGCCTTTGGGTGGGGCTTCCAGGGCAAGACAGGGGATCAGGCTTGTTAGTCCCTGGCACATTCAGCCCCAAAGGATTGAAGGTGGGGGCACACCCTCGAAGGGGCTGGGTCAAAGCATCCTCTCTGCCAGGCAAGTTCTCTAGGCGGCTTGTCAAAATACCTGCAATTCTGGACAACAGCTTTGACTGCGGCCCTTCCACCTACAAGTACACCTGCAGCACACCTGGACTCCTTGTCATACGGGGTTACCCAGAGTAAACAGATACCTCTGTGTGTGATACTGCTCTCACATCAAGAATCCACAAAATAAGGGCCAAACAGGAAAAAATTCTAAAGACAGATCCACTGCCCTTTCTAATAGCCTGAAGCCTGATCTTGGACATCATTCCTGACACAACCAAGCTTCATGCTGACCCAATAAATCACATGAATTTTGCCCAAAGAAAAGGCATCACTATTCCTTTGGAAGCCGGTATCTGGATTTCCTTTGGACCCAGCCAATCACATTTTTAATAGGTGCCTAAACCCACGCACTGCTGACATGGACAGAGCAGGCATCTGTAACTCACATTCATGCTTTCCTATTACTTCCACATTTGGGGTCTGTGCAGATTTTTGCTTTTACTTTATTTTGTTGTGTGTTTATCAGACATACAGCTCCTCAAAACCTGGCAGAAAAATCTCTTTACATCACCACAACAAAATGACAGATACAAGTCAATGGGATCACCTTATTATCACTCAAGTCAGTTCCTCGAGTGTTCAAAGCCATTTTGTCATCGTGATGTTGCATGGGTCAAGACAACGCAAATCCGATAAAACGGTGGAACTGCATTGACCTCTGGTCTCTGGTTTTGATTAAGACCAAAGCGAAGGACGGCTGGAAGTCACTGTCCCCACGGCTGCCGGTCCCGCCCTGCGGGCAGCATCGCTCCAGCAGCTGAGCCCCACCTCAGGAGCCAGAAGACTCGGGGCTAGCCCTCCAGCCACAAATGCAAGCAGAGGCGTTTGCTCCTGACCCCTGAAGCATCTGGTCAGAGCCAGGCTCTAAGTTCCACGGAGCTTCGCACCACAAAGGGTCCCCACACAAGGGATGGGTCCCCACACAAGGCAGGCACAGCCTGTGCCACCCTAGCCCTGCAGCCCCACCAGTCAAGGCAGGTCTCCCAGAAACCTGGCTCTGGGTGAGCTCCTCAGACAACAACCGATAACCCCCTCTCCTCTTCTTCTGTCCCTCCCCCCAAGATCCTGTGAAAAATACCCTGGACCTACGGTATTCTCCCTTTGTGAGTCAAACCCAAGCAAACAATAAAGCTGAACTTCCTCCGAAGGCACCCGTGTCCTGTCCCAGCCTCTGCTGTCCTAAGGCCCACCATTAAGGGGTGCTCTCTGCACGTGCTTGGAGACGGGAAGCCAAGTGGAAAGCAGGAAGTGGCCCACGGGGATGGTCCCGAGTGGCCTGAAGGGTCTCGGAGCTCGTGAGGTTCCAGCGGTTGTCCAGAAACATGCACCAAAGACAGGCAGAGCCCGGCCGCTCCCGAGCGTGCGGCAGAGGCAGGCGTGCGGCCTGGGCTTCTTCCTCGCTGCTCCCTGGCCGCCTCCCGTTCTTCTACGGCGAAAAGTCTTCTAGAACCTCCACAGGGGAGAACATAAGCAGGACGCTCCCTTCCTGCTCTGCTGCCTCAGGGCCGTGGAGTGAGGGCGGGACCGCCAGGCGCCCTGGTCACCGTCACGGCTGCAGGTTCAGCTCAGAAGTCACAAGTGGGGGAGGGCCGCAGGGGCAACAACCAGCGGCAAGCTCTTGTGGGAAAAGGTTACACTCAGTAAAACACTTTGATGTGTGTTAGAGGAGGAAGGCATAGCTGAGACATGGCTTGAAGGGGTCGCGGGCAGACGACAGAGGCCGGGTGTGCCCTGAGGGAGTCCGGGAGACAGAGGCGCCCTGACGGACGGACGCGGGCTTACAGCCGTCTCCAGGGTAAAGTCGGAGACTGTGCGGGAGGGAGGCGGTCAGCAGCAGCGCTGGGCAGGGGGGCGGGCCAGCGGCCCACAGACGGCGGGGGACGCGCGGAGCCGGCCGGGCCCGGAGTCCCACGCAGAGCTGGGCGGCCTTGCTGACACCGCGACCGAGGCCCCACAGCCGCAAGGCCCCTGGACTCCCGGAAACGGGCGGCTGTGCGGTGGGGTCGGGGCCGATGTCCCACACCCTCGTTCTGAAATTAGCAAAACTCCAAGGGTCCTTCTGGAGGCCTCACGCCACGGTGACAGAGCCCCAGGTCCCACGTGCAGGGGCTCCGGCCACCGCTGCGGGTGAAGTCACGGCCTCCCCAGCACTGCCTCGGGCGGTCCCTGCTGCTCCCTCCGCACAGACAGCCCTGGCCGAGGGTCAGCTGTCGCCCCCAGTGGCCCCACATCCGACGGGACGCCTCCCGTGCAGGGACCCTGCTCTGGGGCTGCGGAGATGGTGGGACAAGGAGGCCTGACGTCCGTCTGACCAAGAAGCTGTCAGAGGAAAGCGGCTCCTCCTGGTGTCTCCCGGCAAAGCAGGTGGAGGCCGAGCACGAAGAGGGGGTCAGGACGAGGCCAGCGACCCAGGGGCCCCGGCCAGGCTTCAGCTGACTGGGAGGGACCTACTCACCGCAGGCGGGAGCCCGGCCGCTCCTCGGCTACGGTCGTCCCCCGAGGCTCCACGCGGACGGGCGCTGCAGGGCAGAGCGGGGGCCCCCAGCTTACAGCAGGCCCGGTGAGCCCCGCGCAGACGTGGCTGCCTGTGAACTAGGGCCCGGGCTCGGCCGTGGAAGGAGCCCGGGCCAAGAGGCCACGGGGAGCCCAGGGGAGTGTTTTCAGTCCCACAGCTGCCTCCCTCCCCGCCCAGACCCTGGGAACCAGGCACGGGCGCTCCCCGGGCAGCAGGCGCGCCCACACAGTGATCGCCGTGGTGCCGCCTTCTCCAGGAAGTGCCTGGACTGCTCCCTGCTCTGCTGAGTGACTTGTCCTCGTAGAGCCCACGGCCACCCGGACACGCCCACCGCCCCATGCCACGCAGCACGGCACCCTCCACCCAACCCGTCCCACCTCCCCCTTGAGTTCAGCGCACCTGCCTGGCACCTACAGCGTCCAGACTCGGCCGTCACCCCAAGACACCGAGCGAGACCTGGAAGGTCGGACGCGGCTGAGGTGCGCTTGGGCTGCAGCACCAACGACGGAGAGTCTGCGCCACGCACGGCAGGGGCTCCGGAGCCCTCTGGACGCCCCCGAGCAAGCCCCGCAGCTCTCGAGCAGCGCCTCAGCGGGTGGCAGGCCCCCTCCTGTGGGAACCCGAGTCCCAGGATCAGGCAGCCACTCAGGGAGGCTGGGCCCCCAGGGCACACGGGCCAACCAAAGGGACTGGGACGGGAGGTGTGCAGTGTGCTCCCAGACGAGGCCCATTCTGGAAGCAAACACACAAACTGGTTTTAACAACAGCAGTTACTGGCTCTCGCGGCCAGACGCTCTAGAGGGGTTGGGGGTGCCTGCCCGCTCGGCTCCTGGGCCGCTCTGTTTTACCAGCGCCCTCAGGTAAGCCCCCCGCCCCGCACGACCCTCACGAGCCCCACCACGGGGAAGGGAGGCCAGCGCGCCCGGCCGGCACTGGCCGCTCCTCATGCACGTGCAGCTGGGCTCCTGAGGCCACTAGGCCAGTCGGGCCGCACACTCATGTCCCCTCCGTCTGTGCGAACACCTCCGCCGTGAGTGGCGGGCGCTGTCTGTCACCTGCTCACCCCGGACGAGCAGCGTTAACCTGTCCGCCCCTGCCGGCTCGTCGCCTTCACAGCTCATCAATCTCTTCTCGAAACCTGAGTATCTCAGCACCTTATAATGGCATTGTCTTGCGGTTTTTTCCTTTTTTTCTTTTCTTACTAGGGTCACACCTAAGGCATAAGAAGTTCCCAGGCTAGGGGTCGAATCAGAGCTACAGCTGCCAGCCTACACCACAGCCACAGCAGCGTGGGGTCTGAGCCACGTCTGCGACCTACACCACAGCTCACGGCAACGCCAGATCCCTGACCCAGTGAGCGAGGCCAAGGATGGAACTCGCATCCTCACGTTTACTAGTCGGATTCGTTACCACTGAGCCACAACGGGCATCATTATTATAATGGCATCGTTGATTTCTTTTTTTATTGTGTTGAGATACATATAACAAAAAACTTACCATCTGAACCACTTCTCAGGGCTTTAAGCGCCCTCACGCTGTTGGTGCAGCCGTCACCACCACCAGCTCAGAACTTCTTCGTCTCAACTGTCCCTGTGAAATCCTAACTACGTCTGCTGCCCCAGCCCCGGCACCTGCACTCCTCTTCCCACATCTGTAACCGTGCCTCCTGCAAGGACCCCAGCACCGCTCACACCGCAGCCGCTCTCGCCTGTCAAGGCTGAACGAAGTGCCAGAGTGGAGGGGCCACACTGCTTACCCTCCACTGATGGACGCCCGGGCCGCTCCCGCACCTTGGCTACTGTAAGCAGTACTGCAATGCACTGGGCATGCAGGAATCTTTTCGAATTCATGTTTTTGTTTTCTCTGAGTAAGAACCCAGAAGTGGAATTGCTGGTAGTTCTATTTTTAGTTTTTTAAGAAAACGCCATACCGTTTTCCACAGTGACTGCACCAATTTACATTCCCACCAAAACTGCACAAGCGTTCCAACTTCCTCCTATCCTCACCAGCACTGCTTGTTTTCCTGTTTTTGTTTTTGTTTTGTTTTAAAGCAGCCATCGGTCTTTCACCACTTCAGCCTTTCATCCCTTTGTGTTTTCAGGTCTCAAGTGAGTCCCTTACACATGCACTGAGCACATGCGTTTTTACCATTCTGCCAGCCTCTGTCTTTTGATTGGAACATTTAGTCCATTTACCTTTAAAGTAATTACTGACGAGGAGGGACCTCTCTTGTTCCGCTCCGTGTGTCCTGCATGCCTAGGGCTTTTTGTCCTCCTTTTCCTGCATTCCTGCCCTCTTTCGTGTCGAGGTGACTCTGCAGTGGAATGTTTAAATGCCGTCTTAACCTCCTACCTTCTGTCTGCTCTACAGGACTTCTCTGTGTTTACTACGTGGGTTACATCCAACAGCCTACAGTTATCACGCTCTGATTGGAACTTGTAACGGCCCGTTCTTCATTAACATACAAAAAGTCTGCTCCTTTACGTCATCTCCACACCTCCTAGTTGTTGGTGTCACAAAATTACATATTTATACATTGTATGCCTGAAACACACTGATAACTACACTAAATGCCTCCGCCTCCTAAGTTATGCAGAAAATGACGCTTGGAGTTACAAATCAAAGTGACAGTGGCAGTGGCTTGAGCACTAACTTTTTGTGCCTTAAATGTATTGTCTCGTAGACCAGGGAGGAAACAAGGTTGCGGTTTCCACTCACTGACGTAACGCTGGCTTTCCCAGCAGCCTGTGTAGCCGCCTGGGCTGGATCAGTCTCCCTGCGCGGCTCCGAGGTTCTGACGCTGCCCTTTGACCTGCGCGCCCCCACCCGGCCCCGAGCATTTCTTCAAGGGCAGCTCTGCTGCTCACGGGCCCCCTCAGCTTCTGTTTATCTGGAAATGTCTTGACTTATCCCTCGTTTTTAAGGACATTTTTGCTGGATATGGGATTCCTGGTTGATTTTTTTTTATCTTCCAGCACTTTTAATACGTCAGCCCACTGCCTTCAGACCTTCAAAACTCCAGACAGGAAATCTGCTCCCATCATATTCAGGCTGCGTGTGCAACGATTCACTTCTCTCTTGCTGCTCTCAGGTAACTGTCCCTGGCTGTGGAGAGTCCGACTCGAATGTGTCTTGGAACAAGTCTCTGAGCGCAACTAAGTGGAGTCCCCTGAACTCCTGGACGGTTTCTAGTCATGCCTTTCAACGAAGCGAACGCGTTTTCAGCCACTGTTTCTTCATCCACTCTCTCTGCTCCTTTCTGTCTTCTGCTTCGGGAAATCCCTGTCTTGGTCTCCTTGATGACCGAGGATGCTTAGATTCTGTTCGCTTTCCTCAGTTTTTTTCTTTTGTTCCCAGACTCGATTTCCATTGTCCCATCTTCAAGTTCACTAGACTTTTCTTCTGCCCATTCAAATCTGTCTTTGGATCCTTCCAGTTAATTTTTCATTTCAGTTATTGCACTTTTCAGCTCCAGAATTTCTTTTATAATTGAAGTAACAATGACTTACAACATTACGTAAACTTTATATGCACAACACGTCTACTTCTGGATACCCTACAACGTGCTCACCACCAAAAACTTAGTTTCCACCTATGACCACAGAGCTGTGCCCTCCCACCCGTCCCCCGGCTCTGACAACCACTAGTCTGAACCCATGTGTTCATTTTTGCTTGATTTGGTTTGTTCATTTGATTGTTTTCATATTTCACAAATGAGTGAAACCATATGGTATTAGCCTTTCTCCTTCTGCTTATTTCAATTCCTTAAAGTCTACCCATGTTGTTGCAAATAGCAATATTTCTTTTTTTTCCCTAGAATTTCTTTTTAGTTTCTTTTTAGGTTTCTTATCTCTTTAGCAATATTTCTATTCTGTTCACATATTGTATTCTTTACTTTCTCTACATCTTTAGTTCTGTAAGCATCTTTAAGACACTTGTTTTAAAGTCTTCGTCTATAAGTCATTTTAAAGATCTCTGTCATGGGGCTTTTTTCAGGACTGATTCTGTTTTGTTTTGTTTTGTTTTCCCTTTGACTGGCCACACGTTCCTACTTCTTTGTCTTGTGATTTTTTGTTGTTGAACATTTGAATCTAAGTCTGGGAATCTTTTTCCTCCTTCCTAGGGTTTGCTGTTTTTGCTGTTGTTTTTGTTGTTTTGGTTGCTTTGGGCTGGCTCTGTGCCGAGACTCGGTCTGAAGTGTAAACTTAACGTCTTCTTTGTTTTTGCTTTTTTTGATATATCCTTGGTCGTACACACTTTCTATTTTTTCCCATGAATGTTTGTGAGGTCCTGGTCTTTAACGTTGGCTCCAAAAAGGGGAAACATGAAAAATGAAGGGGCAAATAAAAGGCGGCTGGCCCTTTCGGTCCCCGGCGGCCACTCCAGCCAGAGGGAGAGTAACGAGACTGTGGGGGAGGTGCGGCAACACGGTCACGCCCTTTTGGTCTGGGAGCAGAAGCAGCAGGCGGCCGTCAGGGCCACCGGGGCGCAGGCTCCCAGTGTGCGAAGGACAAGGCCCTCTTTGCCGCCCCTCCCCAGCTCCACAACCTATGTGCACGCTGCTCCAGGAGCGCGTCCCCTGCCGGGTAGCTGGGGTGGGGTGGGGTGGGTAGCTGCTACTGTGCTAAGAGCTGAAAATGACCCGAATAACTGCGATCCCCATCCCAGCTTCTCCGGGAAGCCGCCAGCCTTCAAGGCGAGCTCCAGAACGGCCGCAGCAGGGAGACCCTGCCGAGGGGAGTGCTGTCCAGGTAGAGAACTTCCCCCAGAATTCTCCTGTTTGCTTGTTACACAATTTATCTCCTCAACTGAACTTGGAATTCTCCAAGGGTTCTCAGACTTGAGTTCCCACTGGAGAGCCCTAGACAATTTTTGCCTGAGATTAAATGTAATCTAGCTGATTCTTTGGCGGACTCTTTCTCTGGTGTCTCTTTACTGGGACCAAACTACCACTCCACCTGCACTGAGCGGCCAGCGGGGAATAAAAACGTGCCTGCGCCTTCCTGGTACTTGACTTTGCACCGACATTTTGCAAGCAGGTCAGCAGAACGTCAGTCAGAATTCACACCTCCTAACTGCAGATACGATTACAGCACAGGGTTCTTCCGGAGACAGCAAGTAACTAATTGCCTTTACAAAAGCCTGCCTACCGTTCCTCCAGCCGCCGTTTCCTGAAACACACCTCACTCCCCCTGGCCAGATGCAGGCTGGCTGATAAACCGAAGCAGAACAAAAGCTAACACTCCCGCCTGGAGGCCCCTCGGCAGCAGAGCCCTGAGGCACAGTGGGCGGACTGCCCGCCTCCAGCCCGACGGCCCAGCCCAGGGTGGTGGTTGTGCGGCTGGGCGCCAGAGTCCCCAGCCCTCCTCCTGCAGCTTCCAAGTGCTGTGAGCAAATCCGCGACTAGGAGCACAGGCGGTTAACCCACCTGCAAACTCCTTCCCCCAACTGGCTTCACAGTCACTGCAGACCAGCAGGAACCAGACACTCCTCTGCCACCTGCTTCTCGGCTGTGCTCTCGGTGCCGCTGGGCCTCCCGGGAGTTATCGTCAGCCTGCCTGTTCCTTTCAGCCCAGCCCACCCCTCCACGGGCATTCGGCACACGCAGCGCTGGCGCGAGGCGCCACCTGAGGCGGAAAGATGACTGCAGGTGGAAAGAGGGAACTCAGCCCTCCGCCCCACAACTCTGGCCTCCAGGCAGACGCGGCGCTCTGTTCCAAGCACGTCGCGGAATTAAGGAAGCGTGGCAGGCCACCAGCCTCTGTCCTCGATGGCTGCACATCCTGGGCCAGTCTCAGGCTCTGTGGCCGCTGGGCAGAAGAGAGACCTGGGAGCCGGCACCAGACTGGAAGCAGGCAGACCCGAGGGCCTCTCGGGGCCCAGCCTCGGAGCGATGGCCCACGGTCCCCCCTCGGGCTCCCAGGACGGGGGCTTCAGGGCTCCGCCCTGAGACACGAGGGGACGGTGAGGACACAGGGCACCGAGCACAGAGCACGACCCTCCTTTCCGTCCGGCAGTCTCGAGGGGGCAGGTCCTGTGTCTGCAGGGGGCCCACCTTCACCTGCTGTCTCGGAACAGGACTCGGCCCTGAGGTCACTGATGAGGGTCTCAGGGCCACCCGAGGCCAGAGCTCCCAGGGGACCCCAGTCAGGGCGCCCGTGTGGCTGCAGTCCTTAAATCGGGCTCCGCGAGGGTCCGCGTGGAGGGAGACCTGTCTCGGGGGGCAGCGCCGGGGCTCCTGGGGTGCGGCTCGGCAGCGGGAAGCCGCTTGGCCGCCCAGCCTCGCTCAGCCCTGGTCCCGGCAGAGCAGATGCCCGAGCTGAGCGGGAGGTGGACACGGAGGTCCCCGAGACACTGGCTGGAAGTCTAGTCCAGCAGGGCTGCGGCTTCCTCATGAAGGCCTCGGAGAAGCCGGCCTCTCCAGAAAGGTCTCTGGGGAAAGGCGCGCGCAGCACGAGGCTGAACAGCACGGCAGCGGGGCACAGGCGGGCCCTCCTCGTGGGCAGATAACGGGCCATGATCTGCAAGGGTTTCCTAAGAGGCAGGCTTTCACGCACACATTTCACTCTCCTGCAAAGAGTGATTTATCCAGTATTTTGCTGAACGTATTCAGAACTTCCTTTTCTGAACCCAACCAAATCTGTGCTCTTTTCATGCCTGAAGAAGCGACGCAGCTGTCGGGCTCCCCTTAGAAAGCCTGAAAAGCCTTCCCACGGGAGCAGGAGGCTGCGCCCAAGGCGGAGAACAGCAGCTCCTGCGCCACTTGGCTGAAGTCCGCAGGGGGAGGTGGTGACGTGCAAAAGGAGGAAGCTGGCCGCCCTGACCCTCAGGACAGGCGGCCGGCAGGGCGCAGAGAGAAGCCCTCCCGAGCCCACTCCAGACCGACCTGTCCGCGCCTGTCCTGCAAAGGGTCACTCTCTCGCCCGCCGCCCTGGCGGACAAGCAGCCGCTAAGCCAGCCTCGGTCTCATGAAAACCTTCCCTACTTAGCAAACAATTTGGGGTCCTGACTTTCTGGGTCTTTTTTAGGGTTGTGTTTCAGCTGATTTTGTTCCTCTCGCTTGACATCAAACAGAGCCTAGACAACGAGGTTTTGAACCAGACAGGTCAGTGACTTTAGAGAAATCAGTTCGCTCCCCACGACTCTGTTTTGGGGAGAGGAAGCTACAGGCAGGAACTGGACGAGGCACAGGCCGCGCAGCCTCCGCCACAGCTAAGTCCCGGCGCTGCCCTGGAAGGAGAAGGCTGTGCGGCAGGGCACAGCTACGGCTCGGACCCATTCTAGTAATAACTCCACTCCTTTAACTTAAAAAAGCATCGCGGGGCAACATCCTTGCCTTCCTCACCAAGCTCCCTCTGACCCGTCACCGCCTGGATCCAGCGGCCAGGCCAAGGGCTGGGGGAGCGTCCATCCCTGGTTCCCTTCTGACCTCAGCGGCGCGGCCCCCGAGCTGGCCCAGCGTCTTGCTTGGACACGCCCACCCCCGGCCTCCTCTCGGCATTGGCCGCACTGTCCACCCCCAGAGCTCGGGTGGCTCCTTTGGGCTCACACAGAGCTGCCTCCCCTGACTGCTGTGCTGTCTGAGGCCAGGCCCCTGCCCACGGCCAGCACCGGACCATCCTGCCAGCTTCCTCTGCAGCTCCACTGGGCAGCACGGGCCAGCGACAGACACCCCCGCGGCCTCCGAACGTGACTGAGGACATCTGCATTCCGCCCTCAAGTGTCCTCCAAAGTCCGGTTTCACCCGTGTGATCCTCGCCCGGTCATGAACTTGGGGGACCAGGAAGACAGGGAACCCCCCCGGGTGGGCAATGCTGGCTCTAAGGTAAGTCGCCGTGGGCGGGTCAGACAGCTGGGACCAGTGGGGAGCCGCCGGCCCCCCCGGGCGCCCTGTGGTCAGAGGCTTCCTGCAGACTCGGCGACGGGCAGCTGCCTGGGGACGCAGTGCCCTCCTGCCGCCCTGACCGCCCTGCCGCTCTGGCCAGGCCCGGACGTCTGGGCTGCTATGGCTTCTGAAGAAATGAGCAGGGCCCACCTTCGAGAAGAGAAAACCGCAACCTCCACACAGGCCAGGACACCTGAGAAGAAGGTGGAGTCGCCGGTGACACGAGCTGTCACAGGTCTGGGAGGAGGTGGGGCTCTTTTCTGGGCAGGGCCCTCCAAGACCCCTCTCTGAGAAGGAGGAGGCCGAGCGGCCCTCCCCGCAGATCTGCGCTCACGCCACCGCCAGCGCGCTGGGCTGTGGAAGGCCCCCACCCTGGGGATCAAGGCCTCGTCCACGTCCAAAGTGCAGACGGTCCACCGGCCACACGCAGGAAAACGAGCAGAGCAGACAGCTGTCAGGCAGGAGAGGCCGCAGCCTCGGAGAGAGGCCCCCGGCGTGGCCCGGCCAAGGGCAGGGCATCCAGAGGTCGGGAGAGCAGGACCTTCTGGCTGGTTTCCATCGTCACCTGCCAGCGCGGGGGCCGGGCCGGCTGGTGGCTCGGGTTCCTCTAAACCTGAGGCCTGGGCAGCAGGAGGCCTCGCAGAGGTGCGGACACTCGGAAGGTTTCCTGCAGGATCTGAGGGGGATTTTAAGACCAAAGAGCTGAGGAAAGTGTGTTGCCACCGCCTGTCCGAAACTCCAGTGTTCAGAGAGCTGGTGCCTTTCCGAGCGGGCGTCCTGCACCTGCTTTCCACGGCTCCCCGGAACCCGGGAGCACAGGCTGCGCCCACCTGGCCCGGCCCTCTGGAGGCTCGCCCAGCCGCCGGGGCAGTTTCCTGACCCCCAGAGTCTGAACTCCGCCATTGAAGCCTTCCAGGGGCTGCGAGCAGAGCCTGAGAGCAGCTGGCGACCGCCAGGTCTGTGGACACCCGCGCCCCCGCGCGCTGCACGCCCGAGAGCGGCCCGCTCTCCCTGCGGCTCCCTCCCCGTCACGGAGCACCTCCAGGAGCCACGAGGACACGCGTGCTGGCCCGGGGCCGGCAGCACGGAGGCCGGGCCAGCGGTCGGGACAGCAGAGCCTGTCGCAGGCTGCTGTGTGACCCAGCCGACTCCAAACGTGGGCAGAAGGCGGTGACGGAGTGGGCACTGGCTGAGCTCCAGCTCAAGCCACGGTCCTTCCTGCTAAGACGCCGTGACCCTGAGGGCTGTGGGCACCAGGGGCAGAGGCTCCCGGGGCGTCCTGAACCAGCCGAAGCCTGTGAGCAAGACAGCCTCTCCCAGCAGCCGTTTCCTCGGTGCTGAAACGAGAGCCATGTTGCCCGAGCGTGTCCGTGGGGCTTGTCCTCTGCTCCCGGGGGAAGGCACACGCGCAGCCCGGGGCCTCCACCACGCAGCCAGGTGGGCCGGTTCCTCCGGCTCCTCTTCCACCCACGCTCACCCCTCCAAGGCCCCCAGGCCCTTCCATATCCTCATCGCCGCCTCCAAACAGCACGTGGGGCCACAGGAAGCTTGTCCTTGTCCTGCCCCCCAGGGTCAAGGGTGCGACTCACACCACAGGCCGGGGCCTCGGTGTCTGCAGGGACTGCTCCAACTGGCCGAGGGACCCCTCCAGCCCCTCCAGGCCTGGGCTCCACGGTCAAGGCTTCGCCAGTCTCCCCAGGGTCAGGGGGGACGCAGCTCCGCAACAGCCTCCAAGGACGCACCCCTGGCCCCACGTCCTCAGGCCTGAGTGTGTTCGTGCTGGGATCTGGCTGAGCGGCGGGGAGACACAGGCGCTTCCTGCTGAGTCTGCTCCCAGGAGGCCTCGCACAGCGACCTCTTAGCCTGAGCTAAGAGGGAGGACCTGCCATCGCTGGTCCGCTCCCAGGAGGCCTCGCACAGCGACCTCTTAGCCTGAGCTAAGAGGGAGGACCTGCCATCGCTGGTCCGCTCCCAGGAGGCCTCGCACAGCGACCTCTTAGCCTGAGCTAAGAGGGAGGACCTGCCATCGTTGGCGGTGCTGCAGCCAGGAGCCATCACTCCAGGCTCCACAAAGCGCCCTGCTTAGCAGCTGCCAGGACGCCTGCATCTGTGCTCACCGCCCAGTCCCTCCAAAACTGGCTGCTGGCTGCAGTCTGGAGCCCGGCGCTCCTCAGCGCCCTGCCTGTTAATAAAATCTCCTTCCTTCCCAAGCACAGAACTCGTTTTTTAAATTGCAGAGTGCACTTCTCTCCCAGGCTGGGGGGTGTCGCACCCTCTTTGCAGGATGGCAGCTCCCACACCTTGCACGGGGCTCCGAAGGTGCATCCACTGTGATGACACCCGAGGGCGCCCGGCAGAGGCAGGCCCTGTGTCTCCCGCGGTTCCAACACCCCTGCCATCCATCCGGGGCCGGCCGCACCTGAGGAAGGTGCCCACACATGGCTTCTGGTCCCTAAGAGGCAGGTCCCCTGGCACCTCGGCCACGAGCCTCCCTCCTCTCGAGCCAAGCATCTTCCCCTCAAATGGGGAGGCGCCACACCCCAGGGCCTCAGCAAGAGTCCCCCCAGAGGTCGGGGCCCCCCAGAGTTCCAGCCCCCACCCAGGAGAGCAGACCCCCCACGTCAGCCCCCACCGCCAGAGGTCTGGTGGCCCTGAGCAGCAACGACCTGCCTCGGCAGGCTCTGCCTGTGACCTAGAGGCCCACGGCCCCAGCTGTGCGGGTGACAGGCTGGTGGAGGGCCGGGTGCATCCAGGACCCCCCGCTCCCTCCGCTGCGGAGCAGACGTGCCCCTGCTAAGTCCAGTCTAACAGGCTGGGCTGGCCGGAGGCCTAGAACAAAACCCACGGCAAGGAGGACAAATTCGGAACTGAAGACTAGCTCAGCAGTAAACGGTCCTCTACATTTAATTTGTAACAAGCTGCAGGGAGTTGGGAACAAAAGAACTCCACTTTCATTGCAGGCTTATCTCCCTCTGCACTTCACCGAGCACCCGAACCCACACGGAGACAAAAACAAAGCACAGGAAGCCGCTTAAGCAAACGCAACGTGAGGGCCTGAGGCAGCGATCTGCGGTCTCCTGGCCCCACCTGTGGGCCAGAAGCTGACAGAGGGCGAGACCCAGCCTTGGCCTGTCCAACCACCCCGGAGCTCAGCCGGGAGCAGAAACGGGGGAGGCGTGTCCACAGCCGCCACGACCACGGGGGTTTTTCCAGTGCGAGCCCCTGGCCAGAGGTGAGGCAGAGCCAAGGGCCCTGAGCACCCACTGAGCGACAGGCTCCCTCTGTGCAGCGGGCAGGCTCGGGGAGCTCTCCGCCCAGCCAGGGCGCTGGGCACTTGAGGACACCTGCGCCTGACAGCACCGCGCCTCCCAGCCCGAGAGTGACGCCCGGCCCCCCGCGTGCTTCCGGTGGGGCAGCGCGAGCCTCGGCCCTGCCACCCACGGGACTCGGAGTCCAGGGGGCTTCCAGAGGACCGGCGTCGCAGGCGGGGCCTGACCAGCCCCAGGCAGGCGGCCGCATCGGTGCGCACTCCTCGTCGCCAGCCCACCCGAGAAGCTGAGCTCCCGGCGCACCAAGACCAAGAAGGAAGCACAAAACACCAGGCTGAGACAAAGCAGCCGCGGAGAGCCCACCGGGGGGAAATGAACAGATTCCTGGGCTGGAGCTCTGTGCCCAAAAGGGCGGACCCGGGAGGAGCCGTTCAGGCCTCCCTCCGGAGAGAAGAAATCACCTCCAAACAGAACCTCGTCACGTCCTCCCGGACCAGGGTTCACTACAGCAATTGCTTCTGTGAGAGAGAAGCGCGAAGGAAATTAGGCGTCTCCGGGCTCAGCTGTAAGTAACAGAGCAAGGCCACCCGCCGAGAATTCCCGTCAAGAAAGCTGGCTCCCGGGGCGGAGAACGCGCAGGACGCGGCCCCTGACGGCCCGGAGCCCGGCCCTGAGGGCCCCCGTCCAGCGGGCCCAACCAACACGGCTGACGCTTCAAAGTTCCCGCTGACACGCGGGCCGTGGGCACCGGGAGCGGGCTCTGCACCCTCCCAGGTCCGCCCCACCGCCTGAACGGCCAGGTCGCTGGGAGGCAGAGGTTACTGGTTACCCACATTCAAGGCACGGAGAGATTCGCCCTGGCGTGGAAGACAGTGCGCTGCTCCAGATGGCTCCGTCTACCAGGAGCCACTTTGCTTTCCGGACGGACCGTGTGGCCAGAGGCTGTGCCTTCTGCTGCTGCCTCCAGATTCACTCTCTCCGGTCACCCCTCGGAGCCCCCCAACCAGCTGCCCCTCCAGCAGGCCACCTGGAGCCCGCCTGCTCGAGCCTCTGCCCCTGGGCCTGGGCCGCCTCCGCCCGCCCCTCTGAGCCCCCACCCACCCCGAGGGCCTGGCTGCCACCGGAACCACCTGGGACCTTGGACGCGCAGGTGCCTGGGCTCCTCGGAGGCTCTGCTGGGACTGGGCGGGCGGCCTCCGCAGTCCAGGCGAGCCTGCCACAGCCAGGGTGAGAGCCATGGGCACAGGCCGCCTGGAACTGTGTCTGGCAGCCTCCGGCACCCTGCAGCGCTCACCGCCCGACGCCGAGGCCCCCGTCAAGGCTCCCTCCTTTCCCCGATGAACAGCTGCTCTCACAGAAAATGAAACGCGTCGCGGTGACTCAGTCACCAAGAGGGGACCTCAGGGGTGTCTAAATCCGCCTCCTGGAGGATCCTCGGGGGAAGCCCTAACCAGAGGCTGGAGGTGCCCCCGCGGCCCCACAGCTTCAAGGGCTGGGCCTCCCTGTGCTGCCCTCCGCGCCACGTCCTGGCCACCCTCCTGGGTCTCTGTCGCGGTGAGGTCTCCCCCTGGCAGCAACCCCGCGTGCTGAGCCTGGCTCTCCTCCCCCCACATCTGACTTTGGTGGTTTCATGGACAGTAAGCCTATAAGCCAGTGTCCCCAAACCTGGCCACATGCCAAAGTCACCCTGAGAACATTCACTCATGAACCCAAGACCTGGCAGGCCTGCCCCACAGCCCAGGAACTGGAGTTCGGCTCCTCTCGACGACCAGCCAGGCCTGGGGCCCTGCTGTCCATGGACAGTGGCCGTCCTCCGTCCTCGCTCAGCCTGCTCCCTCCGCAGCGCTGTCCCCAAGCACACACCCACCACGTCCCAGTTCCCAAAGGGTGCCCAAGTGCCAACCACCAGGCCCTGAGTCCACGAATCACTGTGCACGTAACAGATCTGCACCGTGACCAGGGAGCAAGCACGGCTCTTCTCCCAAAGCCTGTCTGCAACGGGCCACTGCACAGACAGCGAGGCTGGCAGGCGGGTTGGTGTCTTGGCTCCTGGTGACAAACCACATAACATTTCACAGAAATGGGGTCACTGAAAGAGAACTGACCAAGGAAGATGGCAGTGCAGCGGAGAGAAGGAAAGCAACGATGCCCGAGTGAAATCCGAATCGTGCAGCAGACAGCTGATGGGCGCGTGAACACGCCACCGCTGGAGGGACTGCAGACATGGGGGCCCAGGAACAGGGTGAGGGTGACCCAGCCATGTAAGCGAGGGACGCGGCTGCGAGGAAAGGGGTTGCTGGCCTCACACTGAGGCACAGGTGGAGATATTTCGCGACATTGCAAGTGCAAAGGACAATCTGGAAGCTGATCTAAACTCAGAAAGGGACGTGACTGTTCACCAAGTCGTGAGAGCTACGAGTTACAGCACAGAGGGAAGCGCTGCGGAAGCCTGACTCAGGACCGCGACCCTCCGCAGTCCCAGCACTGTAAGTTACAAGCACTGAGTCACTGTCAGTGTTTGTTTCACCTGCACACACATAATCAGCATTAACAGACGTTTTCATTTTTTTATGGGCTTTTCCCCACTGGTCGCTAATGGTCACTGCACCCTGTCGGCCGGCCGGGCCTCACTGGAGTCCTGCATCTCGGAGCAGAGTGGGCACTCAGGCGGTCTCCTGAGCATGTCTGTGTCTAAGCACTCACCACGCCCACAGCAAGGCCAAGTGCTGAGCCTCAGGCCAGGTCTGGGCGGTGCGGTTCCCAGGACTGGCCGGCAGGGGGCGCCCGCGTGCACACCAGCTTCCCCAAACGTGACCGGAGGACAGCGCGAGCCTCATCATTGCTTTTTAACAGAAAGCCCTCTTGGCGAAGGAAACCTCAGTTTAGGAAACGGCTGCTTTGCAAACGTTATGTGCAGTCTAACAAGCCAGAGTCCCTTCCTGCTTTAATCACTAATGACAGACTTAGGGCAGCCATGTGGAGCGCACTGGGGAGCCCTTCAGACTCGCAAAAATGCTCAGCTCACGAAAACACTGTTAAAGCGGAAAGTCAGCCGAGCGTCAGCTCTCTCCTTCCCATCTTGACTCCGCAGGACCGAGGCTGACCTGCAGGCCTTCCCTTCGGCCTCACGCCAAGAGGCCGGTCAGCAATGCCCTGCCGACCGGAACTAAAACGATAGATGAAAGTAAATGGGCCAGTTAACAAGCCCGG
The DNA here is from genome assembly GCA_004024745.2 of Catagonus wagneri. Classification (NCBI taxonomy): domain Eukaryota; kingdom Metazoa; phylum Chordata; class Mammalia; order Artiodactyla; family Tayassuidae; genus Catagonus; species Catagonus wagneri. The sequence continues at coordinate 250,720 of PVHT021183642.1, forward strand.
CCCCTCCCTCTGCCAGTGTCCATCACCTAGAGTTCTCGGGTGCTTAGAATAATGCTGTGATGTCTTCAGAAGCTCAGCTCTTCATTATTTCAACATCTCCACACCCAGGGCAGGTGGCGGCCCTGCCGAAAGAGGCCTCGACAGCCAGCTCCGTCGGGCAGAGTCTGCGCTGAGCCCCGTCAGAGGTTCACTTCCCCTGCTCTCTGTGCGGCAGGCATTCGCTCAGCGGCGGTAACCGTCCTGCTGCGGGCACACGGTTCCGCCCGCCTCGCCTCCACATCTAGGTGGGGGCCAGCTGCACCGCGATGGTCTCTGCCCGACGGGTCTGAGCACTCGGTAAAGGAGCAAAGGTCAGAGGGACCAGCCCTCTCCCGAAGGGCTGCTGTCTGCTTTCCTCCCCAGAGCGGCCGAAGGCGAGGGCTGGCCTGGGGCTCGGAGGCCGGTGACTGCGGGGAGGGGATGAGCAGGGCCAGGGCTCTCCAGGACCCTCCCCTCCCCCCACACCCAGCGGCTCCTTTCAGAGCCCGGCCTCTGGGCTTGTCCTCCGGAACTGCTCCCAGCAGAGGGCCTGCACAAGCGCCCTCCTCCCTGAAGGCAAAGCAGAGCAGCACATCCACAAAGCTGGTTTCTGCTTTTCCTTCGAGAGGGATTTCCAAGAAAGGAGGCCCAGCCAACACTAGGTGCAATCCACGCGCACACAGAGGCGTTACTTCTGAGCACCTCCTGCAGGCGTGTCTGCCACGCGTGTGGGTCATGAAAACTACGTCTTCCCTCCGAACCGAATGGGCTTCGCGGGAACGAGTCTGCCTCCCTTGTCCTGCTCCCCCGCGGCAGCACCGCGGCGGCCGTCATGACCCTGGGTGGGGCAGCCGCTGAGTCAGCCTCCGTCCCCGTTAGTGACACGTGCCCCCACCCCCGAGCACGACCGAGTCACCGATGGAAAACCACGGGGACTCAGCCCTCGGGACGGAAGCACCCTGGTTCCAACAGAGCCACGCACAGAATCCCACCTTTGTCCTCCTGCAGTTTCCAAGGCTGACGCACCTTTCAGAAAGCAATCATGTGCCCAGTTCCACCAAGGTCAGCTGACAACACGACTGAGTTCATTTCTGGAGAGAAGACTCGCCCTTCCCTAAGCACAGGTGGCTCGGATCTTTATTTTAGGGTTCAGAAGAAAACAGACCTGGGTCAGGAGTTCTTTGTGGTGCAGCAGGTTAAGGATTCAGCATTGTCACAGCTGTGGCTCGGGTCACTACTGTGGCACGGGTTCAATCCCTGGCCCAGGAACTTCCACACGCCACAGGTGTGACCAAAAAACCACAAAAGAACAAAACACCTAGGCCCGTTACACCCATTTACCTGCTACGACCCGTCAGGAAAATGTCAGTACACACCTTACATACTAACGATCATTTAGTCTCCAGTCTCCAGGTAGAAATTTCAACAGAATCACACGTAAAAAGAAGAGTCTAACCTACTGCCTATCACTGAGACCCACACTGTGGAGAAACAGGAATATAAGACTTACTTTGTTTCATGGAGTTTTCAAATTTATTTCTAAGCTGGGGTAACAGCAGCGGATTTTTGAACCCTAAGTGGAATATAACTTTTAATTATTTATGCAAAAATGCATTGGCAAGACGATACCTAAAGTTTCTGACATATTTTCCTTTTTGTAGCTTCTCCAAGTGAGACGTCGAGAGCAGCTCTCCTGCGATGGGCCTCAAAAATAAGTGCAGGGAAGAAGGTAACAGATGGCCTGGATTAAATCTGAACAGCGATAAGTGACGGCTCTTAGGACAGCTGGGCGACGTACTCCTCACTCAAAAACATGTTTGATCTGAAACACAGAAACAATCTATGGTTTCCATGAAAGTGAAAGAAAAATGAGGCTGAATGTGGAGTAAGTCGCTGGTTTTCTCTCCAATATGGTCTGTGCTGCTGCAAGAGCCATCTGCTCTGTTTGATATAAATGGGGTACAACTGAAATTTAAACTTTTTACATTTAGAAGCAGTGATCAAACATTTATGCCACATAGTCATCAATAGCGGGGGGGTGGGGAAGAATGACTATTGCGGAAAAAAAAATAAAGCTGCCCTAACCCTAAACGGTCAGGTTTCATGTCCCTCATCATCAGGCCTGTGAAAGAGTCTGCGGAGCTGTGCTGAGAACGGGGCCCAAGTTACTGTGCAGGAGGAGTGGTCACTAGCAGGCAAGGTCCAGCCCAGACACATCAATAAAATCCACCATTCAAAGAACCCCTGCAGAAACGTGTGCTGAAATTCCTAAATTTCCCACGTTACTGAATCTGCCTCAGAGATGGAAGCATGGAGAGCTGGCCTCCATGGAAACTGCAACCAAGGAGAGCCCACAACACTGAAAAATGCTGAGACCTCCCCTCCCAGGCCAGCGCTGCCCAGCCAGCCTCGCGCAGGGGGAGGGGAGGGGAAGGGAGGGGAGGGGCAGGGAGGGGAGGAGGCCAGGCCGGCCTCTGTCCGCCCCCCACATGGGGACACCTGGTGCGTGTGTAGTGCGGGGACAGCAAGCCGCCAGCGGCAGCTCCCAAACACCCTCTGAATTCCGGAGCCACAAATCGGACACAGGTGTGAGCCAGACATGCGAAAGCTGCAAGACGATCATTTCACAGGCACACACACATTCTCACACGTCTTAAAGAAAGTAAAATGAAACAAGGACAGAAATAAGAAAAAGCGAGAAGAAAAAAGACCCCCTACTCCACCTGAAGCAGCAGGTGCCACTTGAAAAGCTGTGACCCGCAGACCTACATGCAGGGCCTGTGATGGAGACTCGGGCTCGGGAGCTCGGCCTGCCCGGACAGGCTCATCCAAGGCTCTCCTGTGACAGAGACTAGACATGACAGGTGCAGCAGAGATGAGAGGCCCCCAGGAAGGAGGGAGCCCGGCCGGGGTGAGCGGGGCCTCCCTGGGCCGTGCCTGCTGCAGGAGTGTAGGCGTGCTGGCTGCAGCGAAGAGCCCGGGCCGACACGGAAAAAGCCCTGCCCGAGGTGCTCTCAGGAGAAAGGCCGCGGCCGGATTCCACTCCAGCGGGTGCCTCAGGGTCTGGTTCCACTCAGAGCTCCAGTCCAGCTGACTCTCCCCGTCCGACGCTTCTCCTAACCTGTACCCACTGTGCAGACAATGTACCGTGGAGCCCAGCGGACCCATCCACATGGGGCCTCGTATGAAACTGGCTCCTGCCAGAGGGGCACGGGAGCTTCGGACTCTATTTCAGACAAAAAGGAAAGAAAGTAATTTTTTGAAATAGGGAAGCATAAGGCAGCAGACGCAGAAAAGGTTCGGTACAAATCACAGAGCACCAAAGGAAAGGGGCCGTTCCTCTCGGCTCAGAACCAGAGACAGACGTGAGAACCTCGAGGAAGCCTTGCTGAAAGTTAGGTTCAAAGGCCGTCCTTGCACAGACATCCTCTCACACACGGAAAACCGGAAGTACCCCCGGCGCCCCAGGCGGAGGGACTGCTGCCAGCGTCTGGCTCGGCTCCTCTTCTCCGCTGGGCTTTCCTGGCGTAGATCGCTCCATCTGCGTGACTGCTCAGCTTCCTTCTTCGTTTAAGATTATTCCGTAAGAACTTTCTTTCGTCCTTAGAAAACTGTCCACAGGTAGGATTTAAGAGCGTAGGGCACCATCGCCTGCTCACAGCTGCTCCTCCATGACTCTCTTCTGCACAGGAAGGCCGCTCCCAGTCAGCAAACGCCCTGAGGGGCCGCGGCAGGTGTGCAGGGACGGGCAGCAAGCAAAACCCAACAGAAAGGGGGTTCGAGTCCATTTACGACTGCCACGCTGGGAAAGCCCTGTCCACGCTCTTGCATGTTATTCAGCCACTTCTTCCAGGGTCCTCCCAAATCCGGACAGCTAGTCCTTCAGTGATGGGGGACCGACAGCCGAAGAGGGGCTCTTAGGTAAACCGCCCGCCTGCAGCCGGCGCCCCACGTCCGCTCTGCCTCCTGGCGCCAGCGCTCCTTCACTGCAGACACGTTCCAGCTCCCGAGGGATCATGCTGGGCCACAGCTGGTCGGCAGCAAGGGCTCCTGCCTCTGGCTGTTGTAGCTATTCCCTCCTGGAGAAGCCGCCGCCCGTGGTCATGGAAGCCTGCACGAGCGGCCGTCCCAGCATCCCCGCGCCAAGAGCACCTGAAGGGGTCTGAACGTCCCTCCACAGCACAGGCTGCCCAGCGTCTCCAGGGAGAGCATGCTGGCACATTCCAGCTCCTCGGGGAAGGCGGTGCGGGCAGAGAGCACAGACGGGAGGCCGACCCAGCCCAGCGCCGCCACTGCGGGTGGTTCTCCCACCATCGGCTCCAGCGGCTCTAACCACGTGCCCTCAGCTTCCCCCGACGACCTAGGTGCCCCCGGCCCCCGCTCACTGGGGCTGGCCTGCGGTCAGGCCGCCTGGGACCCAAGGGGCCCGGTGCTCAGGTGCACACAAACCGCCCTCGCAACAGCAGGGTCCCGCCCGGGGGAGGCACTCCGTGCAGAACCGCCAGCGCACAAACGTGCGAGAAAATGCGGGGAGACTTGTTTCCTGGTTCCTCACTACACTTGCAGCCTTTTCTGTAAAACGCAGCTTAAATCCAGGCAGGCGCGGGAGCAGGTTCCCACGACACGCCGCGGACTATGCACTAGCTGGTCTGAAGCATCGGGTCCAGTTCCCCGGGCGAGAGCAGCTCCTTAAAGGCGGGCGGCCCACAGGGCACAGAGGCTGGAGCACCCCAGCCCCGCGCACACGCCCGCCCGGACGATGGAGGCGCAGACGCCGAGCCGCGCGCCGCGCGCTTCCTCAGACGTCCCCACGGGGCCCAACAGGCAGCAGCAGCACGGAGGAGTGCAGGCGCCCGAGGAGGCAGCGAAGGCGGTCCCTGCCCTGCCGAGGGTGGCCTGGTGTTGCGCACCCAGAGGGTGGCCCTCGTTTTATGTGGACTCGTTTAGGGGAGGACGTGCCAGCAACCCGGACTCCAGCGGCTCCACTGTCCTCAGACAGCTCCGGGCGGCGTGAGCCCACCGCGCCGGAGAGCCCGCGCCTCGTGCCCCAGTGACAGGCACGGTTCAGGTGAAAGGAGGCCCAACTGAGAAAAACATCACCTGGGAGCTCCTGTCGCAGCGGAAACAAATCCGACTAGTACGAGGATGCGGGTTCGATCCCTGGCCTCGCTCAGTGGGCTAAGGATCCCGCGTTGCTGTGGCTGTGGTGTAGGTCAGCAGCTGTAGCTCCGATTTGACCCCTAGCCTGGGAACCTCCATATGCTGCGGGTGCGGCTCTAAAATGCAATATATATATATATATATATATATATACACATACACACACAAAACATAATCTCAAATTCCTGGCTCTGCATTTGTTAGCTGTGCAATTTTGAACAAATTAGAACCAATCAAAATTTCTGTCTATATCAATTAAGACACTTTCAGTTGCAAGTCAGAAAAGACATGACTGAAACTGGCTTTAAGGCAGGGAATGTGTCGGTTCACGTCTCTGATGTTTCTAATTCCGACGCCAACAGGAGCGTCGGCTGTTCATTTTATTTTAGTTTTACAGCTACACTTGCAGCATATGGAAGTTCCTAGGCCGGGGTCAAATCGGAGCTGCAGCTGAGGCCTACACCACAGCCACAGCAATTCTGGATCCTTAACCCACTGAGTGAGGCCAGGGATCGAACCCACATTCTCACAGACACTATGTAGGGTCCTTAACCCACTATGCCACAGCAGGAACTCCTTGCTTTAGCTGTTCCGAACTTTACAAAAGTGGAGTCTCACTGTGTACGCGTCTCCCTCCGGCTAGGATCGTGCTTGTGGGATTTGTCTGTGTCGTTCTGTGTATCAGTGGTCACTGTTTTCACTTCTCTGTAGTATTGCCTAGTACGGACAGGCCTCAGTCGCGTCCACATCCCCCCATGTGCACGGAGAAGTCACTTCCGGCTGGGCTGCTGTAAACCGCGCTGCTGGAGCATTCCCACACACCGTTTCTTCTGTCTACCCGAGTACGTGCTCTTGTCAGGTGAGAACTGCAGTGGAACCCCTGGACCATAAGAGACGAGTGTGTCTGGCTTTCAGTGCGGGGCGTCTTTGGCCGTGTCCTCTGTACACCTACCGAGGCCTTCTGTCTGGAATTTATCCCCGGGTGCAACTGGTGAATCACAGGGAAAGAGTACACATGCCTAGGGTTGCAACTTGATCTGAATTTACAGGCAAAAGTTGTTCAAAATATTCCCTCGTTGTCTTACTAATATCTACAGGTTCTATAGTGATATCCACTTTTTATTTCTGGTATTGGTGATCTGGTCCTTCCTTCTTTTACTGATTAGTCTTGCCAGAAACATACCTTAAAATCTTGTTAAAGAATCAGTTATTGGCTTTGTTCACTCTCTCTGCTATACTTTTGTTTTCTACTACAGTATTTTTTATTCTTTATTTCCTTTCATTTCTTAGTTAAGTTTCCTATTCTTTTTCTAAATTCTTTTTTTTTTTTTTTTTTTGCCTTATCTAGGGCCGCACCCGCGGCATATGGACGTTCCCAGGCTAGGGGTCTAACAGGAGCTGTAGCTGCCGGCCTTCGCCACAGCCACAGCAACTCGGGATCTGAGCCGCGTCTGCAACCTACACCACAGCTCACAGCGACGCTGGATCCTTAACCCACTGAGCAAGGCCAGGGATCGAACCCACAACCTCATGGTTCCTAGTCGGATTCATTAACCACTGAGCCACGATGAGAACTCCATCTTTTTCTAAATTTTTGAGAGAGCTACTTGAGTTATTTATTTTAAACTTTTCTTCTTTTCTAATAAAGCATTTAAGATCATAATTTCCAGAGTTCCCACTGTGGCTCAGTGGGTTAAGAACTGACGTAGTGTCTGTGAGGACATGGATTCTATCCCTGGCCTCCATCAGCAGGTTAAGGATCTGGCGTTGCCACCAGCTGTGGCGCAGGTTGCATATCCGGCATTGCTGTGGCTGTGGAAGTAGGCTGGCAGCTGCAGCTCTGATTTGACCCTAGCCCGGGAACTTCCATATGCCACAGGTGCGACCATTTAAAAAAGAAAAAGAAAAAGAAAAAAGATCATAATTCCATTCTAACCAAAGCTTTAGCTGTATCCCACAAATTTATGTTTTGTTTTGTCATTCAGTTCAAGACAGCTTCTAATTTCTGCTGATATTTCTTCTTTGACATACAAGGTATTTAGATGAGTACTGTCTAATTTCCAAGTTTTTAGAGATTTTCTACTTCTCCTTTATCAACTTCTAGCTTAATTCCTTAAGTCACAGAATACCGTGAGTGATTTCAATCTTCAGAAATGTTTTTGCACAACATGAGATCAGTCTGGATAACGTTCCACGCCCATGAAAAGGGCGTGCACTCTCTCGGGAGGGGCGCAGGGCTCTGCGTGAGTCTGTTAGGTCAAGTGTGTCCATCCTGGTTTTCAGATCTTATCTTCATGGACTCTGTTCTGTCAATTAGTTAGAGAAATGCGCTGAAGTCTATAATTACACATTCTTCTACCTTTCTTTGATTCTCCCAATTTCTGCTTTATATATTTGAAGTTACATAGTCAGAGGCATCAAATTTATAATTATTGTATGTTCTGATAGACTGGCCCTCTGGTTTTATTATGACCCTTTTATCACTAAAAGTGCTTCCTGCCTTAAAGTCTACGTTGTACTTTGGTGTAATTATGCCAGATACCTTTAGGTTAGTATTTTCACGGTGCCCTTTCCCCAGCGCTTATTTTCAATTTTTTCTATCCCCCAATTTAAGGGTAACAAGCAACATACGAAAGGTTTTGTTTGGGGCGTAATAACAGTGGGCCCACAAAGCTGTGCTCGGCTCAGTGTGCAGCGAAGCTAACCGTTCGTACACACATGCCATTCCTTCCCAGCGTCTCTGGTTACCACACAGCACTGAGGAGAAGCCCGTGCTGTGCTGCTCACTGCCCAGCCTACATATGGGAGCGTGTGTGTCGGTCTCTACCCCCTCATTTATCCCTCCGCCCTCCACGTTCCCCTTTGGTAACCATAAATGTGGTTTCAAAATCTTTATTTCTGTTTTGTAAATTCTTTGGTATCATTTTTATTAGATTCCCCATTTTAGTGACCTCATATGATATTTGTCTTTCTCTGACTTACTTCTCTTAGTACGATAATTTCTAGATCAATCCATGTCGCTACCAATGGCATTATTTCATTCTCTTTATGGCTATAGGTTCCACATCTTCTTAATCCACTCACCTGTCCGTGGACATTTAAGTTGCTTCCATGTCTTGGCTGTTGTGATTAGTGCTGCAATGAACACTGAGATGCATGTATCTTTTTGAATTATGCTTTTCTCCAGATATATGCCCAGAAGTGGGATTGCTGGATCATGTGGTGGTTTCATACTGTTTTTTTAAGGAAGCTGTGCACTGTTCTCCTAGTGGTCACACCAGCTTGCATTCCCACCGACAGTGTAGGGCTCCCTTTCCTCCACACCCTCTCCAGCATTAATTGTCTGCAGACTTTTGATGACGGCCCTTCTGACTGGCGTGGGCGATACCTCTTCGCAGTTTTGATTTGCATTTCTCTAATCATCAGTGATGCTGAGTATCTTTTCACATGCTTTTTGGCCATCTGTCTGTCTTCTTTGGAGAAATGTCTGTTTAGATCTCCCGACCATTTTTTTCATTGGGTTGTTTGTTTTTTTTGTTTTTGTTTTTGTTTGGTATAAAGCTGTATGAGATGTTTGTATATTTTGGAAGTTAATCTCTTGTCGGGGACTTCATTTGCAAAGATTTTCTCCCATTCTGTGGATTGTCTTTTCCTTTTGTTTATGGTTTCCTTTGCTGTGCAAAAGCTTTTAAGCTTAATTAGGTCCCGTTTGTTTATTTTTGTTTTTATTTTCATTTCTCTAGGAAGAAAAGGGTTTTGAATTTAATGACAATCTTTTCTGACTGGACAGCACTTTGTTTTCAAGACGACCACCGGTACACTCAGTGCGCACCTACTGTCTCACGGCCGCCCTTCCGTCCCACCTGCTCTGCGTCCTTTTCTCTGCCTACTGCCTTCTTTTGGATTGAGTATTTCTATTATCCCTCTTTCCCCTTTCTTAGCTCAGTAGCTGTTTTTTCTGCAGTCACTACAGAAATTATAGCGTGGTCCCTTATGTCCCACAGTGTAACCTGGTCGTTATGTCCCAGGTGGTGCTAGAACAGCTCACTGCCTTGAGGTCCAAGTCTGTGTGTATTTGTCACCGGCCGCGCCCCTCCTCCCCGGCCTCCCGGCTTCCGGGCCCTTCCATCAGAGCTCCCTTCACAGAATCCCTTCTCCTCTCAAGTCCTGTTTGTCTGGATCAGTCTCTCAAGTCCTGTTTGTCTGGATCAGTCATTATGCGGCCTTCATGTCTTCATGAACAATCATTGCAGAGAGTGTTAGGTATCTAGGTGGCCAGCTGTTTCTCTCGCCACACGAGAAGTGGACACTATTTCCTTGTAGGCAAAGACGCTACCTAAACATCTGCTCCAGGGCTTGATACTCAGACGCCCAACCCCTCCAGGACCAGCCCCCAGGAGCCAGGTGCTCTCCAGAAAGGCCCTACCCACAGCCATGAGCCTGGGAGGTGTCACCGACTTTGTACAGAAGCACTCAGGGTGTGAGCACAGCGCCAGCCAGACTTACTCCACATGCGTGATGATGACGACACGACGGTCAGAGGATCACCCTCTGACCACCCAACGTGGTCAAAAACCCAAAAGCCATGGATTGCCCAAACCTGAGCTGAGAACATCTCCACGTGATGGCTAAAGGGGCCAAAACAGGACACTGGAACCTAAGTTTTCATCACTGGAGAATTAAAGAAACAACATGTCCTTGGGAGTTCCCTTCAAGGCACAGCGGTTAACGAGTCTGACTAGCATCCATGAGGACACAGGCTCGATCCCTGGCCTTGCTCAGTGTGTTAAGGATCCAGCGTTGCCGTGAGCTGTGGTGTAGGTTGCAGACGCAGCTCAGATCCCATGTTGCTGTGGCTGTGGCGTAAGCCAGCGGCTACAGCTCCTGCTGGACCCCTAGCCTGGCAACCTCCATATGCCACGGGTGCGGCCCTAGAAAAGGCAAAAAAAGACCAAAAAAAAAAAAACTACAACGAGATTCCACCTCACACCAGTCAGAATGGCCACCATTAATAAGTCCACAAACAACAAATGCTGGAGGGGGTGTGGAGGAAAGGGAAACCCCCTGCACTGTTGGTGGGAATATAACCTGGTGCAACCACATGGAAAACAGTACCTTAGTAAACTATACATAGAACTACCATATGACCCAGCAAATCCACTCTTGGGCATATATCCGGACAAAATTTTCCTTGAAAAAGACACCTGCACACACATGTTCATTGCAGCACTATTCACAATAGCCAAGACTTGGAAACAACCCAAATGGCCATTGACAGATGATTGGATTAAGAAGATGCAGTATATATACACACTGGAATACTACTCAACCATAAAAAAGAATAAAATAATGCCATTTGCAGCAACATGGATGGAATTAGAGACTCTCATACTAAGTGAAGTAAATCAGAAGGAGAAAGACAAATACCATATGATATCACTTATATCTGGAATCTAACAGACTGCACAAATGAAGCTTTCCGCAGAAAAGAAAATCACGGACTTGGAGAACAGACTTGTGGTTGCCAAGGGGGAGGGAGAGGGAGCGGGATGGTCTGGGAGTCTAGGGTTCAGAGCTGTAGACTATGGCCTCCGGGATGGAAAAGCAAGGAGATGCTGCTGTATAGCACCAGGAACTATGTCTAATCACTGGTGACAAATCTATATCCGTCTGCGTAACCGGGTCACCATGCTGTACAGCTGAAAAACTGACAGAAAACTGTAAACCAGCTATAATGGAAAAAAAATAAAAAAGAGAGACAGATTCAAGGGGGCTGCAGCAGAGAAAATCCGAGACCCCTGGGGTGGCAGTGAAGCCACACGCCCCACTTCCTCGGCAGGTGCACGACCAGAAAGAGCCCTCTGCGCTCGCGGGGCTGCAGTAGAGGCCGCCCTTCCTCCTCGCCTTCCCTGCACAGCCACTCGGCTGCTGTATCCAGGCTCGCTCCCAACACCAGGGCTGCATCTGGCAAAGCCACCGCTCGCCGCAGGGGGTCCGGCCTGGCTCGGCGGGCCTGCTCGCTGGTGTGGACGGGGTGTCGAGGCCCCCAGCTGCCTCTCTCCACTCAGCACTGGCCGCACGTCACCCACACGTCCTGCCACCCAAGAGACAGTGCGAGGAAGTGATGGTGGCCGTTACCCAGCCGGGTCTCAGACACTCGCACGTCTAGCGGGGCCGCTGGGAGGTGACAGAAGGGTCCCCAGCGGCCGCGCGCGGGGAGCCGTCCTCGGGGCCCGCGTCCCAGGGAGGCGGTTCCTGTCCGCGTGCCTGTCAACGGCCGTCAGGCTCGGGGGCCCGAGCATCCGCCCACATACTCACCGGATAAGGGGGAGTTCACACGTTTTCTCCCGGGGTCTGAGAAGAGAGCGGTTCTCTGACGCCAGCCTCACGGCTCCACCCCGCTCTCGACGGCCTGCGGTGACGTGAGAGGAAAGTCTCGGCCGACTCCTTCGCGTTGCGCCGTCTGCGGGCACCGCGTCCTCCCGGCCGGTGTAGGCAGGGGGGTTTCCACCGCGACCCATCCTCACCGTCTGTGAGGTGTGCTCCGCAGCAAGGAGCAGGACGGGGGACGTGTGTCTGCCTGTCCCCACGCTTTCCAGGGCTCACGGCTCTCTCCTGGGGTCACCAGGAAGCCCCGGAGTCCAGGTGGTGACACCACAGAGGGACAACTGACCACAGCCCAGGGTCACAGGTCAGAGCGTGCTCAGCAGCCGGCTGGACAGGCCTCAGCGAGGGACACAACGGCCTCCCGCCCCTCCATGAGCAAAGGGACACCCACAGCGTTCCAGACCTTTGGAATCTGTTACCCCTTCAACGGCACGACCTTGTCCTCTGACCCCCCCAAGCTGGAGGCAGCGCCTGAAGCAGCGTTCGCGCTGAGGACAAACCCCTCCATCTGTTGAACTCACACCGTGCGGAACGAAGTCTCAGCATACCCTTGAATTTAACTTTCTCTTCCTCAAGAAGGGAGACCCGGGTTCAAACTATCTCTTAACTGTACGAACATCCATTACGTCTGCTGGACATGCCGAAACAGGAGGACGTTTTAAGGAATTGCTTCAATCAGTTAAAACAAGGGAAACAAACCGCTCCAGGTCACTGCAGAAGTGACAGCGGCAGGCGCCGAGGATCGAGAGGCGCTAAGGAAGCACGGGGCAGGCGGCGGCGCAGTCCACACCTGACGGATTTCACCGCGTCGCCATGCTCACACCTGCTCACAGGCCTTCAGGACACGTGTCAAAGTGTTTGCCAGAAGCCGAGTTCCTCTGGCGTCCCGGACGATTTAAGCAGACGGTTCTTCACGTCCAGCCTGGGCGGTGGCTCTCCTGGAGGAGCCACAATTTCAGAAGACTGAACAGTGTGCAGACCGCGTCTCATTTGCGCAGTGGAGCGCGGGCTTTCCTGTGGGGGGCGGCCCCCCACGCACACCTGCCGCCCCGGAAGGGCCGCGCGCCGTCCCCCCCACAGGAAAGCCCGCGCTCCACTGCGCAAATGAGACGCGGTCTGCACACTGTTCAGTCTTCTGAAATTGTGGGGTTTTCATAGGCACCGTGGAAGTCTAAGTTGATTTTTTCCTTTCTTCATTCAAAAAATAAAAAAGTAACTTACAATGGAAGTAAATTCCCTTCCTATGCCGGGCCCCCACCTACAGGTGCCAAGCGACCCTGGCACCCTCCACAGAACGTCTTCACACTTGAGCACATGTGTTAAACATAACAGGGAGTCACTCCTGCACTTCTTTAGTCTTCTTGTGAAATGTAATGAACATAGAAAAATGTGCACAAAAACATATGGTATAACAAACAATTAAGTGAATATTCATATAATCACCCCCCAGGTCAAGAAATACACACCTGCCAGCAGCCAGAAGCCCCCATGCCAAGCACACCTGCCCAGGTAACTGCTCTGTTCTCTATCTAGTCTTTTCCAGCTTGGAACTGGATCCGTGTGGCATGGGATCTTTTGTGCCTTCCTTCTTTCACTCAACTTTGTTATCCAGTCACCATGGTTTGTACAGTGTCACTACTGTGGAATGTTCCTACTATATGAATTTATTAAATACACAACATATTCATTCATATTCATGAAAATAAATACTCGAACAATAAACAAAAATACCAATTTCGCAGTATAAAGATTTGTTTCACCTCCTCTACCCTCAAGTGCGTGGCCCATTTCCGAAATAGCACTGCTCAGGAACTTTGCTGCGTGCCTATCTTGGGCCTCTCAGGGCGCTGCCTGGCTGCCGTCCAGGGATTGCTGGAACTCGGTGGCGTCCACTCCACACGCAGACACGCGTCCCCGTGCTCTGCCTTCTCCGCAGCTCCGGGATGGGCAGACTCAAGCTTCTGCCGGTCAGCGCGGCTTCCATTTCGGTTCTCCGACTCCGTAACCAGGCTGAACACCACCCTGTGCTTTTCTGTCTTCTGAGTCTCCTCCTCACAAGTTCCGGCTCAAATGCTTTGCCGGGTTTTTCTTAGTTGTCCGTCTTTTCCTAAAGACTCGCTGGGGTCTTTGCTACTGCCCGTGAGCTCTCTGCTGGGTACACACACTTTAACTTCCCCGAGACTCTCACTTGTCCTGTCCTTGTTACAGGGTGTTCTTGATTTGAAGGTAGCTGAAATGACAAATCTTTTACTTCGCAGTCAGTGTTTCAACGCTTTGTCCACTCTGAGACGCTGAAAATGTTCTGTCATCTAAAAACCTTCACAGTTGTCACTGAGGCCAGAGACGCCCATCTGTCTGTGAGCAGCTAGGTCCAACTTCATTGTTTCTAGAACGGATCCAATTGCTCCGCATCTTGGCCTTTTCATTCAGTGTCTTCGGATCTTTCTGTCTCTGCACACGCACAGGCCCAACTTAAGGATAAACCAAAATGTGAAGGGTATGTAGGATGTTAATGGGTGTTTTCCATTCCAGTGTTTCAAAGAATCATTTTACAGCCGACTCTTTACACACACACTTAAGCATATTCATTGGGGAATTTCACAGGAGTAGGCCTGGCAGTTAGAACTATGTACATTTCAAATTTCTTTGCTTTAAAAAATTAATTCCCTGTCAAAATTATTACAAATTCCCCAAGTCTTCTTCTAGTACTTATCAAATCGCATTATACGTGTAAGTCTTTGAGCCATCTGGATTTTATTTTGGGGTAAGGAGCTTGGGCGGGATCCAGCTATATATTTTCCAAATGTCTGGCCAGTTGTCCCCAAATCATTATTGAACTACATCTTTCCCTGCTGATTTTAAATGTCATCATTATCATATACTAAATACCCATATGCATTTGGGTCTATTTCTAGGCTTTCCATTCCTCGTCTCCATCCGCCTGCCTGCTCACGATCACAGCCACTCAGCGTAAACACTCCGTCACCACAGCACCAGGCCTGGGATTCGGTCAACAGCCCCACCGACGGCCCTGCTTCACCACCTCCCGTCGTTTCTCGACCTGAACTTTAAAACTAGTTTGCTCAGTTCCAAAAGAAATTTTGTTACCGTTCTGTTGTGCTCACTTTCTTAATTCAGAGAGACCCGAGCGCTGCCACGCTGACCCTCCCGCCCAGGAACGCCGTCTGACTTCCCGGGTTCGCTCCCGCCTGGGCGCCGGCAGAGCTGCGACTGGCCTCTGGCCTCGCAGGCACCCCCCGCTGCGCCACATGCTCCCTCCGCTTCCCTCTAGGGTCACGGGCTTGGGCCTCAAGACGCCCCGTGGCGTTTGCTTAGTCAGGGCAGCCAGCAGTAAGTCCTCCCAGCTTTTCCGTGGACCCATGACGTCATTATTTCCCTTCCCTTCTAGAAAGGTGCTTTCTCTGGTGTGGAAGTTCAGTCTGGCAGACGTCCCTCGAGCCATCATCTTCCATCGAGGCCGTCACCTGCATTAGGAGCCGGGCCAGCGCGTGGGCAGAGAACACAATCACAGGCAGTTTCTCCTGAGCCTGTGAGTGAGCTGGGGGTCAGCCAGGGGTGGCTGCGACCCTCCTCCTCCCGTGGGGCCAGTGGGTGGCTCAGTCGTATCTTCGTGACAGTGTCGGGGGGGCAAAGAGGTCTGCAGCCTCAGGACCAGCCCCTGTGATCCCACCCTCGGCCGCCTGGGCAGAGCCAGCCAGCAGCTGAGTCCGGGGTGAGGCGGGGGGCTAGCTGGCCGAGGGCGGGTGCACAGGCAGAGGGAAGCATGGGCCGGGCTGCAGTCTTCCCTGCTGTCTTCTTAGAACCTCTGAGGTCACACATCCTTTCCTGGCCTTTCTGGCCACTTAAAATGTGTACTTCCACAATTTCACTGCACTGTTCCCGGGCTGGGGGTGGGTCCTCCTGGCATCCACAGTGCTTGTCAACTTGGTGCCTGACGTATTCCACGCAGTTTGAGGCCTGCTCGTCTCCACCTCTCCCGACACGGCCTCTGCCCCTCCCGCCCCCCGCCCCCCTTACAGAGCTCCTTCGTCGCTCCCCCTCTGCCTGCTTCCCACGCTTTTCCCTCTGGATCTGGTCCCCGGACCTGCCTCACTGATCCCCACTCAGGCTGGGTCTGATCCGCTGCCAGACCCATGGATTTCATTCCTAAATTCAGTATGTGCAGTTTTCAGGGCTCAAATCTCCACGTGGCTCTTTTCTATAGATGGTACTTCCCTGAAATTCTCCACGTAGCCACTGTCGTTTCAAATACCTGAATCGTCCTGATCTCAGGGTCTGAGGCTGACGGTTTCGGTGCATCTGCCTCCACCGTCTGCCCGTTTCTCTCTGTCCTGTCACTTGACACGGAGGCAGTTTTGACACAACGCTGAGGGAATACTGTGTGAAAATGGAATAGGCTCTCACCCCACACGGGGCTTCCGGCAGCGGGTGGTGTGGGGCGGCCCATGGCACAGGGATGATGGCGGTGCAGCAGCAGGCAGTGCGCGGCAGACCGCAGGATGGAGCAGCAGCGGGCGGTGCGGGGAAGCCCACCTGCACCCGTCACCAGCTGGGGTGACACCCTTTCTCCTGTTGCACTTACAGCCTTGCAAGGCACTGGCACTGACTTAAAGCCTGGCTTGTCACCAGGTCCCACAGCCCGGCAGGCCCTGAACAACAGCTCCTAAGCCCCGGAGCGCAGCTCCCGCCCTCAGCAGCGCTTTCTCTCCCGCCCGCCCTCCCAGAACACTGATCGCTGACCCTCCCGTTGCGGCCCGGGGCTTCCACTGCAGTCCCCCAACTCCCCAGTACCTTCTGCCGGAGGTTTCTGTTCTTTCTCCAGCATGTCTGATAGTTTTAAGGCAAACTTAGTCTGCTGGAAACTGGCTGCTACACTGAGAAGCAGAAGCCCCCGAGCGGAATTCAGGGGTTCATTAGTGGGCTGCACATTCTTCAGAGCCTTCCAGACGGTTTTACTTTCTTCGCAGATGTTTTATTCCACTGCGTTTTCTGTTGGTTGATGGTATTTAGGAAAACTCCATTTCTTCCAAATCGTGTAACCACTCACCCCACTGAAGGCTGTCAGTCATTCCTCAGTGGCTCACCGAGGTGGGCCAGGTACATAATCACCTCCTCCAATAATGACCATGTGGTTCTTTCTTTTGAAATCTATGCAGCTATAAATTTTACCATGTGAAGGCACAGATGTTGAATTTTCTCAATCTCTTTTTGGTATCCTGCAAACAAACATGCATTTTCCCCTTTAACCCATTAAGATGGTAAGTCACATTAACTTTCTCGGAATGAGCCCAGCTGACCCTGCCCAGCACTCTTCCATGTGCTGCTGCACATGTTAGTAACACCTTATTTAGAGCTCGTCCAAGGATGCTTGGGCGGAACTGTGTTATGAGTTATTTTGTGTGAGAGCTGTCTTCTACAGCTTTTTGCATCAATGCTGTCTTTGGAATAGAGAATTTAAGGTTTTCTGTGAGTTATGCTCCAAAGCTGTTGAATTACCACTGGATTTATCAGTTCTTCGGAAGGTGACAGAAAGGTGGCGTTTTTATAGACCATGTCACTGTAATAATTTGCTCTGCATAGTTCACCTCTTCTCAAATGGACTTCTTAAGGCAAAGTAGCCCCTTACACACACGCAAATACAGACGGGCGGGTAGCGGTACCTCACGCAGCCCTCCTGGCGATGAAGCTTTGTCTGGACAGCAGCTGGGTCCAGGGACAGCCGCCAATCTGCTCCCGCTCCTAAGCGAAGACCGTCAGGCAGCCGAATGGACTAAGCACACTGACACCAGCGCCGGGGCACAGAGGATCGAGACTGCCCCCTCCCCAGGGAGGCAGACAGCTGCAGACAACCACCACAGCGAGGTCAGGGAACATCCAGAGAAAAACTGTGAAAACTTGGTAATTCCTGCCTAGAGTTTTCTTCTTTCTCCACAAGGCTACTCATCCTCGACCCTCTGAGCCTGGACGGCTTCCCCAGCGAGGCGGGGTCAGACGCTCCACCTGTCAGTGGAGAGCCTTTGCCGTCATTCAGACACCCGCCTCCGCGCCCCCCTGCACCCTTCGGGGGCGTTAAACCCCAGCCCCAGCCAGTTTCTGGCCGGACACTCATAAACAGCAGCCTCTTCACAAAGTGGGGCATGAGTGAGTGGACAGATTTTCCGGGCAATAAAGAGGGACTGTGACAACTTCGGTATTAATTTTAGGGCCCCAAACTATTCACCTTGTTAAAGGTGTTAAAGGTTATATTTCGGGAGAGAGTGAATTAGATGGGAATGTGTGTACTATATAAATTCAAGAGAGAATTATAATGACGATACCCTTGTAAATGCATAAAACATGTCCAAGTGCAGGAAAAACACTAGATAAAAAGATAAAAACTAAGTTGCCTCAGATGATAGGACCCTGGACTCACCTTGGCCGGTTACAAGGGGACAAGAGCAGGAGCAGGGTCCCCGTGACCAAGGGCAGGCGTGCACAAGGCAACACACGGGGTCGACCAGCAGCCCTCGGACTGGACCGCCAGGCGGTGCTCCAGGGGCAGGCGAGTGCTTCCAGGCAGGCCGCCTGGGGAAGGGGTGGCAATTTCTGCTCTGACTGGAACCTCAAGTCAATTGACTATTTAAAATCACGTATATGCATTACTTTGATAAAATTATTTAAGGGAAGTTTAAAGCAGCATTCCCATAAACATAAAGTAAACACTGTGTCTGCTCCCACCACCTCTGCGGTGGCTGCTGTTGCCAACGCCAGGAAACATCACTTAGCCAGACAGTCCGGGGCAGGCAGGCCATAAACCATATGCAGAACAGCTAACGTCCACATCGGGGACAGGTGCCACACACTGGACACTGCCCTAAATGCAGTCCAGCGGCCTCCAGGAGACGCTCACTAAGACCCAGTCACGTGCTTGACTCGGGCACGCAGCCTCTGACCTCCTGAGTCTACAGCATGGCGCACCAGGGTCACACGTGCTAGGCTGCCCGCCCAGGGACCTTGAGCCCAGACCGCCCCCCCTCGCCCGGCGGTCTCATCTGTGCAGTAACAGAAAGGACCCACCTGAGGCACACACAGAATTACCCCCTCACTTTACGTGGCATCAGAACTTAGGTGATTCTACGGCCTGAGACCTGGTCGCCCCCTCCCAGATCTGGCCTTGATGGCTTGGGTTGGGCTGGGTTGCACAGAATTGTTGCCAAGTGTTACCGTCCTGCTTTCCCAGCCCCTACCCTGTTTCTACCAAATAGCCTGGGAGTAGCCAGTCTAGGGTGCAACTGGAATGTCTGGCTCCCGTGAAATAAAGTATATGAAATCTCACATAAATTGTAAAACACTGTGCATGTATTAGCAGCAATTTGCAGCATTTTTACAGTTGTCTGTATCTCGGGCAAATACTCTTAATAACAAGGTACAGAATACTGCCGCTCAATTGGACTGGGCTTATTTACCTACGACAGTTTGGCATCACAATCTGCAGTTTCTTAAACGGCAGATTAGTCGTTTGCACTGATGCGCATGTCCACAGAGAAGGCTATTCTATGCTAGTGAACCATACAAGTAATAAGGGGGAGACCGAACTCCGTCTCCGTGCCTCCGGCTTGTGGCACAGAGCACAGCTCGCAGTTTCGCGTAGGTGCCATGGAATTCCAAGGGCTGGGAGGTTTCTCAGGAATCACCTGGCCCAGTGGTTCTCAACTGCAACTGCACATCAGAATCACTTCCGGGAGCTTCAAAAAAAGAAGACAAGAAGAAAAAGAAAGAAGCTGATGCCTAAGCCCCCACCCCAGATTCTGAGTGGACTCTGCCAGACAATGCCTGGCCATCGGTTGTTAAAGCTTCCACAGGCAGCTACGGCTGGTAACCCCAATACAGCCAATCTCCCCATTTTACAGGTGAGAAAGCTGGCTCCTTCGGTGAAGGATTAAATAGAAGGTCAAGGAAATGGCTGGTGCAGAGCCCAGAATGGCCCTCAGTTTTCTGACTTTCGGTCCAGTGTGTTCAGGCTACAGGTGTCGCGACCACACCGTGCATGTGAATGCACCCAGACACGCACACCAGGCGGCTCAAAGGCATCAAGTTCTCAGACTGAGAACGTGGAAATATTAATCCAAGTGAACAGACCCAAAAACGTGTGAAGTTTGGGTCTGGTCGTCCTGTTCAGGATTCCTTTTGAAGAGTGAAGAGACGAAGCGTGAATTGTCAGTGCACCTGATACACTACCGTTTGGGCCAGAGAAGAGCCCACCAGCCCTGCTGCAAACGCCGGCGCAAGCAGCTCAAGGCTCCCCGAGCCCCAGCTGGGCCCGAAGGAGGCGGGTGACTTGGGGCTTGAAGCCCACAGGCTGGCCAGAGCCAATCAGACTAAAGGTGGCACTGATGACCTGGGTGCTGGACACGCGAGAACGACAGCTGGGTCTCCGCGTGAGTGCCTTTCTGTTCCCTGAAATAAATAAGGACAACAAAATCCTACCAGGTCATGAGAGTTGCCATTGAACATTTGTTCAGGCCACTCGGCAAGTGAAAGAGAAAATCTAGCCAAAGGAAAACATAAGGAAAGGGATGGAGACTTTTCCTACCATCATAACAGGGTTTGATATGTTGAAAAATAGTAGAGGTGGAAGAATTTGGACACAGGTTATAGTCAAAGAAGATCACAGTGCTTTATTTCAACAACTGGGAAAAAAACGTACAATTTATTCCAATTTGCTGAAGAACTAAGTCTAACCAATAGGATCTGGAAAAGACACAAGGTGTGTTTCAAGCAGCACCTGGAATAATCGGCTTTGTTTCTTACATTTCTGTATCTACCAGAATCTCGAGTGACCTGACTCCAGGGAACTTCCCAGGCCGGTGCCCCAAGACGAGCCCCACCCTCTCCTCCAGGAGGGGGTCAGCAAGCCCCAAAGGCCCCTGCAAGGACGTTCCTAGCAGCCTTCCCACAGCAGCCGAACACTGGAGACAAGGCAGACGCGGCCCGCTCATCCACAGGACTGAGCGAGAGAGGACTCTGTCCCCGGGTGAGCCCACCTGGGCAGCCAGGGGCACCATGGGCTGTGGCCAGCACCCGCGTGGCAACCAGATCCCCGCCCCCAAAGTTCTGGCTCATCCCCGCTGGACTGGACCCCGAAGGACTTAAAACCCTGGTCCTCAGTCTCGATAAGGCCAGGCCCCATCTGGCCCTCAGGCTGAGCGACGGCTACTCTCATGCACACATAATCTTGCACATACTAATCCTGAACTACTCCCAGTGTCTTCACCGCGTTACACTCTTCCAAACACTGACACTTGACCTTGAGCAACCTGACTTCCGCAGGCCCAGAGCAGCCTGCTTCGGTGCGGGAGCCTGAGGCCTGTGCAGACCAGTGCTAACACTGAGAGCCCTTCAGACAATCATGCTTCCCCCCACCCTTTTTCTCGCCAGGCACTCTCAAAGGATTAGCTCTTTTCTAAGCAAAAATCAGAGTTTTTTTTTTTTTTTCAAAACTGGAGGAAAAAAACAGGGAAGCAAACTGTCCTCTTGTCAGACTTCACGGTGGGAAGGTGAGGAACAGCTCTCCGCCCAGCCTGAAAGACCCCAGGCCCGTGACCCTTCCCCGTGGAGGCCTTCCCTCCCCGCGAAGCCCATGGGGCAGCAGTCTGACTTCCGCCCACGCTCACCCCCGCCTCCCCGCAGCATTGCCCAGTTTCCCGTCTTGGGATTTCTCCCAAGTCTGAGAATAAGTCTGAAGCCCCATTAGCAAAATGAATTTCAAGCCAGACCAATAAAGGGGAGGCCTCTGCACAGATGGTTTTCTCTTGCTTATGACACTGGAAGCAACCAAGAAGCTCCAGGTTGCTGGGGACCCTGGCCCGGGGTTTCCCCAGGGTTTGGGTGTGGGGGACTCGGGACCCCTCCGATCCCTGAAACCCATCCTCAGGGCAAAAGGACAGCACCCAGTCACCAGCTGGCCCAGCTGAGCCCCAGCCCACCCGGCTCTGGCAAAGGTGCCCAGATGCACTTCCTCTCGCTTCAGCGCCCACCTCACCCACAATGACCACATCCTCTTGACCACATCCTCGCCTCTGCGGCAGGGGAGGGCTCCCCAGGACAAACCCCGGCCAGCGGGGGAGGGCTCCCCAGGACAAACCCCGGCCAGCGGGGGAGGGCTCACCACCTGCGCGGGACGCACTGCAGCTGGAGAAGCAAATGCTATCTCAGATGGAGGAAGAGAGGTCGGTTGTGGCTCCGGGTGGGACTCTGCCCTGCTCCATCCCAATTTAACACCTAAGAGACCAGGTTTGCCATCTGTTACATGGGAACAATCCTCTCTCATCTCGGGAGGAAAGACTCACTCAGGGATGTTGCAGAAATCAAAGGAGATAACATGTGAAAACACTCGGCAAAGTACAAAACCCAAGGCGAATGCCCTGTTACCACTCACCCGGCTTCGGTTACAGAGGCGACGCCGGGCGTTCACCCAGCTCGGAAGCCCTCACACGACGAGCCGGCAGCCACGCTCCGAACATCCCCGCGCCCAGCGTGACCCCGCGAAAACCACCTGGGCTGGAGCGCACCGGCGCCCTCTGCTGCCGCCCGGCCGTCCACTGGCGCTGGACAGAGCTGCCCCGGGGACCCTGTGAGTCCAAAGGGTCACAGGACAGAGCTCACCCTGGCGCCGGCGGAGCTCGCAAGAGCTGACTGCCGCGATCTCCCCAGACCCCGGGGTGGGCCACCCTGGCTGGAAAACAGCCCGTGACAACAGTCACGCCATGGAAACTGGCTACGGATCTACACAGCCCCGCCCAGAGCCGACTCCTGGGCATCTAGCAGTACGCACTGACCCAACCTCTGCAATCAGGCCTCAGCAGTTACCATTGATCGAAAAAACACAAAATTTTCTAAAATATGTCATCTTCAGCACCCAAACTTAGGGTACAATTTTGCTTTAAAAATAAGGAACCCTGTGCTTTCCCAGTAGCGCGACCACTGTACACACCGCTCTTCCAGGCTCTCAGTGTGGCTAAAACGTCAACACTCGGGACCCTCAACACTAGTTTCCAGTCTCCTCCAGCAAAATAAACCAAAGCTGAACGAGGATTTAGCAGATTTCTTTCAATTCTGCAGCAATGCTAGCTCAGAGTCCTGCTAACAGAAGGAACAGCCATGTTCGGCCTGAAAACGTTGACTAAAATGCTTCCTGTCCACCGCTGAACAAACTGTCTCCGCAGGAGCTGTTTCAGGGCGTGGAGGTCCCATGGCTGGCCAGCACGAGCCCACGGCTGGCAGGGCGCCATGGAAGTGGGCCGACCCCTGCCGGGAGGAGCCCACGGCGTCTGTGCTGCGGCGGCGGCTGCAGCTCCTGGAAGACCCACCCTGGGGGCCGCGCCGTCCTGCCCCCTCAGTGAGGCCTTTATCGTCACCATGACAACTGGGAGGGTGGGGGCAGGGAGGAAAGGGTCCCAGCTCTGAGCGGGGGACGCGTCCTCAGGCGCAATGACGCACTCCCAGACACGGAGCTCTGAGAAGGATGCGGTTGTAGACTCAGAAAATCTAGGCTGGTTTCAAATTAGCCAAATAAAACTCCAATCTTGGCTACAAGACAGCTCAGACCATCCAATTATCTAACAGTTGACAATGATAAACTGAAAAAAAATAAACGTTGTTTTAAATATTAATGTACAAAAAAAAACAAGCTGCCATAAATATCTTTAAAAAAATGTTTTAGCATTTCAAAGGAAAAGAAAAAAATTGCAAAGCAAGAAACCCCTTCAGTATAGGCCTCAGGTGGTGCTTTCTTGGCTCTCACCTTGGCTTATTCGCTTCACCCGCGCCCAAGATGGTACAACACAACCCTCTTTTCTTTTACATTGGTGCCATTCTTAGGTAGACACCAAGATTAGTACTTTTAAGACCAAAAGCAAAACCAGAGCATAAACAAATTAGCAGAGACTCAGGCCTGAAAGGAAGCCTGTGGGCGAGGGGGTGCAGGGGTGCAGATGTGGTTTCTCACCCCCCACGTACACATCAGCACAGAACCCAGCGGTGTCGGCCACTGACAGCCGGCCATTCAGCATAGCGAACCCCGATCCACGCGCAAGAGGCACAGGGCCGCGGGACTCCATGCTCGGAATCTGCTCACTCGTCGAAAAGCCCACTGAGGTCACTGGCAGGAACCAGAGGCCCTGGACCCTGTAGAAATGCTGCCCCCGCCTGTCACTGGCACTTGGTCTTAACCTTCCCAGAGAGAAAGCGCCAAACAGCTCTGGTCTGGATGTGACGGAAAACACGCAAACAGGCTACGTCTACAAGACAATTCCTTATCCTCTCCTGTCTTGACAATTAGAGATTTGGAAGAGTTAATTCAAGTGACTGGTAAATTGATCTAGAAACTGGGACACACAGCACAAATGATATTTCGAGAGGGTCTTAACAGACGTGCGTGTCCCAAGCGGGGGCCCTGCCCTCGAGGCCGGGGCTCCAGCTGGGAAACGGCGACACCTCCTCGCATTCCCCTCGCTCGCTCCTCCGTGGGGTCGGCGTGCTCCGGGTGCAGGTGAAGCAAAGGCAACCCCAGCAGGTGACAGCTGAGGACGGGCAGCCCAGCCAGCACCGGGAGGACCGTCCTGGTGAGCCTGGTGAGGCGAGGGCCGCGTGGCACCGTCTAGCTGCACCCTGTGGCCGGAACATGAGGGGTGATGGCGGGCCGCTGGGAGCTGCGGCAGGCCACCTCCGCGCCCTGGAGCCAGGTGGACCGGGCCAAGCGGCCTCGGAACACGAACCTGAAAGGCACTCAGCGGAGCCTGCCCCACTTCACTGCCGGCCGAGGCTGGCAGGGCCCTCCAGGAAGGCTGAGGAGGACGGCAGCAGCCTGGAGGAGAAAAGCTGCGGGACGGGCCTGCTCGGAGCCCCGCGGCGCGAGGTGAAGCCTAGGCGTCTGCCCCTTGGTGCTCCGTCCGACTCGGCGGAAGACGGACCGCAGGCGGCCCGGCCGGGCTCTGAAACCGCTCCTCTTTCTCACGGGATTTGTGTCCTTTGCTGTTTACTTAGAACAATAAAACACTCCCGTTACTTTCCAGCGTTGATTATCTCAGTTATAAAGCCACACCAAACACGACCGATTCAGGGCCCTACCGCGGAGGCTGACGTGGCTGCCCAGGAAGACGCAGGGAAGCAGCGTCCTCAGCCCTCCACACGGTGATGTCTCTTAACCCCGATAACTGGCAGCCCAGGCGCAGGAAGAATCCGCCGTCTCGCCCTGGAAACGCAGGGACCAGAGCGCTGAGGGGAGGGGACGCGAGCCTGACCCCTGGCTCGGCGGCCCATGTGCCCTCTGGCCCGGTCACCCGCAGGCCGCCCAGAGGCTGAGAGGAGGTTCGGGACGCAGCTGCCGGTGGGCGAGCCGCAAGCACGGCCGCACCCGAGGAGGCGCGGAGGCCCGCTCTGCCTTCCCGCATCCCGCGCATCCACACGAGCGCGACGGGGAGGGGCACACGGCCCAGAGGCCCCGGCACCTGCGCGCGTGCTCACCTTCTGACCACGTGCGTGCGTGAAGCTTGTGCTCAGCTGGAGGTGAGTCAGCTCAAACTCACCCGGAGTCGTCGACGTGCGGCTCAAAACCGCTGTTGTCTCCTGCTAACAGGCCGAATTAAACTCTGCTCCGCACCATTTAGCAAAGCAATTAACTTCCATTCCCTTTTAGTTTTGATTAATTGGAGCCTGGGAGTGGAACGGGCCTCCCGCCACGCAGACTGACGTGACCCCACGGCTCCCAGCTTCAGGCTGCGGCCGGAAGCGCGGCCCCGCTCAGGTAGCGGCCTCAGCGACACGGGTCGTCTCCCCGCCAGGCGCAGCACAGAGGGACGAGGTCGCTGTGTGTGCGCCCTGCTGGGCCTCTCCCATCAACTCGCACGGCAAGGGTCCCAAAGGGCACTAGCGACTGCTGCCTCTGGGGGTGGATGAGCTGGAGTGGGGGCTGGGGAGGAAACACCGCACTTTTTATTCTATGTATTTCCAAACTGTCCGGCTTTCTCTTTTCTTTTTTCGGGGGGGGGGCGCCCCAAGGTGTTTGGAGCTTCCGGGCTAGGGATCAGGTCTGTGCCGAGCCAGGGACTGAAACCACGTCCTGGCTTCCCAGATGCTGCTGATTCTGTTGCACCACAGCAGGAGCTCCCCAGACCGTTCATTTTTCATGAGAACATATCCATGCACTATCTGTATAACACATTTTTTTGAATCAATATATGACAAGCCAAAAACAGAAAAGCAGGTAAATACTCCAGGAATTCACATCTTCCCTTTCCACAGAATGGGATTTTGCTGCTACCTTTTATCGTCAGAATAGTTCAGAAGCGGCCCCACAGGAGAACCCTGCTCTGTCTCTCTGGGGAAGAAGGGTGGCTCGCCAGAGCCCAGCTCCCATGCACACGCATCAAAGACGGTGTGAAACTTTTAGGAAAAGAAAAGAGAGTGTGCCTAAAGGGGATCATCAGAATGAGCTGTGGTTATCTCTGGGGTAATTTTTTATTGTGTCTCTTATGCTCTTCCTTAATTCCAGATTTTATAGGTTATAATTAGGAAAATAAAACAAAGTTTTTACTTTTAAAGGTCCACCTAACAGATGCGAAGGTAAGCAGTGAGAACTGACACACTATGACTCAGTGAAAACTTAGACCTTCCCGTTTCTTCCCTGACGGCCAGCAAGTTCCCTCATTCTGCCAGCTGCCACTGACAACTCCTGTGTGTCAGGTCACAGGCTGGCAACGCCCCAGCCTCAGAGCCTGCAGTGAGGGAGGTGAGCACATGCACCCGCTCAGAGCAAAGGAGGACGAGGCTCTGAAGCAACTAGGAAGACTTTCTGGGAGAGGAGACGTTTGGCATCATCCTTGTAACATTCGATTAAGCGGTGTGTGTCAGCTAGAAAATGACAAATAAAAGACACAACTTTTTTCTTTTTTTTCCACTTTTTTTAGGGCTGTACCTGCAGCATATGGAGATTCCCAGGCTAGCGGTTGAATCAGAGCTGCAGCTACTGGCCTACACCACAGCAACACGGGATCCAAGCCAAATCTGTGACCTACACCACAGCTCACAGCAACAGCGGATCCTTAACCCACTGAGCGAGGCCAGGGATCGAACCCACATCCTCATGGTTACTAGTTGGATTCACTTCTGTTGCACCACAGGGGGAACTCCAACATAACTTTATTTCTAATAAGTTTTATTTTAATTAAGCTTCACAGCATGGCACCCTTCCTAAGGACTCCGGGAGTATTCTGCTACCTGACAGAGAGTCTCTGGAAAAACTAGGGCACTAGAAGGTTCTGGAAACCATCACCATTTACATTTTATGGATAATAATGTTCAGTAGCACCTAAAGCATCTTGCTCCCATTTTCTACCCTCCAAACAGCTCTTCAGCTTTAAACCAATACGCATAAGTGCCCACATTGTTGATTTAAGAGAAGGTCCCCAATTCTCTCTTAATACAAAAATAAAACATAAAAATCCTTGACATCTCAACAGCATGTCCTTTCCGTGAGGTTCTAAGACTCCAGACAGACTGCCAGAGGAGCAGAGTCCCCGGTTCTCCGACACAGCACCCCCATTTCTGCCCCACCCCTGGGACACCCGTGGGCTGCCAGAGGGCCCCACGCGCTCCACACGGAACCCCTGAGCCCGTGTGAGCCCCTCACCTGGCGCGGACCCTAGGTCACAGGTGAGCAGAAGTCGGTTGGTGAGGCAGGGCACAGACGCAGATGCGTCCAAAAGCTGTTTATACGAGACTTGCCTCAGGGCCCCGCGCCCAACGGAGACCCCCCCCAGAGGGACGAGCGGAGCCTGGACGGGAGCCCTGTGTGCTCTCCTTAGAGCCCAACACACACACAGAAGAACCTAGCCCAGGAGCAGGGGCGCAGGAGGCAGCTGAGAGCCGGGGACTGGCTCTGCTCGCATCCAGCCCACAGGCGGCCAGCTTCTCCAGGATGGAGGTGGGCCCCCTGCAGTTCCAGAAATGCCTGAGAAAAGCACAAGTGCTATGGGTCGCCCCGGCCACCGCAGCAGACAGGGACTGCATATGAGGCCACGACTGATTTATCCCACGTGCCAGTCCGGCCAGGACGGAGGAAGCACCTGGAGGCGGAGGGTGGGGAGGCCAGAACCCTGGGGGCCAGAGCAGGTGGCATGCAGGAGGGCACTGATGGGCAGGTACCCATGGGAAAGGCAAGGTCACGTGCTGTTGGGAGAAGGGCAGCAAGCCTCCGTGGCTGCCTGCTCGCTGGTCAGCTGGCTACGGCTGACACACACTGTGATGACCCCACCCCAGAGTTCGGGGACCCGGGCCAGCTCTGGGCTTGTTTACAGGTCAGCAGGTCAGCTGTGGGGACTGAGCAAAAGGAACAGCTCCCTGGGAAGCGGTCTCGTCCACGCAGGGTTCACCCCAGAGGCTGCCCCTCCACCTGCCAAGGCTCCCCGTGGCTGGGACACACCAGCTCCCAAGCCCCTTGTCCACAGGGAGGGCAGGACGTCACCAAGAACTCCTCATAGTTAGTGAGGAGGAGAGACTGAAGGGCCAAGGACACAGCAGGAGAACTGAGCTTCCTTAGAGGAATCACTTCTCTGACCCAGAAGACTGGGCTCTCGGGATACGGAAAAGACCCCGCAGCTGTGCAGAAAAAAAAAAAAAAAAAAACCTCACAGGTTATGAATGCCGGCCCCACACCTGCGCACACTGTAGAGAGCGGAACACAACCTCTCTCCCCGGATTCAGGGATTTTTCAAAGAAAATTCCTCTCAGGGGACCCAGAGCAGCATGGATCGCTGAAAGCCCTTGGGCTGCCCCCAAATCGACAGACTTCAGAATAAATCCTGAATTTCTTCATGATCTTTTTTTTAAATTTAAAAAGCTATAATTCTTTAAGTTGAAGTCCAGTTAATTTACAAAGTTATGCTAGTAAAGAGATTAAGAAGTGGAGGTAGGAGTTCCCATCGTGGCTCAGTGGTTAACGAATCCGACTAGAAACCATGAGGTTGCAGGTTCGATCCCTGGCCTCGCTCAGTGGGTTAAGGATCCGGCATTGCTGTGAGCTGTGGTGTAGGTTGCAGACGCGGCTCAGATCCAGTGTTGCGTGGCTGTGGCGTCGGGCTGTGGCGTCGGCCTGCGGCTACAGCTCCTGTTAGACCCCTAGCCTGGGAACCTCCATATGCCACGGGTGCGGCCCTAGAAAAGGTAAAAAGACGGAAAAAAAAAAGAAATGATAGGTAGGTAGATAGACAGATAGACAGATATTCTTTTTCAGATGCTTTTCCCTTATAGGTTATTATGAAAGAGTCAGTATAGCTCCCTGTGCTATACAGTAGGTCCTGTTATTTCCCATTTTATATATAGTAGTGTGTATCTCCTAGGCCTAAACTCCTATTTTAACCGTCCTCCATCCCTTTTCCCTTTTGGTGACCATAAATTTTGTTTTCCAAGTCCGTGAGTCTGTTTCTGTTTTGTAAATAAGTTCATTTGTATCATATTTTAGATTCCACATGTAAGTGATATTATATGGTATTTGTCTTTCTCTTTCTAACTTCACTTTGTAACTTCACTTAGTATGAGAGCCTCTAGTTCCATCCATGTTGCTGCAAATGACATTATTTTGTTCTTTTTTATGACTGAGTAGTATTCCATTGTGTATAAGTACCACATCTCCTTTATCCATTCCTCTGTCGATGGGCATTGAGGTTGTTTCCATGTCTTGGCTGTTGTAAACAGTGCTGTTTCACACTGGGGGGCAAGTATCTTTTTGAATTGTGGTTTTCTCTGGATATTTGCCCACAAGTGGGATTGTTGGATCACACAGCAATTCTATTTTTAATTTTCTGAGACATCTCCATACTTTTTCTGTAGTGGCTGCACCAATTTACATTCCACCAATAGTGTCAGAGGGTTCCCTTTTCTCTACACCCTCTCCAGCATTTGTTATTTGTAGATTTTTTAATGGTGGCCATTCTGACTGGTGTGAGGTGGTACCTCACTGTAGTTTTGATTTGCAGTTCTCTAATAATTAGTAATATTGAGCACCTTTTCATGGGCCTGTTGGCCATCTGTATGTCTCCTTTGGAGAAATATCTATTTAGATCACCTGCCTATGTTTTGATTGGGTTGGGTTTTTTTTTTTTGATATTGAGTTGCATGAGCTGTTTGTATACTTTGGAAATTAGTCCTTTGTTGGTTGCATCATTTTCAAAAATTTTCTCCCATTCTTTAGGTTGTCTTTTTGTTTTCTTTATGGTTTCCTTTGCCGTGCAAAAGCTTGTAAG
This sequence comes from Catagonus wagneri, assembly GCA_004024745.2. Lineage (NCBI taxonomy): Eukaryota > Metazoa > Chordata > Mammalia > Artiodactyla > Tayassuidae > Catagonus > Catagonus wagneri. The sequence goes on from PVHT021183642.1 coordinate 280,584, forward strand.
TTTAATTACGTCTCATTTGTTTATTTTTGTTTTTATTTCCATTACTCTAATAAGATCCAAAAAGATGTTGCTAGGAGTCCCTGTTGTGCTGCAGCAGTTAACGAATCCGACTAGGAACTGTGAGATTGTGGGTTCGATCCCTGGCCTTGTTCGGTGGGTTAACAATCCAGCGTTGCCGAGAGGTGTGGTGTAAGGTTGCAGACATGGCTCGGATCTGGTGTTGCTGTGGCTGTGGCGTAGGCCAGCAGCTGTAGCTCTGATTCGACCCCTAGCCTGGGAACCTCCATATGCCGCGAGTACGGCCCCAAAAACCAAAGAAAAAAAGATATTGCTACAATTTATGTCAAAGAATGTTCTATGTTTTCCTCTAGGAGTTTTATAATATCCAGTCTTACATTTGGGTCTTTAATGCATTTTTAGTTTATTTTTGTGTATGGTGTGAGAGAATGTTTTAATTTCATTCTTTCACATGTAACTGTCCAGTTTTCCCAGAACCACCTACTGAAAAGCCTGTCTTTTCTGCACTGTGTATTCTTGCCTCCTTTGTCACAGATTAAGTGACCACAGGTGGCTGGGTTTATTTCTGTTCTGTTGGTCTATGTGTCTGTCTCTGTGCCAGGGCCACACCACTTTGATGCCTGTAGCTTTGCAATGTAGTCTGGAGCCATGCGGTTGGTCTCGCTTGTATTCTCCATCATAGGAAGATCGGCAAGGGCTTCAGTGGGAAAGTGAACAGTGAAAGTGGGGTGTCACCAGAATCATTTCCCAGCACAGGGATCTCCTCAGACAATGCCCAGAGCCCCGAGCAGGGGCTGGCATGCAAATTCTGCATGTTAAATCCCAAAGCATGCTTCAGGAATTGGAACTGCCTTAGAAAAGCGAGAGAACGGCCTCAGCGGTGAAGACCAACACCCACAGACTTGGCCTCCACATCTTGCTGATGAAACGATCCTTAAAAGGCCATGTCCTCGACCTGTTTATCTGAGATTTAAGCGCCATGAACTTGTGACTTATCCAGACTCTGCCTCCTCAGGGCCTAGCAGCCGGATCAGGTCATTATCGTCGAGTAAAGAACAAAGACCCCAAAGCCCACAGGGCTGCTTCTCTCACCTCAACAGCAGCCGCCAAAACACAAACCCCATCTTCCGAAACTTGGAGAAAATGGACATCACAAAGTGGATTTTGTAAACCCACTCTGTAGAAACCCCTTTAAACTCCCGAAATCAGCCTCAAGAGCTGGGGGTCTGGAATGCTGAGCTCTCCCTCCGGCAGCCTCCCCACAGAGCCGCGGCTCCTCGGCCAGGGCCTCAGAGTGTCCAGACCACACGGCCTCTCCAGGCTCTCTGGCTGGCCCACGATTCATGCCACGTTGGTTTTACTGCTGCTACCTAATCTCTTTTTCAAACTCACCATGCTTTTTCATAGTCTCCCAGTTGTCAAATTAAAGCTTCTTATTATTCTATTTTTTCCAGTGCAATAAAGGAGAATAGCTCTGTTTATCAAATTTTCCAAAGCACAATGGGTACACCAGTAGATCATATCCAGCGGTTGATAAACCCAGCTTGTGATCACTAAACATGAAAACGAAGAAAAAATGTTCTGAGTGCTTCCTACAAAAATACTGACTTGGAATGCTTCTTCCAGACTTCAAGAAAGCTTTCGAAGGAAAAGAAGAAAGGAGGGAGGGAGAAATAGAGGGTGGTTCCTTCTCATGCTGGGGCCCAGGGGCCTGTGCAGCTGAGGAACCAGGGCTGCAGAGCCGAGGCCCCCAAAGGCCAACCCAGGGAAGGCGGGGGTGATCTGGGACCCGAGCCCAGGCCTCTTCCAGATCCGAGGCCCCAGCCCGGCCGGGCCCAGTGAGGCTCTTGCTGTGGTGAGGGACGCCCTTCCTGGAGCCAGGTGGCTGTCCTGGAGGTCCCCTCCCCCGGCATCTGCTCCCTCTGGCCCCCCCCCAGTCCCCATCGTCGGATTTCCGGGGCTGTTCTGCGCGCGCCCAGGTTCTTGTCCAGTTTCCACCCAGTGCTAACCGCCCCCGAAGACCACCTTCCAGGTGCCTTCTTCCTCCTGTCCACCCACCTCAGACAGCCGAGACATTTCCACCAAGAAGTCTCCATCTATGGCCAGAAGGGGGTGCTCGGGCTTCCCCAGAGCTGCCCTCTGCCAGGGAGCTGGGGCCCGGCCGGAGTCGCTGCCCAAGGCAGGAGCCTTAACCTGAGCTGCCTTCCAAAATCACCGAGCAGGCGCTGGAGTGTCTTCATCAGACCGATTTTTATTACCAGAGTAACACACGACTGCTCTAATAAATGAAGCAATGCCAAGACACTTAAACGTCTCTCACGGACGCCCCTCCAAACTGTCTCTGGTTCTCCCAAAAGATGCCAGTGGGCCTTTTCACAGCCTTCCTCCCGGTCACACAGGAAAGAGAAAATACGAGCTTTCCCAGAAAACTAGATCACACTATAACCACTACTCTGCAACTCCCTTTTCCTATTTATCACACCACAGACATTTTCCTGGTCAGGAAACAGACATTTAATGCATTTTAAGTAGCTTTGTAAGGTTCCTTACTATAGATATACTATAACTTATGAAACCATTCCCATAAACCACTCCCGTATCTGTGGATTTGCAGCTGTTACAGTTTTTTGCTACTGTAACTACTGTTGGATACCTCTGCTTTGTACATGTGAATCTCAAAAAGACACCATCAATGTATTTTTCATTTGATAGATATTGCCAGATTCCATTCTGAACCAGTATCGCCAACGCACAGGCTGACCAGCAAAGCACATCAGCACCCATCTCCCCACATTCTCACCAACTCGCATGTTATTCATCTTTTTAATTTTCAGCCGTCTGATGAGAGTGGTTTACAGTTGTATTTTTCTAATCACCAGTTAAGGTAAACATATTTTCACATAATATGTAGCCGTTTTCATTTCCTCTTCTGCAAATTACCATTCACATCTCACCCAACTTCTTATGGAATGCTTTGCCTTTTTTGCATAATGTGTGAGCTCTTTATAATTAAGAATATAAACCTTTGGTCTGCAGTGTTGCTAATGGTTTCCTCAGTCTGTTTATATCTTTTTTTTTTTTTTTTGGTCTTTTGTCTTTTTAGGGCTGAACCCGCAGCATATGGAAGAAGTTCCCAGGCTAGGGGTCCAATTGGAGCTGTAGCTGCCGGCCTTCGCCACAGCCATAGCAACGTGGGATCTGAGCCATGTCTGCGACCTACACCTCAGCTCACGGATACGCCAGATCCTTAACCCACTGAGCAAGGCCAGGGATCAAGCCCGCCACCTCGTGGATCCTAGTGGGGTTCATTAACCACTGGGCCACTCCAGGAACTCCTGTTCATCTTTTTGATAACCGTGTTAGAATGCCCATAAAAAGCATCACCTTAACCATTTCCAGGTGTGCAACTGCCGTGCCCCGTCACCTCCGTCACCCCCGGAAGTCCCAATTCCCCAAATGAGCCTCTGTCCCCATTAAGCACGGCCCCTTTGTCCTCCCCTAGCCCCTGGTTTGCCGCCCCAACCCCCAAATCTACTCCTCTTAGGACCTCATGCAAGTGGAATCATCAAGAATCTGTCCTTCGCGGCCTGTTTGTTTCACCGAGCACGGCGCTCTCAGGGCTTCCGTGCCGTGGCCTCTATCAGAACTCCCGTTTCCAGGCTGAAGAGCGCTGCACTCCGGGGACGAGCCGCACCGCGTTTACCCACTCACGTCCACGGACGCTGGGGCTGCCTCCTGGCTGCTGTGAACAACACCGCTGTGAACGTGGAGATACGAATGTCTATTTGAGTCCCTGCTTCCCTCTGAGTATTTACCAAGAAGTGGAATTGCCGGATCATACGGTAACTTTATTTTTAGTTTTTTGCGGAATCACCATACTGTTTTCCACAGCAGCTGCACCATTTTACATTCCCACCAACGGTGCACTAGGGCTCCAATTTCTCCACATCCTTGATAAGAAATTGTAATTTTCTGGTTTTCTTTTTAATAATAGTTATCTGAGTAAGTGTGAAGTGGTAACTTCCTTTTGATGTTTCTTTATAAAGTGTCTTATCCCACACGAGCATTTTAATTTTAACTGTGCTGAACAAGGTTGGTTGGGCTTTTTGAAAATTCACAGGATTCTACATATCTACCTATCCCAAGAAAACGGGAGGGAGGAGAGAGCAAGGAGCCCTGAGTACGACCCCAGAACATTCCGGACCCCATACACGGGCCTTCCCTTGGCGCTGGCAGCAGCTGCCGGCCCACATCTCTGCCCCACTCCACACCCACCGTCAGGCGGAATCATGGCAGCCTCAGACCCAGCCAGCACCTTCTGTTACTGCTCCCTGTCAGTCTGCTCTGCCTGCTCTGAGCCGGCCCTTAACTGTCCTAGAGAGAAATAAAACATTGTCCGTCTCCATAAACCAAGGCCTCGTATTGATATTTACATTTAAATTGCTTTCCTTTTCCAAAGAACTCAAAGCTATTATCGTGGATGATGCTAATTTGATTCTAGGCCAGGGAGGCAAGCTGAGCTTAGGGAAGGCCAGCCTCCAGGAGGAGACCTGACTTCCAGGCCTGCCCTTTGTGGAGGGCGGAGGGAGTGGGGCTGCAGCTTTTATTCTGCTGGAGCCATCCTGGTCCCCAATTAAACTAGACGCGCACACCTGTTTCCTTCATAATCAAACTTGACCAAGTCAGGGCAGATGCTGTATTTTTTTAACAAAATTATTTTTTAAAAAGCTGCCTCCAAATAAAAGCTTCACGAGGTACAGTGGCGAGGAGCGAGGTGGGGTCCAGCCCAAGGCCTGGCTGAGCCAGGTCGCTGCACAAGGGCACTCAGGCTGGCCAGACGCGCGACAGCCACAAACCTTAGACCTCAGATCATAAAGCTTCTGTCCGGCTTTCCTCCAGCCCAGGTCACCGCATGTCACAACCTGCACAGAATTCTCCCCCCAAAACAAAAAGCACAAAACAGAACCATCCAGACTGTCAGCAGGGCACATGAGCTGTGGGGACACTGACACGTGGTTGTTCCCAGTCTTGCAGTCGACACTCTCGGCCCAGGACTTTCTCACGAGCCATGCTTGTCGCACCTGGGTTTGACCTTCAGACCCTCAAGCAGTGTCCTCTGAGGGCCTGGTGAGGATTAGCGATTCAGGAGAGGTGGTGCAGAGGGACCGTTCACCTTGGAGGGCCTTGCTGGACTGGACAAAAGGGTCCCAGGGGCCACACGTCCCCACAAGTCGGCCCTCCCCACAGGCCCCATGTTTGCACAGAGCCAGGTGGAGCCAGGGCACCTGCGCCAGGTGATAAGCGCCTTGGGCAGGATATGGGCGGGGACAAGACCGTTCAAGCACACACATAAACTAAGGCCAGAGCCCGCGAGGGAGAGGTGAGCCCGCTTCACGGTGGTCCCCCAGACGCCGACACGGAACCCGCGTGCAGACCTCGGCCCGGGCCGGGGTCTCTTGGTGGGTGTTCCAGCCTCACCCTCAGCGAGTGAGCGACCACATCAACGCGTCAGTGCCCGGATCCGAGGCCCGTCAGACGGGACCCTGGGTCCCCTAAAGGCGGTGCTCTGAGCACCGTGGCTCGCGACGCAGGCAGCAAGGCACACTCCCCGAGCCCGAGACTGGGAGGGCGCCCGGCTCGGACATTTTAGGTCCCCCTTGGGGCTAGAGCCCCACCTGAAAGCACAAAGCACCAGAAGCCTCCTTCTCCGCCCAACAAGAGAGGAAGAGAGGGGCTGAAGGATGGAAAGCGTGCCCACTGACCCGGAGTGACACTGGTGCAGGGCAGCAAGAGAGCAACTGGGCAGCAGAGGAGGGCGGGCTCGGGCGGCGGGGCCCCCGTCTGGGTGGGCTCCCGTCTCGTCATCCCCGGGCCCCAGCCCCACCACCTACTGTTGTAACCCTTCTCATGAGTCACCTGAAAATGAGGGATATGCCGCAGATACAGATGCAGACCCAGAAAGAACCTGCTTCGTTTCCACTAATTTTCCATTTTCTCTCCTTTTAATAGCGTCCAGAGAGGTGCCAGCTCCATGACTCTCTTCAGAAGCATCAAACAAAAAGAAGCCGCCCTAGAACCTTCTCTCCGCACCGTGAAGCCGCCCTGGGTCGTCCCAGGTCGGCAGGAGAGGCGAGCTGGACCCCAGCCGCATGTGGGACGGGACCGCACTTACCATCTACGCAGGTCTCAGAGGGTCTGCACAGCCCGTTGTCGAGGAAGCAGCCTGGGGAGAAAGACCGAGGAGAAAGGGATCAGAGCCTGGAGAAGAGCGGGGCTCGCTGGGTCCGAGTCCCCGAGCCCCCAGTCCCCGAGGAACAGGGCAGACCCGCCCGGGCCCTTTGCGTTTGGCCATTGAGAGGACACCGGACTGCCTGGGGGCCAGAACACGTGCCCCTGACCTGAGTCAGTGAGAGGGAGTAAGGGCCGGACCCGTGGCTCCATCAGGACACGGTCACCATCGTCCTGTCCCTGTGGCGGCAGGGAGGGGCCCTTCCAGCGGAGAGCAGAGGGGGCACAAGGGCTGGCCGCTCGGGCAGACACCTCCTTGCCCGCAAACAGAGGAGGTGGCCATCCCGCTGCGCGTTCAGGTACATCTTAATTGCAAGGAGAGCACAAGAGCAAGTCCGCCCTCGTGGGTGAGCTGGGGGCAGGGACGTGGAGAGCGGGACATCAGCCTGACCCTCGGGGCCCCCGCTGCAGTCACACCTGGCCGGAGGAGGCCGTGAGCCAACAAAAACCAGATGTTTTCTGAACACACTGTGCTTCTCCATCTGACCAACTCCTATTCATTCACTAAGACCCATTTCAAAATTCTCCCTTGACTAGACCAGTTAGCTCTGCTCCGGCCTCTGCTGTAAGACTCTCCACGTTGTGTTGTGATGTCAGCTGAAGAGTGTAACTTCTCTGAATACGAGATTCTCAAGGTTCGGATCCCCTTAAATTTCTCTTTCTATCCTCTACCACTCTGTGAATGGCTCCCCCTGTGTCTGGTGATCAGCAGGTGCTCAGCAGTAAACAGGTAAGTGAGAGGATGGCAAGTAGGAGGAGCTTATTAAGTGCAAGGGCTTTCACCCCCAGAGCCGCTGCACGGTTTCCAGTCATTGCTTCCCTCATCAGGGAACTGCTCTAAACCCTTAAACGGAAGCTCTCGTTCCCTTAAGAAGCTATGGATTGAGGGAGGCACAAAACCCGGGTCTGCAGAGGATGCAAAAGCAAAGAGCTCCCACAACCGAGAGTGCGACGGAGACGGAGCTGCCTGAGCCCGCGAGAACGAGCAGTGTCGCTGTGCCCTTGAGACGGGGCCCCGTCCAGAAGAGAAGCACCAGACGCAGGCCCAGGTTGCAGACCCGCAGCGAGCCGGGCACCCTGGGCCTCTGCTCTGAGCACAGGCTCGGGCTTCTTGAAACAACCCAGCCTCGTGAGGAGCGCATTTCCTTTGCAGTCTGGTTTCAACACACACCTTCACCACCTACTGCGTCTGCTCCTGGCCCCCCCCGAGCCAGGGCGAGTGGAGAAGAGGTCAAACTCGCCCCCGAGACAGCCTGGCACGGGGGACCAACCTGGCTCCCCCCAGAGTGGTGACCTTGAGGAGGTCACTGGGCCCCAGTGGTCTCAGCACCGTGAACGGTGCAATCAGAGCCGGTTACCTGAGCTCTGACTGCGCTCAACCACCCACGGGGCGGAGGGCACCACCAGGGCCTCTCCCACAGCTCCGGGCACCCAGGCCGCCCCTCCGCTGCTGCCCAGGACTGTCAGGTGCCGTGGAAGGCCTCGAGGAAGGCAGGCCGCGCACGGGCCAGGGCAGCTGCGGGGCTCGGCGGAGACTCGCCCACCGTAAGAGGTCCGTGTTGTCACCCGGCAGGGGCAGGCGACCCTGCGAGAAAAGGCAGCAGGAGAACGCTCTGTTCGCTCCTGTCCTGCTCTAACCATGCTGACAGCTGGACACGGTCTGGCCAGGACCTGCCCGCGGTCCACTCTCGAGTCCCAACGCTGAACAGCAAGGTGCTGGTGCGCCTGGTTCAGTCCCATCCCGGAACTGGAGAGACCACGTCAGAAAGTCCTCCACCAGCGGCACGGCGCATTTTTTACAGCCAGAGCGGCAGACGCTGTCACACCCCACCCAGCCAGGCTACATGCTCGCTTGACTGTTAATTTCCTCGCGCTGTTATTTGCTCTACAAATAAGGAAGACCACATTTCATTTTGACCGTCAGCCCTAAGTCATCAAGAGGAAGAGCTTGGTTCGGACGCACACCTGTCCCCGCGCCCCCGCCCCCTACCACCAGCCATCACCGCCCCGGGTCAAGCACAGGGCCGCCTCCCTCCAGATGTCTTCTGAAGGCAAGAGTTAAACCATGAAAAAGCCCACGACCGGCCATCCGCCCTGCACGTCCTGGGCCAGGGCTCGGACTGGGCTGCTCCCTGCAGGGTGTGGCCCGCCCTGTCCACGAAGGCGTGAGGCACTCGAGGGCAAGGCGCACACACAGAGAGACACACACAGACATACACACACTGAGGGGCTCTGTCCGGGTTCTGCTTCTCCTTTGCTTTCTCAGAACGCTGAGAACTACCTTGTCGCCCTCTCGGTGCCCACTTTTCTTATCCTATCCAGCTCTTCTGAAAGGAGCCTGGCCATCGCGCCCAAGAGACCTTTAAAAAGGACTTTGTATTCTGTGGTGGAAACAGCCCCCGTGTGCCCAGCCCCACCTCCCCGCCCGCCCACTCCGGGGTCCCCAGACCCGCCTCTGCTGCGGGGCCAGAGCAGGTGCCCAGCCTCACCTCCCTGCCCCCGGCCCTGCCCCTCCCAGTCCCTGTGTCCCAGGGGTGCCTCTGCTGCAGGGGCCGGAGGGAGGCCCGGCCCTACCAACTCCATCACCTCCGGCCCAGGCACCCTCCTGGGCCTGGTCTCCTCGCCTGACCGACCAGAATCAAAGGAACTCCCTCCCTGCCTCAGCGCCTGCGCAGAGGTGCTGAGATGGTCACAAACATGCACTGACCTAACAGAGGTTTTGTTACTGAATAACACGAGGAAAAGAGCGTAAAATATAAAATAAAAAGTAAAATTCTGGATCAAGGCAAGAGGAAGATGCTTATAAACCAAGAGTATTCTCACCCAATTTTGTGAAAACAGAGCTTATAACGCTACTGAGCCAAGAACGCTTTAGTATCACGGCCAAATAAAACTCGCGAGCGCCGCCCGGCCAGGACTGCACGGCACGTGTTCCCGGTGGCAGCTTCCCCGACCAGCAGTCTGCCCGCGGGCGGACTCCCCACTGCCCCGCCGGCTGCCCAGAGTAGGCAGCGACCCTCCGGGGACCCTCAGTCAGCCTCACTCCCGAGCTCTGACAGCTAGACACAGTGACCTGTGCTTCCCGTCCCGGGTCCGGTCCTGATCCCGCCTTACAGATGAGGAAACCCGGCTCAAAGGGTGACTAACGGGCCCACAGCCAGAGCCCGGCTGGCCTCTGCCGCGAACGCGCTCTCTCCCCAGCCCACGCCGCGCTGGCGAAGACGGGAGTGATCCCCGCGTTACCTGCGCAGAGGCAGGCAAGGGTGAGGCCGCCGGGACTTTCTCCGGGCGGAGCGCCTTGCGCTCCTCAGCTCCTCCCTTCACCCGCAGCCCTCCCTCTGCGCCGGGCGGGCCTGGAAAGGGGGCCCCGTACCATCTAGCCGCCACCCCCCACCCGGCGCCTGCCGCCTGCGAGCTCTTCCCCTAAGGCGGACACCCTGCCGCGGCTCTGCTCCCGGCCCCACAACCTGCCCCGGCGCCCGGAGCAGCTCCCAGCCCTGCAGGAAGGGGTTGGCAGCTACTCGGAGTGGTCAGCTGGTGGTGCCGGACTCACTGCCCTCGGCCGCCTGCAGATAACGGAGGGTGAGGCAAGCCCACCCTGTGAGCCGGGTACCAGGAGCAGGGTCTGCCCGGTGGCGCCCCGGGAAGCCCACGGTGTGCAGACATCTATTTGGGTTTGTTTTTTTTTCCCTAGAAGCTGTATGTGTGTGAAGGTTCCGGCCTAGACCAGGCAGTGAGCACCTGGCCCCGACAGGGGAGCAGGGCAGGCCTGCCGGCCAGTGTACCCTGAGCACAGTACCTCCGTGGTGACGCCGGGCCAGTGGGTCCCCAGGCACCCCTCAGACCCAGAGCTGGCACAGACCCCCTCCGCTCCTCTCCCTTCCCACACAGGTGGACTTTCACGGCTCCCAGGCACCGTCGCCAACCTGCTGGTCCTCCATCAGGCCTCCCTGCGAGCAGGGCAGGGGCTCGCTAGGTAAACGGGGAGAGACCAGGGGTCCACACCTCAGGGTGAGGCTCAGGGATCAGTCACTCCCTTTCCTCCGAAAAGTGGCATCGAAACCTGGGTAACGGCTACAAGGATTTAGTGACCCAGGTGTCCACCCTCCTTCCGTGACCGTCCCGAGGGGCAGAGCCTCCCCTCCTCCACCTGGACCCTGGGCCCCGCCACCCTGGGGAGGGCCAGCTCCCGCCGCTGCAGGAACCGGGGCGTCAGCTGCCAGGCGACATCAGAGACAGCCGTCACCTGGACCCCAGACCCAGAGCTGAGGCCAGCACGGGGTCATCCTGGAGGCCCACACTCACTCACTCATCAGCCAGGTCTTACAGCTCAATGCACAGAAGGCACTAAAGACGACAGGAGCGCTTCCTGAAATGAGAGTTTTTTCCAGGTGTTTCATCTCGTGAGTTTTGGGGATATTTTTTCTTTTTTTTTTACCGTGACATCTTTGTGAGGCACATGTAAGCAAGTAACAACCCACTTAGTGAAAGAAAACAGTCCCTTATTTCCTCCGGAAAGGAGCTGTTACGTTTATCGCCTCTCTGGTCTGCTTAGGCTGTTCTCCAGCCCTTCCTGGCCTCTCGCAGCCAAGCCGACCGCACTGCTTAGCGCCTTCCGAGTCCTAGAGGGTCAGCAGACGGCACCGCAGCCCGGAGGCCCCTCTGCCCAGGACAGGCGGTGGGCCCACCGCAGCCGTGAGAACCGCTGCCTTCTGCGGGGGAGCCCTTCCCCCAACCCCACAGGCCTGTTTTTTCCAATTCTCGCTCCCCAAGTCTGTGAGGCAGGCGTCCTGGGGACAGGCGTGCCGAAGACGGCCGGCGTTCTCGCCTCCCACCACGTGGCAAAGCACCGGCACAGGCGCACGAGCTGCTCTGGGTCTGAGCTGACGGCACAGCTGGACGCCCGGCAAATAAGGGCCCGTGGGACGTCCACGTGGCGGCGGAGCCACAGCCGCCCGAAGAGGCCACCGGCCTGCACCAGAGCCCAGCCCAGACAAAAACGTCCGTCTTGGCAAGGACGCACCTGTGCTGGGACGCTCTGCATAGTTCAGGGTCTCGCTCTGCTGCGTGTTCACCGCAGGCTTCCATTCCTGCCCCCGCAGGTCTGAGCACCACGCGGAGCAGAGCTGCTTCCGCGCGCAGGCGCTGAGCACGCAGTGGGCCTCGCAACGCACGTGCGCCCGCCCCTCCCACAGGACAGACCTTCGAGTTTAAATCTGCTCGTCACGGGCACACCTCCAGAAACTCAACAGCTCTCAGTCCAGCCTCCCTGCTCTCGCCGCTGCCACCTCGTCTAGACCCGTCCGGAGGCGGGGCGCCCTGTCAGGACCGAGCAGAGATCAGGAGTGACAGGCCACCTGCAGAGGCCGGCCCCCTGCCCTGGGTCTGACTCTCCCCTCCCACCACGAGCGCTCGAGGCCAGCAAGCAGCCGGGGCCAGAGAGAGGAGCCAGCTCCGGGAGCTCCTGGCACGAGGAGGCGGCCTCCCCGGGCCCGCGAACCGCAGCCACGTGCTTCCGAAAGTCACGTGCTGCTGGAACCCAGCCGCCTGCTCACCCCTCCCTGTGCTGCTTTTGTCCTGTGACAGCTGAGTCCAATATGAGACAGACACCATGAGCCCACAAGGCTCATTCACAGAAAATTTAGCTGACCCCGCACTCTTAGGAGGAAGGCAGCTTGCTCACAGGACTGAAAGGAGGTTAGAAACGGGCGAGGACCAAGACAGGGCCCTCCAGAGCACAGCATGGGACGCGGCCACCCCTACGGGCTCCGCAGGGGCAGGCCCACGCTGCCCTGGGGCCCCCCCTCAGTGCGCTGGCTCAGAACTGTGGCACCAGCAAGAGACCGGCCTCGCCTGCGTCAAGGGACCTCGCGTCGCCAGCACACTCACAACGGGGCAGCCGCACCCCCAAATGTGGACTGCGCTGCACAAGAGCACGTGGGACTTCCCGGGGACCCATGACACCGGGGACTCCAGTTTCACATTAGAACACAAGCTGTGCTTTGCAGAGTCACCGCTGAGCCACCCAGCCTGAACCATCCTGGACCACTGCCACCACCGGCCTCTGGACCCCAAGAACAGGGCACTATCCTCTGCTTGAGGAAATTCACAGTGTGCCCCCAGCCTAGGTCCCTGGACCCCACCTGTGCAGGTCCAGCTGCGGGCTGGCACCCCCGCTCTGAGTCCTCACGGACCCCTCCCCTCTCTGTCTAAGTCTCCGTGCTCCCTCCACAGCCCTGGATGCAGCCGGCCTAACCCAGTGCCACGGAGCGGGGAGAAAACGAGGCAGCAGAGGGCAGAGGCAGGAGGGCAAAACCGCCAGGTTGGCCGCTTCCAAACCAGAAGCTTCCTGCGCCTAAACTCCCTGAAGGTGAGCGAGCTGAGTGCTGGGTGATGAGAGCACTCAGAATTAGAGCACTAAACACTGAAAGTTTGACCTGGAGCCTGGAAAGAGCTTTGCTTAGAAATAGAGAATTTTAGATGAGTCACGTTACCACTAACAAGCCAGCCCCATGTTCTCTCTGCACCTGTGACTTCAACTGTCACTGGAGACTTTCCTGATTGTAAACCCTAGAAAATGCAGAAAATCACAGAGAATAAAGGAGCATACCAGTTACCTCATCACACACAGATAGCATCCCTTAATGTCTTGGTTTTTGGTCATTTTTCTTTACATATTTAAAAGAACTGGGATCACACTTACATATAATCCTACAACCTGCCCTTTTTACTTCTAATACATTGTAAATCCTTCCTGGTCCTTAACATTTCTCATTCTCGTCAACTTTAATCACAGCAGAGTAATTAATTCTTGCATATAACCTATTTAACCAACTCCCTCTTTACACTGCTTCCGATTTTCCCCATTTAAAATAATGCTATATATGTATATATATTACACACACACACACACACACACACACACTGGAATATTACTCAGTCATTAAAAAGAATGAAACAATGTCATCTGTAGCAACATGGACGTGCCTAGACATTGGCACACTAAGTGAAGTAAGTCAGACAAAAAAAGATGAATACTAAATATTATATATGGAATCTAATTTTAAAATGATACAAATGCACTTATTTACAAAAGAGGAACAGACTCACAGACTTTGAAAACAAAGGCACGGTTGCAAAAGGGAAACGTGGGGGAGGGGATAAATCAGGAGTTTGGGATCGGCCCGCACACACTGCCAGACACGGCGGGCAGCCCACGAGGACCTGCCGCGGAGCACAGGGAGCTCTGCCCAGCGCCGTGATAACTAAGGGAAAGGGATCTGAAAGAAAAGAATACGTGTTCACGCATAACGGAGTCACCGTGCTGTACACCTGAGACTGACGCAACACTGTAAAGCAACTATACTCCAATTAAAAAATAAAAATAATAATGCTGTAACCAGCATTTTTTGTTGTTTTTTTTGTTTTTTGTGGTTTTTTTGGCCGAATCCATGGCATATGGAAGTTCCCAGGCTAGGAGTTGAATCAGAGCTATAGTTGCCAGTCTACACCACAGCTCACAGCAATGCTGGATCCTTAACCCACCAAGACAGGCCAGGGATCGAACCTGCATCCTCATGGATACTAGTTGGGTTTTTAACCTGCTGAGCTGCAATGGGAACTCCTGTAATCAGCAATCTTGATTGTTAATTCCCTCGGGATTTTTTATTTTTTCCTTTAGGATAAATTTCTATATACGTAGAGAATTCCAGACTTTTAAAGATCTATGTGTAAGATTTCTCACTTTGTTGACGACTAAACATCTCCTGGCCTGAGAGGGAGGTTGGGAGAATGCAAGGACAAAAGTCAAGCTGACCTGCCTTATAGACTGAAGCGCTGAAGGACTGCTACCGTCCAAGCTACTCAGGGCACTGCCCTCCTTGTCTGTCTGCTTCACTGGGCGGGAGCCGGAGTCATCGGCGGTCGGAACACGTAACCGAGGTAAAACACAGCAGGCAGGACTTCGGGGCACATCCGGCAGAATGAAGCCTCAGGCCACGTACAGAACCACTGGCGAATTGAGGCACACCCCCAGCCGCCCAAAGGATGGCATGTGGGCGCCACAGAGAATTCTCTGTGGCCCTGCTCCCAAGTCGTCCTTTCCCCAGAAGCGTGCCCTCTAACCATGTCCAGCAGACACCTCGGTGATGTGCACGGTGTCCTGTTTGCCGTAAGAGGCTCTCCACGTCTAGTGTAGTTAAAAACGGTAATAATTAAAAGAAAGCTATCCTAAGCTAAGAAACAAAAATACATTTTGTGAAAAGCACGTATTTCTGCCTCTGCTCTGGCTTAGGTGACTTTGTTTCTGAGCTGGGCTGTGAGAGAAGGAAAAGGAAAAGCCAGAGAGAAAAGTCAGAAGGAGAGCGGATGGGTGCCCCCGGGCTCTGAGCCTCAGGGCCTCCACCTGCCGAAGGAGAGAACTCCAGGCCTAAGCCGTCCCCACGGATGGGGGGTGCTGAGCACCACTGCCATGCACCTGCCAAGGGCCCGTGGTGTGTTAGAGGCCAACCGGGGGTGAGTCGGGTCTGCAGGTGGCCGGAAGGCTCAGTGAAGCGGGTGTTTCTGACGGCGCAGCACGTGCTGAGCGCCCCGAGCACCTGGGGCAGCCTCACAGCCGTGGGACCTGGAGGACCAACCCCCAAGGAAGCAGAGACTGTGGGCTGCTCAACAGGGGGAGGGAGACTGGGTATCCAACCCGCTCTGAGCGACTCCAGTGAAACAATCAGGCAGGTCAAACGCAAGAGGACAAGAATAACGTGCGATGCAAGAAAGGGCCCCTCCCCTCTCAGAGGCCGTGGTGACGGGGCAGGAAGAAAGGGCCCGCGCTCCGGGCCCTGCAGTCAGACGGACGAGGCATCAAGCTGAGTTCTGCCCTGGACCCGCGCTCCAGCTCAGCAGCTGAGCAGCCAGGAGGCGGAGAGAACGAGTCAGGCCAGGAGGAGGGGACGGGGGCCTGGAAGTCCGGGAGACAGCAGGCAGGCACAGAGAGCATACGCTGAAGCGTGAGCTCCATAAGGTCCCAGAAGAAGCGAGAGTGTGCAGGTAAGAGTGGGCACTGGGGTGGGGGGTGGCGGGGGACGCAGAGGAGGGGAGAGTGAGGCTCACGGGTGCAGCAGAGCCGAGCGAGGCCAGACGCCCTTCCTCGGGGCCATGTCAGGGCAGGAGACGACGCAGCCAATGCCTGACAAGCCTCTTTCCACACTGGCCCCTGCAGCGAAGGCCAGGAGACCCTCCCAGAGAGAAGGAGGCAGGACAGCTGTGGACGTGCAGGCCGCCTCCCGCCCCGTGGGACGTGCGCGAACGCTCCTGAGCCGGGTCCCTGACTCAGTTCAGGGACCCCGCGTCCAGCCCACTTCGCCGTTCCACCAACCGGCTAAAAGGTCAAGGTGACGCAAGGCCAGAGCTTGTGCGCTCACAGGAGACGGGACCAGAACCACACATGCGTGGAAATCAGCCCTCAAGACCGCCTTTCCTTCTTTCTAGTCTCCACTGCCTCGTTCACGTCTATACTATGGGCTCTGCTGACAACACACTGCAGGAAAAGGCAAACTGCCAGCCAGCACCCAGCAGGCAAGGCTGAGCTCACCGGCGGCTCACAGCGGGAAACTGTGATGGGCCCTGTGTCTTTGTCTGGTGTTGGCAGGTTGGCCCGAGGCCCTGAGTGGCCGCACACAGGGGAGAACTGAAGGTGACACACCAGCAGATCTGCCTACAGGCTGGCATGGGGGAAACCACGCCGTCGGCAGCCCTCTCTGCTCTGTGCCTGGCAGAGCGCCACAGCGACTAGGTGCGTCTTAAACTTCAACTCCACTCCGCAAGCGTTGACTCAAGGCTCTTCACGGGCCTTCGTTAAAACACACAGACACAGCGGAGCTGCAGACTTCTGTCCCCAGAAGCCACCAGGGGAAGCACACCCTCCCACCGCTGACGATGACGCGTCAGGAACATCTCAGGGCCGCCAGCCGCCGGGGTCAGGCACACGCCAGAAAACCCGCCTGTCCTGTGCGCTAGGGGACAGTCCTCCGGGCCTGGTTCTCAGAGGGAACACCTGGTTCGTGTTTATTTTTGCGGCTCTGTGTTGTAGCCGCTCCCTCTCGGGTTCCCCACAGCCTCAGCGACAAAGACCGACTGCGGCGCTCTGAGGAAATCGGACTTCACCTACTCAACCCGCAGCAGCTGCTCAGCGGAGAGCAGCTCAACGCGCGTGTGAAGGAGCTCCCACCCCGGCACAACCTCGTTCCCCAAACTCTCTTCCAGGCCCTACAAGGTCAGGATGGGGTATTTTACCTTTTCCAACAGGATGGCAGCTCACAGAGAGCAGAAATCCCCCATCTGATGAAAACCACCAGAATCCGCACAGGAGAAGCGAGCGTGTTCCCACGAAACGAGGAGCAGGGCCAGAGGGGAAAGGTAATTATGAGTGGATCGGGGGCGACCGTGAAAGGCCACGAGAAAGGAACAAAGAGCACCCGCCACAAGGACACAGGCTTCTTCTCGGAGACACTTAACTGCCCAGGAAGCGCCCGGTCCCTTGTTTCTGAGCCGGATGGCAGGAGCTGTGGGACACTTCGCTGCCTGCCCACGGCTCCCACGGCGTGAGGCCAGACGCGGTCCGTGAGTCTCTCCGGCCCGACACGTGCAGCTGAGCACGACTTCCGGTTTGCTCCTCTCGGGTCGAGGGCTGGAGAGGTCGGGTCGGAGGCGGGAAAGGCTGGGGCACCCTTTCTTCTCAGCCTGTGACCCCGCGCGCTCCGTAAGCGCAGATTGCTGCAGACGCGGCTCCCTCCCCGCCCTCCACACCCTCTCTCGCCCTTTCCCCTTCCCGCAAGGCACAAAGAGGCAGCTGATGGAGTCCCTGGGTCAGGACCGGCAGCAGCTGCATCTCAACAGCGGGCCCAGAGCTGGCACCTCACCCTCATCCTGTCCCAGGGCCTACGGGGCACGGCCGGGCTGTGACCCCAGGCCAATGACTAGAAAAAGGCCACCTACTGAGGGACAGGCGTGCTGCCGACACCGATTTACGTAGAAGTCAGAAGGTAAGAGAACCACCCTCTGTCAGGGCGACCCTTCTAAACGCCCTCAGCAGAGACCCGAAGGGCCTGAGGCCGACACGCGGCGCCCCCTCCACGTCTGCACTCGGGCACCGCGTCCGCTCGGCCCCGAGGAGCAGCACAAGCACGCGGCAGGAACGCATCGCCCGGGCCTCCGGCGGCTGGGTGGATATCACAGGACGTCAAAGAGGTCATCGTAAGCAAAAATTCCGGAAAAGGCAAAACCACAATGACGGGAGGAAGATCGGAGGGGAGAGGCTGGCCTGGGTGAAGCGCGGGGCGCTTTTCAGAGCAGGTCACGGTGATCGCAGGCACGAGCTCCACACGCCTGTCAGAACCCTGGGACTACAGCACACAGATGAACCTTAATGCACGCGACTTTAACCAAAAATAAGTAGGCAGGAGGGACCCAGGACGGAATGAAGACTGCGACGACAGAACCTGCCTGTGTTGCAAATGTGAGAGACCACCGCACCTCAGGGCTGGGGGAAGACGCCAACCCAGGTTAACTCTGGAAATGAGGGGAGCCCGTAAAACTAAGGCGGGAGAGCCTGTGTGCAGGCCTGTCCCCTGGCTGGCAGTTCCGACGCTGCTAAGCCCATACGCCCAATTCCGCCAACATGGAAACGGACGGCAGCTGGGGGCGCGCCGCTCAACGCTGGGGGCGTTACAGACGCTAAGGGAGGACACCGAGTGGCCCCTGGCGACGGACTAGAGCTGGAGAGACGGGGGAGCTGCAACACAGATGCAGACGGTCAGAGAGAGAAACATGCGCAAACACGGCTCGTGTGCACGGACGCGTCTCTGCGCTCTGTCACCTGAGATGGCCACACACGGTGACACCACAGTAGCCAGGAGCACACTCAGTGCTCAGATCCTGGCCTCTAATCCCACTCACGAATAAAAGACACTAGTGCCTCCTAGAGAAGGGGCTAATTCTAGGGCTGGGGCAGCAAATACACCCGATGGGCCTAGAGCAGGAAAGAAAGGAAGAAAGGAAGTGGCTCAAAAGAAAAGTGGCTGCATGACGGAGGCTGGAAAAACGTGACTAAAAGGTAAGGCAGCGGGTTATTAACCTAAGTATAAAAGGAACTACTGAATAAACAAACGAGGAAAAGGAAGAATCACAAATAGTGTGTGTGGACTTCCCACCTCGAGGAGGGCAGCACACACCCACTCCTCAGGTGTGGGACGTGCCAAGCGACCCCCTTCCGAAGCGGGCGGTGTGCAAAGGGGGAAGAGTCACTCTGCGTGGGGGCACCTGACAGCCGCACCTCGGCCAGGAGCTCAAGGTCGGCGCCGGCACAGACGAGCTGTCCGGCCCGCGTGTGCCCTGACGGGATGTGACGCGAGCAGCATTTGCCTCTGTGGGCTTCCTCGCCAGCTCACGACCCCGGTCTAACCGTGAGGAAAATATCAACAAGTCCAAACTGAGGGACATTCTACAAAACATTTGACCAGCACTCCTCAAAACTGTCAAGGTCACAAAAACAAGGGCAGTCTGAGAAAATGCCATGGCCAAGCGGAGTCTAGGGGGACACGACGACTAAACGCCACGAGGTACCTGGATGGGCTCCTGGAACAGCAAAGGGACACTAAGTAAAAACTAAGGAAATCCGAATACAGTGTGGAATTTAGTTAACAGTAATGAATCAGTACTGGCTCACTAACTACGATAAAGACACTACACTGCTGTGAGCGAAGAGGGGAAAGGGCGGGCTGTTGGGACTCTCCATACCGTCCTCACAGGTCTCTGTGCATTCAAAACTGCTCACTATAAAAACGTGTGTGTGTGTGTGTGTGAGTATCTGTAGCATGGCCACACAACGGAATATCTGAAACCCTCAGAAAAGCTTTATGTTGCTATTTCTTCATCCAATAACAGGCTTATGCTACGTTAAGTTCTAAAAAGCTGGATACAAACAGGAAGGGTGTGAAAGCAGCCCTGAAGCACGCGAGGTCATCTGCGTTGCAGGGGCTACATTGCCATTTCAGTTTCTTCCTCTTTGGGAATCCATGTTTGTAAGCATGTTATTGCCTTTGCGGTATGAAAAATTCTACAGGTTATCAGTTACTAGACTTATAAAAAGTCACCGGGTAAAAGAAGTGAAGAAACAATCCCAAATTCTTCAGTCTGAAAGTGGTTTTGACTGCTCCCAGTTCAGCCCATCACCCCAAGAAAACCAAAAGGTCTGGCTCACTTCTTTTTTGTTTGTTTTTGTCTTTCTAGGGCCGCACCCGCGGCATATGGAGGTTCAAGGGCTGAGGGTGAAATCAGAGCTGCAGCGGCCGGCCTACACCACAGCCACAGCCACACCAGATCAATCCACGTTTGCAACCTGCACCACAGCTCATGGCAATGCCAGATCCTTAACCCACTGAGTGAAGCCAGGGATTGAACCCACGTCCTCATGGATACTAGTCAGATTCATTTCTGCTGAGCCACAGTAGGAACTCCCAATACAATATTTTTTAAAAGAAGGAAAAAGAAAACAGGGATGGGAAAGGACCTCATAAATATAACAGCACGCCTGACTTCTCCCGGCAGAACCACCACCTAATCAGCCTAAAGGTACTACTGGCAGGCAAGGTGGACCTGCCTTCATCTCTGAGGAGCCACCTGAGCGAAGGAAACCAGCTACTTTGTATCATTTGAATTTATATCCACAGTACTATTTCTTGTCCAAACAACTCTCAATGAACATTTTATTTGTTTGTTTGTTTTGTCTTTTGTCATTTAGGATCACACCCGTGGCATATGGAAATTCCCAGGCTAGAGGCTGAATCGGAGCTCCAGCTGCCGGCCTGCACCACAGCCACAGCCATGCAGGATCCAAGCCAGGTCTTCGACCTACACCACAGCTCACGGCAACGCCAGATCCTTAACTCGCTAAGCGAGGCCAGGGATCAAACCCGAAACCTCACGGTTCCTAGTCGGATTCGTTTCCGCTGCGCCATGATGGGAACTCAATGAAGATCTTAAAAACCTGAAACTGTGAAGAGAATCAGGAGAAGCGCTTGCGGCAGCAAGGCCCAGGGCAGGGGGCGGGGAGGAGGCAGGCAGCTCCAACTCCACAGCCTGGCTTCCTGCCTCCCAGGGAGTCCCACGGTTAAGCAACAGCGTCTTGACTTCAGGAAGGACCACGTCCCACTCAGGTCAGCTGCGGTCTCCACGTCACCCACGGCCTCTGCAGAGCGGTCTCGTCCACTGCCACCTCCCAGGCTTCCGGGCCAGGTGCCTGGCGCCACCGCCTAGCCGTCCAGAAGCCCACCTCCCGGTTCTGTTTCTCCAGCCAGGGCTCAGCCTCCTCCCCGGTTCCCTGTCTTCTGCTTTCTCTCATCCACACGCCACCAACGGTCCGTGTCTACCAAACTTTTACCATGACCCTCTCTTCTCACATTTTACTCTCTACCCACACGGTTCTCACTCCACCTGGACAGCCTTAACCAGTAACGAGTCGAAACTCTTCCAAGAGTTCCAGATCCAGAATCCAGCTTCTCTGGACGCTGCGGCCTCTGCGGCAGGAGCGCCTCTTACTGCGTGGCCCCACGTGGGCGCCTCACCCACTGTGGCCCACGGGCACTGCTCACACCCACACCCACGCCGGCTGCCACTCCCTCACGTGCCTTCCCTCCCCATCTCTCGCCTCCACGGGCTACTCACTAGTCCCTGGGCTTGAATCCACTTCCTTTCTAGCTACTCTCTCTGCGGCCACGGAACTTTCTACGACACTGGCTGAACTGCAGCCGGTGACCAGAACCCTCCTTGGGTGGGCCTTGGGTGGGCCTTAGGTCCCCTCCCTCCCAGCCCAGCCCGCCTCCAGCTCTGCGCTGCCACAGGCTCCTCGCTTTTGCACACACTATTCTGGGCATCAGGAATGCTTCTGTTCCCACTGGACCCCAGGAAAAGCTCCCACTTTAGACCTCAAATCACAGACCCTCTCCCTCTCCCAGCCCAGAAAGGTGGCCGTTCCCTTCTCTGCACCAGCAGGTGTCCCACACCTGCTCCTGCACAGGCACGTGCTGCGCTGGCTGTGATAACAGGTGGGGGCCCCTGTGCCGTCCAGAAGACTCATGAGCATGGGGAGACCCCACACACCACAGGATACAGTGATAGGAAACAGCCAGGATAAATTCCACCAGGAGCGTGCACAACGGTGCCTGGACATGGCGGGTCTGTCTGGAGAGAGGGACTGAGCGGTGAGTGGGGGCATGGCCGAGCTGGCCCTGCTCAATCAGCTCACACTCAGACCCAGCGGGGCCACTCAGGGGGCTGGCTCCATCCGTGGAATTCAGCTCCTTCCTGGTGTGTCACAGGGACACAGACTCCCCTCCTCCGTTACACTGTCATCGTCGCAGGATCTTCCTTCCAGGCAGGTTCTCACTCCTCCGTGGCAGAGGACGTGGAGACGGAGGGGAGCAGGGACGAACGGCAGGGTCATCTCGAAGGTGGTGGGCTTGAGACGATCGGGCATGCCCGTCTCGGAAACATCCCAGAGCAGCAAGGACTCCGGTGAGAAAACGGCGCTCAGACTTGGGGGTCTGGGGCGTCGGGGTGGCTGCCAGCATCAGAGGAGACCTCCCGTGAGAGGGTAAGAACGCAGGCGGCGAGGCGCGAGTCCAGGGGAGGCGTCACAGGAGGAGCCCGCTGGGAGGGGCCACGGCGAGTCCAGGAGCAGCGCGCAAGAGGCGCAGAGTCTCGGGAGCAGGAAGCGGGCAGGGCGGCGGGGAGACTGGGAGACATGCCCGAGAAGTGCCAGGGCCTCTAAGGCCGCGCGTGTCCACCGCACTGCGAGAACTCAGACTAGATCACTGGGGAGTGAGAAGAAAGCTGGGGTGCTGGGGCTGAACTGCATCCCCTACAATTCACGGGTTAAAATCCTAATCCCAGGACCTCGGAATGCGCCCATATTTGGAAATTGGGTCATTACAGGCACAGTCTCCAGGACGTGGTCGTCAGGGTGGCCCTCGTTCACAGGACTCTGGCTGCAGACACACACGCAGGGAGAGGGCCGTGGGGAGACACACGCAGGGAGAGGGCCGTGGGGAGACACACGCAGGGAGAGGGCCGTGGGGAGACACACGCAGGGAGAGGGCCGTGGGGAGACACACGCAGGGAGAGGGCCGTGGGGAGATGAAGGCAGGGGTCAGGGTGCGATCCTCTAAGCCAAGGACCGCCAAGGGCAGGCGCAGCCTCCAGAAGGCAGGCGAGAGGCCTGAAGAGACGACCTCAGAGCCACGGAGGGACCCAGCGCAACCACCACCACGATCCTGGACCTCCAGCCTCCCCCGTCTGTTGTATGAGCCGCCCGCGGTGGGAAAGGAGGCCCACTACGAGGAAGGAGGGCGGAGGGCTGGCTGCCAGCTGGGAGTGGAGCAGAGCTGCAGGCAGCGGGCAGCACCATAACAGACGGCCCACCAGTGACAAGAGTCCCTAAGCCCAGAGCCAAACTCCTAACCGCTGAGCGCCAGGCCTCTGGATTTAGAAAGGAAAGCAGAAAGGACTCCCAGACACGCAGACAGAACGTCCTCCAGGTCAGGCTCTCCCCCTCCGCAGCCGCTGGCGGGTCTCTGCGGAGACCTGCAGCCCCAGGAGGCAGCACTGCCTGCTCTCCACCCTCCTGGGAGGAGTGTCGGCCTCAGTCCTCAGGGGCGTGAATGCTAATAGATGCTACACTTAATTATTATTTAGCGTAATGAAAAGTGCCACAGGAACTTCAGAGTTCCATTCACACGTGAGTCCTGCCTTGTCTCAGACGGCCCCGTGCGAGCAGCCTGGCCTCCCTCCCCTTCCCGATCTCAGGGCAACACCTCTGCGGACGGCCCCCCTGACCGCAGCTCCAGCTTCCACCTCGCCCGCTGTCTCCAAAGCCAGAGCTCCCCCGTGGAAGGTCTGAGACCTCGCAGAGCCCCAGCTCCCTAGGACTCCCCCAACGCCCGCTCCTAAACAGGGCCCCGCATCTCTGTGATGCAAAACCTGAGGCTTCTCAGGGCCCCTGGCAGCACCCGCTCCCAACCCCGCCCTTCACACGGCCCGCAGGCCCCCAGACCTGGCTGTGCAGGACCCACCGCTGTGCAAAACCCACAGACACTGCCGCCTCCAGGCTTCCAGCGGTTTCTGTGGTGCATCCTTGAGCCCCCGAGGAGATCTCAAGCCCTGGGGACTCGGTGGTGCGGGCCTGAGACAGACACGGCACAGGGATGTGGCTTCCGTGACCGCAGCATGGGGAGGGCTCTGCCTGTGGGGGCAGGGTGGGCCCCGGCAGCCAGCCCATGGAGGGACCCCAGGCTGAGCCCAGAGGGGCTTTGCACGTGATGCCCCAGGTGTAAACCGTGACACTTACGCCACTGGCCAGCACCGGAAAAAGTGTCTGCCAACAAACAGCAGCACTGGGGCGACAGGCCTCTGAGCCTCCTGGCTCTGGGCTGGCCTCTCCACTGTCTCCTGCCTCTCCCCTCTGGGGTCCTGACCTGATTTCCTATGTGTGAGTGAGGGCCAAGGCCTGAGCTATGTCCCCCAAATTCACACGTTGAAGTCCTGACCCCAGGACCTCAGGACGTGACTGCATTTGGAGATGGGGATCTCTAAGGAGGTAATTAAGTTAAAGCCACAGGTCAGGGGTGGGCCCTGGTCCAGCGTGACCGGTGTCCCCATAAGAAACAGAGCTCAGGACAAGACCCACCGGAGCAATGACCCGTGCAGGCCTGGAGAGAAGACGGCCAACCACACACTCGGGAGGCTCAGAGAACCAGCCCTGCCCACACCCCGGGGGGACAACGTGGAGACGCCCTGAGAGGCCCGGCAGGAGCGGGGAGCTCACTGCGATAACCCACAGACGGGGATCGGAGAGACGACACAGGGACAGACGCCCGGGCTGCAGGTTCCGCACTCGGCTGTTACTGCAAACTCACGCCTCCCGACGGGGCTGCGCTCCTGGGGAGCCACCTGAGTTCTCCACGTCAGGGCTCGTGCGCAGCGTGGACGGAAGAGAATCACAAGGGAGGAGAGGCGAGAGACCGCGTAGCGCGGGGTCTGGCGAACACGAGGCGGCTCGCCCGCTCCTGCACCGCCTGGGGCACCCATGGGGGTCAGTCCCACCACTCGGCCAAAGGGGGCTGATTGAGAGGAAATGTGCGGTGAGCTCGTGGCACGGCCCACCCCTTCCACACGCACACACGCATGCACACACGTGCAGGCCCACCCCAGCTCAAACCCCAGCTCTGGGCTTCTGCAGTAAAGGTTGCGGAAGAAAAGTCTTCGCAACGGCACTTAAGCAGAAACAGTCCAAACTGAGCTGCCAGTGAACGTGTGCTTCTACTGAGTGCCGACGCCAGAACGTGGGGAGACAGCTCAATGGGAAAGCGGGGCACGAGGGCGGTGACTGACGGAGGCTCTGCGGGCCCTGCCGGCAAACCCAGGTCCTCCGAGGCCTGGCCATGCCCACGCGGTCCCGGGCCATCTCTGTCCCCCTTTCCTGGAAACGGCAGCGCGAGCCTCCCACTGGCCCGCTGGGGGCTCTGTGCGGCCCGCTGCTAAAATAAGGTGGCAGGGAAGGCGCGAGGTCAAGGAGACGGCGGGACAGCTTGCGGGGCATCGGGGAAGAAGGGACGCGGTTCCCGGGCGTGCTGCGCGCGGGGCAGGCTGTGCTCAGGTTCACGGCGACGGCAGGAGCAGAGCCGGGGCAGGGATTGCCCACGGAGCAGGGCTGGTCACGGGGGGGGGGGCACCCCAGGACAGTTTCCCCACCAGATGCCCCTTCTTCCCGCTTTCTGAGCGTCACGCAGCCTGACCGCTCCTGAGGCGGAGTCCGTTCACCCGGAGCGGAGAGGGTGTGGCCTTGGGGGCCAGTGGCCGAGCGGGAGGTCACCTCGAGATGTGAGTGCGTGTGTGCACACGCTGATGAGAGTGTGTGCTGAGGAGGGACATGCCCAGAAGAACAAGCAACTTTGCGGGTACACAGAAAGCATTTACAATCAATCTCTGTGACTGAAGCACCACTATTTCCCTGAGTGACACAAGCAGAATCTACAGGTCAAAGAACTTAGAGAAGTAAAAACCAATAAGGAACTTCAGAGTTGCAGACAGAACTCATTTCTCTCTCATTTTTCCTCTAAAAACAGTGGCAAACTGCACTGGCATTGAGGCGGGCGGGAGACCACTGACAGGAAACTGACACGAGCTCCAGCCCCAGCTCGCCGCCTAAAGGCCAACAATAACCAAAAGAAAGGCCAGAAACAAGACTGGGTTCCAAACCAGAGCTGCCCAGGCAGCCCCTGGCCAGCGAGGCTCGGGCCTCCCCCGGCGGGAGCGCCCGCCGTCCAGGGCAGAGCCGAGACAGCCCCCAGGGGCCCCACCAACCCAGCCTTCTTCTTGCCATTCCCCGCCGCGTCACAGCTCACCCACAGCAGTCTAGTCACGCCGCGGGCTGCGGCTGCTCTGTCGTGAACCATCCAGCGGGAGAAAGCCCCCGACGCCACCCAGATTCGGGTCTGGGAACCAAGTTCAAACTGTGAGCCCAGGATGCAAGCACAGATGTGGCCGCCACCCCGGGAAGTGCCCACGCAGGCCGGGCCCACACTCAGAGGCACCAGGGGAGACGCCGACGGAGGCCGCCGAGGAAGCAGGGTCAGCTGTGTGGGAACCTACCGCTCCTGGAAAGCGGCAGATAAAAATAAACTCTCCTGGCCAAGAGGTACGCACCCTTCGGAGAATTCAAGAAAGAATAAAACCAATGAGCCGTTAAAAGACCACCTTTAGAGAAATAACTTAGGAGATTTATATAGGGGTAGTGGATCTAAACAGACATTTCTCCAGAAAAGACACACAGATGGCCATCAGGCACATGACAAGATGCTCGGCTTCACTAATTATTAGAAAAGGAAATCAGAACTACAGTGAGGAGTTCCCTTGTGGCTAAGCAGGTTAAGGGTCCAACAGACCAGGCAGCTGCTGTGGTGCAGATTCAGTCCCTGGCCCAATTACTTCCACATGCCACAGGCGAGGCCAAAAAAGAAAACCTGCAAAGTACTGCCTCACCCCAGTCAGAATGGCCACCATCAAAAGATCTACAAACAACCAATGCTGGAGAGATTGTGGAGAAAAGGGAACCCTCCTACACTGTTGGTGAGAAAGCAGGCTGGTGCCGTCACTACGGAGAACGGTATGGAGGGTTCTCAGAAAAGTAATTATCGAACTACATGTGACCAAGCAATCCCACTCCTGGGCATATACCTGGAGGAAACTGTAATTTGAAAAGGTACATGCACCCCAGTGCCCACAGTTGCACTATTTACAACAGCCAAGACATAAAAGCAACCTACGTGTCCTCCAACAGAGGAATGGATAAAGGAGACGTGGTGCATACAGACAACGGAATATCACTCAGCCATGAAAGAATTAAGTGATGCCCTTTGCAGCAGCATGGTTGGATCTAGTGAAGTCAGACAGAGAAAGACGTGAAGACTAAGTGAAGTCAGACAGAGAAAGACGTGCACACGATATCTAAAATATAATACAGATGGACTTATTTCCAGAACAGAGACAGAATCACAGATTTTGAAAACAAACTTACAGTCACCAAAGGGGAGAGAGGACGGAGAAGCGGTGAACTGGGAGCTGGGGATTAGCTGATACACCCTCTATACATAAAACAGAGAAGCAACAAGGTTCTACTGCATAGCACAGGGAACTCTACTCAATATCCTGTGATAAACCATTGATAGAAAAGAAAAAAATAATATGAGCATATTTCAGCCACAACAACAAAAAAAAGAAAACAGTACCGCGTGAAAACCGTGTTAAGACACCAGCCTTAATTCCACTGCCACGCCACCCCACGCTGGCAGACAGCAAAGGAGCACAACTACGCAGCGGCACGTGTCATACGGTTTGTCTTCGAAGGTTTGCCCGCTCATATACATACTGGCAACTAGCACCAAAGGCAAAGGGCGCCACCCGCACCCCGGGGTCGCCTGGAAGCTCGGGCTCGTCCACACGAAGCTGCGCTCACACATTTACCTGAGGTGAGAGCCCAGCGGACCCGGCTGGCTGGTCACGAGAGCACAGGAAGCAAAACTCCCAAGCAGTCTGAGTTCCCCCATTCCACCCATAATAAAAACACTTATTTTGTTCTTGGAATCGGTTTTTGCTGCATGAAAACTATGAACAAGCAATAAACCCAGGAAGAAAAAGGGAGGCGTTCTTCCAGCCCTGCCGCTCGCCACCCCGAAGACACACAGGAGCACTGAGGGCTCACAGGGTTCCCCAGCGGGAACCCAGCCAGTCAACCAGCCAACGGATCGTGGAAGCCCCCAGATAATACGGGCGTCGTCTTCTCCACCACAAAGCATCCCCAAGCTCTCCTGCGGGCTCCCCACAAGCAGTTCCAGGAATTTCCTCTCAAGACACGGACGCTGAGTGAACACGACAGAACACCCCTGTGCCTGCACCCCGGGGTAAACCCGGCCGAAGGCGCCTGCTCGCGGCTGCCTCATCCACAGATGCCCGGAGGGTGCGTCGCTGCCCATCCGGGGTGTCCGGTGCCTGCGTGGGGCCATAACCGCCCCGGCCCTGGCTCTGGTCAGCGGCAGCTCTGTGCTGCGACAGACGTCCCGAAAGGTGGCTCTGCCCGTCCTGCCTTCCTCCTAGCACCGCCCAGAGCCCGCCTCAACTGTCTCCGCAGCAGAGTCGCTGTCCACCGCCCACCCAGGACTCGCCGGGGCCTAGGGGCCCTCACCACCCAAGGCAAAGCAAAGTCCCGCTCAACATCACTGATCCCAGCTCTGCAGAAAGACACTCGTCGTGCGCTTCACGGCTCTGGGCAGCTCATCAACCAAGATGTGCTGCGAGACGAGCAGAGAGAACACGCTCGTTCCCCACTTGGCAAGGTCAGGGCGCCGGCAGAGCGAGCCAGAGCGGGACGTCATCAGCGAGCAGAGCAGGGCGTGTCCCTCCCAGAGCTCAGCGCCTCCAACGGCACCCTCAGAGGCCTGAGCCTGACGGCTCCTCCCCAGCTCCCTCCGCGGTACCACCCCAACAGTTCCCCAGCCTGCAAAGGTCCGGTTTCCAGGGTTTCTGGCCCGGGGCTCTCGCTCGGATAATCTGAGAAAGGGTTTAAGCTCCACGTTACTCACAGCAAAGCATCTCACAGCCCCTCCGCAATCTGTCAAACCAAGAAAGTGGCTTTGGTCTCTGACACTCTTGGCAGCACAGGACAGTGGGGACCACGGGCTTCTGCAAGGGGGCCAGATTTGTTTATTTCCTTTTTATTAAAGTGTAGTTGATTTACTGTTGTACTAATTCCTACTGTACAGCAAATAACTTAGTTATATAAATACATAACATTCTTCTCCACATTCCTTTCCAATATGGTTTACCCACGAGACTGGACGTAGTTCCCTGTGCTATACATACAGTAGCGCCTCGCTGTTTTTCTATCTAAACGTAGTAGTTTGCGTCCACTAACCCAAACTCCCCGTCCATCCCACTCCCTCCCCCTCGGCAACCACAGGTCTCTTCTCTATGTCTGTGAGTCCATTTCTGCTTTGCAGTTAGGTGCATTTGTACCATATTATAGATTCCACATAGAAGGGATACCGTGTGGTATTTGTCCTTCTCTTCTGACTTACTTCACTTAGTATGCAGTCTCTAGCTGCATCCATGTTGCTGCAAGTGACATTATTTTGCTCTTTTCACGGCCGAGTACTACTACTCCACTACGTATGTGCACCACGTCTTCTCAGTCCGGGGGGCCTGACTTAAGCCCCCACTGCATCCCTTCCAGGTGTGACCACATGGCAAGGAGCCTCCTTCCTGATAACAGGGGCTGGACGACACCCACCTCAGGGCACCAGGGAGGACCCGTGCACCCGTGGGTTTGGCCGCCTGGACAGTGCCTTGCCCTGCCTGTCTCCCTGTGCGTAACTGTGTTCAAAGCCTCGTCTTCAGCCACTGAACTGCTGTCCCACGCACATTACAAAAGAGAGAAAGCCAAAGGAGTAATGAGGGCTGCGGGGGGGGGGGTAGGTCAGGTGGTTACTTACTCACCACAAATGAAAATACTCATCAGGCAGCTGTTAAAAATGAGCTTATCAAGAGTTTTGCAGTTACTCGGTAAATCGCTTACACACTGCAAAGTGAAAAAAGCAGGGTACCAAGTGTACGCTGAGCATGTCCACAACCATGTTTTTTTTTTCAACCACGCATTTAAAAAAAAAAAATACTGGAAAGAAATATAGCAAATCTTCAAACAGTGGTTATACTTGGTGGTATTAGTTTTAGTTTTCTCTTCATTATTTACAGAGTGTCTAAATTGTCTACCATGAACCTGTGTTATTTTTCAGAAAAAAAAAAAAACTTCAAAAACGAATACCTGTGAGTTCCCGTCATGGCTCAGTGGAAACGAATCCTTCCAGTATCCATGAGGACACAGGTTCAATCCCTGGTCTCACTCAGTGGGTTAAGGATCCACTGTTGCCGTGAGCTGTGATGTAGGTCGCAAACAGGGCTCGGCTCCCACCTTGCTGTGGCTGTGGTACTGGCTGGTAGCTGCAGCTCTGATTCGACACCTAGCCTGGGATCTCCATATGCTACTGGTGCAGCCTTAAAAAGATAAATACGTAAAAAAATAAATAGCCCATAGTAGATAAGATAAATAGGGACAATAAGATTTCAGTTTACATTCAAAAGGTTAGGATCTTCTAAAACAGCTGCACACCCAGCCCAGCCCCCAAGCAAGTTTCACTGTGGTTATTGCTAATGCAGTGCCCAGCACTTCACTGATCCAATCAATTAAAATAATAAATGTGACAACATGAAAATTAAAATAGGAAGGTCTGAAGCTCTTCTGAATGTTTGCTGAAAATCTTCAGTCCAGCACAGGGTTCCAGCAGGGATGGCAAACAAGCTTGCCAAGTGAAATTGAAGATTTTAGATGTGAGGCTTTGATGGGTTCATAATGTTGGCGACACTTTCCAGAAAACAAGCAAACAACAAGAAACTGAGGAAGTGAGCCCACCAGGGCAAGGTCTATGCTCTGCACTAGGAACTATGAGGCCAGTCAGGCGGTTGACCCATCATGGCATCCAGCTCCAGCATCAACCAAGCGGACCTCCCAGCAGTCAGGGAGGTGAGACAGCTGGCGCTGTGGGGTGGCTGTCTGTGTCCTGCGAATTCACGCTGCAGCCTCAGTCTCCAAGGAGATGCTGTTTAGGAGGTGAGGCTCAGGTCTTGGCGTGGGGTGGGGGGTCATGACGGCATCAGTGCCTTCTGGGAAGGCACTGGGCTGGACAGCCCGCTTGCTCCTGCTCCCTCCACGCGAAGACGCAGCAAGACGGCAGCTGTCTGCAAGCCAGGAAGAGACCTCCACCCAGCAAGGACCTGCAGCACCTTCACCCTGATCTTGGGTGGTCCAGCCTCCAGAACCATGAGAAACCAATGTCTGCTGTTTAAGCCGCCCGCCTACAGTATTTTGCTGCAGAAGCCCAAAGGGACTAGGACAGACGGCTCAGTCAAGGAGATCACCTGGACAGGGCTCAGCAGGGGGACACTTACAAGGGAGTGTGGAGGATGCGAGGAACTGGGGGGCTGTGCAGGATCTCCAGGTTAGCATCTGAGCCCTAGAAGATGAGAACTGTGGGGCGGCACTGCAGCCTAGGAGAGGGCCCTGGGGAGGAAGTCCGAGGAAGAAACTCCAGGCACCCTTGCTCCTTCTCAGTGCCTCCTGGGTTCCCATCACCAGTGCACCAGGGGCCACTAGCAAGGGAACTGCTAGGACCCCAGAGCAGCCTGGGGGGACAGAGAATAACGGTCCACTCCTGCCAGCAAGAAACCAGCCTGCCCTGGGCTCCTCCGCCAAACCCTACTTTCTTGCGTAGAAATCTGAACATTGGGCTAAATATTCCCTTTGCACTACCAGTTCCGCCTGAAAGCACTCTCAGCTTCTTACTTAGCTCTCTGAGAAATGACCACCTGACCACATTTTCTTCATTTTTATTTAAGAATGCTCCTTTCCTTGTTATATTCACTAGTTTCACCTTGACCTCATAAATTTAATCTGCTGTTTCAAATTCTAGCAGCAGGAGTGCTTTTTAAAATGCCGAAAAGCCGTCACTTTAGACCTGGTGCAAGAAAACACTGGTTTTGCTCAAATGTATTGCTTCTGGCTTTGGAGGCAAAACTCCGGCTTTCCAAGAGCTGCGATGAGTAAAACACGAGGAATCTCATACCCCTCAGGGCAATGGAGAAACTGTGTCTTGGGCAGTAGCTAACATCGCAGTGCAGACAGTTCTAGAATCACTGTCAATTCGTTAGGGAGTCCCATTAGCTTGCTTTTTTTTT
>PVHT021183642.1:316666-336092 GCA_004024745.2 Catagonus wagneri
AGGGGAGGGGAGGGGGGAGGAGAGCTGGTCGGCTCTGTCTGGGAATTTGAGGGTTTACTTTTTTTAAGCTCTTATGATTTTTAAAATTTATCTTGCCACCTTCCCTTAAAAAATTCAAACAGAGAAGTTCTCCTGTGGCACAGTGGGTTAAGGGTCTGGCGTTGTCACTGCAGGGGCTTGGGTCCCTGGCCCAGGAACTTCCACAGGCCAGGTGTGTGGCCGAAAAATAAAAAATGTTAAAAATTCCAACAGGAACAGTGTAACTGCTCAGTTTCAGAACTCAGCCCTCTTACAAGCTGAGTAACATTGAGGGGCAGCTAGACAAGTAAAAACGTGTGAAAACAGCAAGTCAGCTGGCTTGGGGGAGCCACTGCCCTGCTTCCTGCCTGGCCTTCCTCACGTCACAGGGAGCCCCCAGAGGATTCTTCCAGAAGGCACTAGGAGCAGGTGGTGCCCGCACCTCATTCCCACCAGCTTTCCGGGACCCTGGCAACACCACGGCAGCACCAGGTGGAGCCAACGAAGGTCCAAGGAGGGAACAGGTGGGGCGCCCACTGGCCACGTCAGCGTCCGTCAAACTCCTCTCCGCCCCTGAGAATAACTGGCCAGAACGCACACAGTCCAGCTCTCCTGTTCCTACACGAACCCTGCGTTCAAGCAAAACTTGACGTGTCATCCCTCCTCTTCCCTACACCCTTGCCGGGTTCACACGGTCACTCCTCCAACCCACACAGGCGTCTGCGGGGCCTCCAATAAGGGCCGCCTCGAAACAGCCCCCACAGGCCTGCTTACTGCCCTGCGCAGCGGCAACAGGAGACCCCTTGGCAGGAAAGGAGGAGCTGGGGTCAAGGAGCCAGTGGCCATTCTCCACTGCTCCTGACTGCTGTCACTCTGGAATGACATCGTGTCCCTTTTCTTTACGACTCCAACATTATAAGATGTAACTCGGCAGTATTTCTTGCAAGGACTGCAGACCAAGCTTGGGGCGGACGTCCACGCACGCCCGAGCCAAGCAAGCCGGGGACCACGAGATGCAGGAGCAGGGCCACAAGGCTGGACCTCACGCTCCGGCACCTTTCTGTCCCTGCCGGTGCGGCTGGGGGCACTTCTCCCACACAGGGCTCGGTTCCGACCTGAGGCCAGTTCAGTGAGCTCATTTTCACCAAAAGCTCAAAGGTGATTCCCACGCCTGAGGCGGGGCCTTTGCCCAAACAAAGATGCACATCCAGCTTCTTTGCAATGCTTCCCTTGAATGGCTAATATAAATTGTGTGATCTCATGAGTTTTTATTTTTGCTTTGGCTGCCAGGAAACTCAGAGCTCACTTTTTATGAAAATATAATTATGTCACCTCTGTTAGCAAAGTATTACACTTTAATTAGAATACCTGCACCCTGGGCCTCTGCCAAAGTGTCTGACCTCGAGCAGCCAGCCTCTGGGCTCCAGCTGCCTGGCTCACTGAGAGAGGACAGTGCCAAGTTTAGCCCACGGTGGGCCTGCAGTATTTGACGTGCTCTATTACTTTACTCACTCCTGCCAGCCTAGGGCATTGCCCATTTTAATTGGAGGGAAGTGAGACTCAGAAGCGTCAGCTACTCACCCCCAGAGGGATTCCGGGTCTTGCCCTAACGCCCCGTAGGTCTCAAGAGAGCCAAGCCTGGGCCCCTCACTGTCACCCCAGGAGAGCCCTCAACAAACTGGATGGCAGCACGGCCAGAGACTCGGTCCAGCCTGCACCATGTTTTAGGAGGACTTTGAGACACCAACACGGCACGGTGACCAGAAATGAGGAATCTGGCAAAAGCAGCTGTGCCCTTCTGGGAGTGAGAAAGCTACAGCGAGGCATGGCCATTGGCCACACCTCCTGAGTGAGAGAACAGAGGACTGGGCCACATGCAGAGAATGTTTCAGCGTGTGGAGACGTCCCACCTGCCCTGGAGATGGGGGTTCCTACGGCACAAGCTTTCAGCACAGCTTTGGACCCTTTAACAAATCACTGCCGGCCACACGTAAACGCCCTTGGGGGTGCCCAGCTGGCCGACCTCCAGTGTCACTCTCTGAAAGCAGGTGCTCGCTGGACAGAAGCAGCCCCCATCCCCTGAGCAATAAATTCTCTCTGAGGCACTCAGAGGAAGGGGACTGGCCAGAACAACCCTGCCTGAAAACCGCAGCTCTCACCCCCCACCGGGTGCCCCCAGCGCCAGCAGCCAGGAGGGTGTGGGCTTGAGGAAGCCTCCTTGCGTCTCCGACCCCCAGGACCATGTCGTCTCAGAGTGTGGCGGTGGGTAGTCCCTGGCTGAGCAGGAGGCAGGCCAGGCATCTTCAGTGCCCCCCACCCCGCCCCAGAGCGAGGCCACAGCCTGTGAAGGGCAAGTGCGTCTGGGCGGGCAGCTAGGTCGCCCTCGTGCCTGCTCTCCCCTCTGCAGACCTCAGAGTCCCTGTCCCCAAAGTTCTCTCCCTTCCACTCCCCGCACACCAGAGACCCCGTGGCATTTAGTTCTGTGCAGGGAAGCGATTTATTTTTGCTTCCTTTTCTGAAAGACCAGAGCCTCAGAGTGTCTTCCAACAGGATGGGAAGCGGAGAGCCTTAATGCAGGGCCCTGCCGGGAACGCCGCGTTCTGGCCGGTCCCCCAGGTTCCCTGGCCACCTCTGGCGCTCTCAGCAGCATACCTCGCCGCAGCCCCGCCTGCCCACAGGGTTTTGTAGACTCTTTTCAGGGACTGGACTTGGCTCCACGCTCCAGTCTGCAGGAATAACCACAAAGACTAATCCACCCCACCGCCCTCCCCCAAGAGGCTGTGGTCCCTGAAGAGAAACCTACTGCCGCCTCTGCGTGCCCTCCAGAGGCAGAGACCCACGGCCACACTGGCCCTCCTCTTCCGGGACTTTTCTCTGGGGATCCAGTTCCTCCATAAATAATGCAACGGAAATGGGTTCTCAAAGGCCAACAGATCTACAGACTCCAGGGAAAGAGACCTGAGGGCGCAGAGCAGGGGCCTGGTGTCAGTTACAACGACAGCAGAGCCAAACCTAGACAGGGAGGGGCCGGCAGCCACTTCCCTGCCCAGTTCCCCCAGACCAGCCCCTCCTCGGACACTCCTGTGCCGGCCAGAGTGAGGCCTGCTTCCTTCATCCAAACCCACGCAGAGCCCATCCACCGATGGAGAGTCTGATGAGAACAGGGCCCAGGGAGGAGGTTAAACAGGAGGCTGGCCTCCCTACATGCTAGACATGGGCTGCTCCCACTCTGGGCCCTCTGCACCCCAAGGACCCCCATGGAGGCCCCACCCCCGCCACCCTGCCTGTCGGGTGCCGTGTGGCCTCTGCCAGTGCTGTGGCTTCTCCAGGGTTTGAACCTGGGGAGCTAGTCTCGTCAAGGAAGTGCTAAATAAAACAGTGCATCTTTGGGAGTTCCCGTCATGGCTCGGCAGTAACGAACCCAGTCCTCCTTGCTCAGTGGGTTACGGTCTGGTGTTGCTGTGGCTGTGGTGCAGGCTGGCAGCTGTAGCTCCAATATGACCCCTAGCCTGGGAACCTCCTTTTTTTTTTTTTTTTTGCTTTTTGCGGCTGCACCTGTGCACACACGCAAGTTCCCGGGCTAGGGGTCAAATCAGAGCTACAGTTGCCGGCCTACACCGCAGCCACAGCAACGCCAGATCCAAGCCACATCTGCAGTTTACACCACAGCTCACGGCAACACCAGGTCCTTGAACCCACATCCTCATGGATACTAGTCAGATTCGTTTCCTCTGAGCCGCAAGTGGAACTCTCAGAGCCTGAGAACTTGCATATGCCACAGGTGGGCCCTAAAAAAGCAAAACAAACGAACAGTGGCTCTCTGAAGATCTGTAACAGACCTGGCCTTGGAGCAAGGGAACAAAACCATGGGGCCTGGCCGCAATATTGCCAAAAGTGGGGTCCAGCTGCTCATTGCTTGAAAGCTGATACTCAAGGCAAGGTTGGTAGAGAGGAAAGTGTGTTTTCTTTCAGAGTCCAGCACCTGGGGAGAGGGAGGACTCCTGTCCAAAGGCCAATCCCCTCCTGACAACCAGGGCAAGAGCTTTTAAAGAGGAGCTTCAGGGGTGCACAGGCGGAGAGAGGGGGCTGCACCAGAAGCAGCACAGTCGGCTCCAAAAGCCATCCTGGAACCGGCCGTGTGGTGGTCTGACCGGCATCACCTTGCTTTAGGTGCAGTCGGTTTCAGGATCAGTCTCTTCCCATCTGTCTGAGCCCAGTCCTCCGAACCGCATAGCATGGACAAGTTCGTGTCATGACAGCAGTCTGGTCACCACGTAGTTCACTTCTTACACCTGGCGGGGGTTCAGTATCTAAACACAGCTCAGGGGACATGGTTCAGAATATGATCCAGAGCCCCTGAGGGGAACTAAAGTCCTTGACCTCATTTAATGACTACCATTATCTGGCTGTTTTCTTGTTTGACTGTTTTCTTTTGCTTCTGCATTTTCTCGCTTCTCTGATTAAATTTATTCTTTGACTGAAATTTTTTACAGACAGAGAAGGCGTGGTGGAGGCGGGTTCTGTCCCGGGAAGGCCCCAAGGGTCTTCCTCCGTTTCCGTAACAGGCAGCGCTGGCCTAACCGCCAGGTCCCGCAGCAAAGCAGGGAGCACTTCCCCGGCGCGTTACCGGCTCTGCTCTCTGCACAGCTCCACAGGGACGCACAGGCCTGTGTGGGGCGCAGTCCCCTCCCTGCAAGCCACAAGGGGGGCAGCCCAGCGGAACGGCCCAGGGCTCGCCTGAGGGGACATACACCGCCCAGGCCCAGGCTGGCCCCCTTTCAGGCCCAGTAAGATCAGTGGTGACGGGGCCTCTTGTTCCCGGAAGCCTGCACGGTGACCCACCAGCCAGGCATCAGAACAGCTGGGTTCTCATCTCCCCCTGGTCACCTTCGAGACCTGGGACTCGGCCCTGAGTCCCCAGTCCTCATTTGCTCCCTGTAAAGCGAAGGGCACCAACGGCCTCAAACCCAGAAGCAGAGTGGCTCTGGCTGAAGCTGGCTGGGGGGTGGGCTGCAATCCCGTGTGTCAGCCCAGGCTGCCCATGGCCTATCTGCGCCCTGCACGCTACACGGACAACAGTAAGGCCTGGGACATGCTGGCCCCAAAGGGATACAAAGAAGAGCCCTAAAAAGTCACAGCACTTAGAGGGAAGAGTCACAGGACCAGCGTGTCACCGAGCCCAGCTGGTGGCCGGGATGGCACCTGCTGCAGTGGGGCACCCTAACCCCAAGGGCTCCCAGCCATCACCTTTCGGGCCCCAACACTCATCTGTCCAGTCGACACTCGCAAACAGTAAAAGAACGACTGTTCTGTCAACGAGGGAAAGCCAACGAGTCCACAGTACGCTGTGCGGGGAGGAGAAAACTCCTGTTGACTCAGCAGCACACTGGGCTTTGACGCAGGGCGTGGTCCTGGCACACAGGAGGACGGGGCCTGGCTCTCAGGGTGCGTCGTCAGACCCACACCACCCAGACCTCCCGCTGGGACAGTCCCACATTCTCCCTCCCCAGGGATGCCAGCGAAGGACACATGCCGGCTGACCACGCACGGCTGCGATTCCGATCCCCAGCAGTCAGAGGGCCTGGAAGTGAGACGGGGCTCTGCAAGACGCCTAGGCAGTGGAGAGACATTTCAAAGCAGAGTTCTCCTTGCCATTATCTTCCCATTCACATATTTCAATATTTTTGTTGTGGTAAAAAGCACACAGCACAAATTTACCACCTTACCCATTTTGAAGTGTTAAGTACCTGCAAGTTTTGTGCAACAGATTTCTAAAACTCTTTCATCTTGCAAACCTGAGACTCTGTCCCCATTAAACACTGACTCCCCCACCCCTCCCTCAGCCCCTGGCACCCACCTTCTTACTGTCTATGACCTGACGACTCTCAGGCCTCATGTAAGCGGAATCACAGTGTTTGTCCTCTGAGACTGGCTCACCGCCCTGAGCGTAGTGTCCCCAAGGTTCATCCATGTTGCAGCAGGTGTCAGAAGATAGCCAGACAACGTTCCGTGTTTGGATGGACCACGTTTCGTTGACTGATGGACATGAGTTGCTTTTCCATTTTGGCTGTTGTGACTAACGCTGCTGTAAACATGGATGTGCAAGTGTCGCTTTGAAATCCCTTTTTTTGTTTTTAGGACCACACCTGCAGCATGTGGAAGTTCCCGGGCCAGGGGTCAAATCCAAGCTGCAGCTGCCGGTCTACACCACAGCCACGGCAACTCGGGATCCGAGCTGTGTCTTTAACCTACACCATAGCTCACAGCAACACCAGATCCCTGATCCACTGAGCAAGGCCAGCAGTCAAACCCGCATCCTCATAGATACCAGTCAGGTTCTTAACCCACTGAGCCACAACGGAAACTCCCAAAATCCTTTTTCACTCATTCTGGAGATAAGAACTGGATATGTGCTAATTTTACGCCCTATGGTTTCTAATGATTTGACAGAGTGATAAGTAAATGCTTTGACCTTGCCAGGGGACAAAAATATGGGTTTTTAAGTTAGCTGCTAGGTTAAAGTGGAACAGATATTTATTGAGCACCAACGAAGGGCCAAAGTCTCAGGAAGCTTTACGAATGAGAATAGCTGGCCCTGCTTCTCCATTCTCAGGATGGGGCATTGAGTCCTGAGCGACCTTAGGATGCAGTACAGCCACGCATCGCCTTTCAGACAAAAAAACCATAACATGCATAGGTTAAGAGGACACGGCTCTTTCCTTTGAGAACAGAAATAGGCACAAACCGTGTCATCCCTGAAGTCAGAGCCGAAAACACCTGTCTTGCCAAAAAGGGACAGAAAAGCTGCTCCTGAAAGTCCTTAAGAGAAGTGGCTGCCTGCCCCCACAGGGGCAAAGAGCTTTCCCAGCAACTCAGAATTTGCTTCTCAGGAGAAATCTCACCCACCGTTGTTCCTACAGGTGTGACTGGGCACTGGTCAGCTCCACGCTTGTCCTTCATCCACCTCAAGAAGGATCACTGGAGTTCCCTTCGTGGCTCAGTGGTTAACGAATCCGACTAGGAACCATGAGGTTGCGGGTTCGATCCCTGGCCTTGCTCAGTGGGTTAAGGATCCAGCGTTGCCGTGAGCTGTGGTGTAGGTCGCAGACGCGGCTCGGATCCCGCGTTGCTGTGGCTGTGGCGAAGGCCGGTGGCTACAGCTCCTGTTAGACCCCTAGCCTGAGAACCTCCACATGCCGTGAGCACGGCCCCAGAAAAGGCAAAAAGACAAAACAAAAAGGATCACTGACACCTGTCAGTAAAATCCCCCCACAGGAGCCATTCCAAAAACAGGAGCTGCTGTTAGTGGGGAAAGGGCCGGGTCTGAGAGTCAGGAGTCCTGGGTTCTGGTTTTACTAATTCTCCACCCTTGCAAACCAAGTCAACACAGTTCAGACGTTCAGAAAGACAGGAGTTCCTGCTGTGGCACAGCAGGTTAAGGACCCAGCACTGTCTGTGAGGCAGTGTGGGTTTGATCCCTTGCCCAGAGCAGTGGGTTAAGGATCCAGCATCGCAGCACCTGTGGTCGCAGCTGCAGCTCGGATTCGATCCCTGGCTTAGGAACTTCCACGTGCTGCAGACATGGCCAAAAAAGAAAAAAAAAATTCAGAAAGATTATGTGGATCAGGTCACAGGTAAACCTTCCCGTAGTTCCCAGAAGCCAGAACACTCAGTGGTCCCCGAAGGAACCACCCAACAACTCTGATGAACGCTTCAGGGTACTTCTCAAAATTGCAAATTTGCAATACCTACACTATAGAAAAGCAAGGCGCCTCAGGTCTGAGAGGTAATGAGCCCCGCCGGCTGTAAGGGGAAAGGCTCAGTCGGTCTTTTGTGAGATGGGGAACATCTGCTCCTGCTGACCGTAGGCAGCCCCAGTGTCTGTGTGTCTCATCTGAGCACACCAGGCACTTTAAGGAAAAGACCGAGTGGTCCTACACCCCAGTAAGTTCTAGTGTTATTTCATCTACTTCCTTAAAGCAAGTTCCTCCTGATCCCCAAGCAACGTGCTCAGCCGTCAGCTCCAACGCTGACTCAGGCCTCACCTTCGAAGTGTGGCCCCAGAAATGCAGCATCAAGGGTCCAAACCTGAATCAGAAACTGCATGTTTACACAGCCCCCGATGACTCGGTCACGTCCGTCTGAAAATCGCCGTGTGGGACAAGACCCCGTTGCGGGGCAGACAGCCCCGGGCTGGCGTGCAGCCTCCCCACCAAAGCCCGGCCGGAACGCCCGCCACGCAGGGGCAGCCTGAAGGACGTCCACAGACGCAAGTCTCTGCAGACCCCTCAGCAGGGCGAGGCCTGTGACTGCGGGTCTGGTGCCCAGGGCGTCAGCGGAGAGGTCAAGGGGCACGAGACCTCCAGTCCCAGAGCGGCGAGTCAGGGAGGGGCGCAGGGCCCTGCCTCCACCTTCCCTTTGCTGGAGAGGCGATAGGGAATGACAGCAACAGCGGCAGCCAAGTCAGAGTCGACCTGCGGCCCCGGGCCTGCCTCGTGCAGACAAGGCAGCCTTAGGTTGAGGTTTCCTGTTATTAGCAGCCCCCCTCACTGCACGCCCCGGGCACTCGCAGGGAGCCCTGAGGAAGGACGCTGTGCCGAGTGACACCGTGGGAGCGAAGCTCTGCAGTTACCGCTGGCTCAGTAATTCATCACGCGCAGCTTCACTGCACCACCAGCCCACCAGGTACACAGAGCTGGGAGGCTGGAATCCAGGATGGACGCACGCTGCAGAGGTCCCGGGCCGGAGCTCAAATCTCACGTGGACAGAAGTAGGTTAAATACCAAACCAAAGACAAAAAGCCTTCTCTATACCTAGTCCCGTGTCCTTCAAAGACACAGAACGTCTTCCACCTCTGCCCCAGTATCAGTGGATGGCAGACGCTGGTGAAACCGCACGGGACCCTGGGGGGGGTGTCTGTCCCCAGGAAGACAGACCCCTCCACGTTCTCCACCTCTCACTTCCTAGACCTTCGCCAAGTTCCAAAGAGCAATTTAATCAGAAAAACGAGAAAACGCAGAAACAAAAACAGTCAAGCAAGACATAATAATAATAGTTTAGCCATAGAACAAAGCTAAGGCCCTTCAGGTACTCCCCAAAGGCTCTAGCTAATACCCTGGGCCGTATCCTTGAGCTGTTCTGGAGGCACTAACACTAACATCCCACCAGGGAGAAGAAGTCAACTGCTGGCCGCCAGCACCTCGACCTCAGACTGGCTGGAACCAGAAGGGTGATGACTGAGATTCCCGAAACATCGCCCTGTGACCTCACCACCGACCAATCAGAGGGCTGTGCACGAGCTGAACACACACCGTGTGACCCTCTCCCTCACCCTGCACTTGAAAACCCTCCCCGAAAGGTCTCCGACGTGAGCTGGCCGTTCTCCATGCTGAGCCCTGCAGTTAGCTCTGCACTTGCCTTCACCGCAAGTCAGTGTCAGCAGACACTACGCTGCACACAGCGAGTGGACCCAAGTTTGGTCAGGTCACACTGGTAACTCGGTATTCCCCAGAGCAATTGTCCCCTCGGACAGGAAGTGGTTCTCCTGGCTGGAGGAAATGCCCACCACGGCCAAGTCATCATGCGTAAAGAGTCCCCACTGCTCACACAGACAAAGAAGGCACCTGGCAGGGGTGACCTGAGAGCCAAAGGCCCTGCCACCAAGGCAGGACCGCAAAGCCACAGCGAAAGTCTTGGGGCTGGGGGAGAGAGGGTACCCTGAAGTGGCTTCCTGGAAAAGGCAGAATCACTAACTGATCACCCAGCATTAACTATTCATCAATGCCCTTCTCCTGAAGTTTGACACAGGAAGGATTCAAATACAATGGACACAAGGTGCATGAAGCAATACAAGTCTTATTCATACAGCAGCTTGCAAATTGTCCATGATGTTTCATAATCTGAAGTTTGGGTGACACAGCAGTGCCAACACCCAGCTGGCGCAAGCTGGAAAAACAACTGGGCTGCAAAACCTTGGAAATACAACTTGATTGCAATGAATGCCTCTCCCAAACAGAGCTAATCACACAGTATTCAGCTGCTCCCGGCAGCTCACATAAGAGCTCCGGCTGTGCATTCCTGCCTCCAGCATTTGGGCATCCTTGTCAGCTTGGGCCCACACCCGTTCTGCAAACCCCACGGCCTGAAACAGGGCCAATGTGGCAGGGAGAGAGGAAGGGCCCACAGGCCCAGTCCCATCGCCTAAAAAACTTTGAAAAGATAGGGAGTCAATCATGAGACTCCTATTTGCTAATGAACAGTCTTTTCTACACACAGGATGTATAATATTACAACCTACCACAGGGGCTGTTCTTCACAACTGGTACTTACTCTCGCCTGCCTCGACCCCCTCACCTCCACTGCAGCCTCCATTTAGGTCGTTTCACTTCAGCCTCACCCGGCCCACGCTTGTTTGTAGGGCAGGCAAGAGACTGTCAGGCAAGGCCTGGCGCGCACCAGCTCAGCCAGAAGCTGCCAACCCTTCAGCCCCGGAAAGCCTCCGTGACCGAAATCAGCCAGGA
Organism: Catagonus wagneri; assembly: GCA_004024745.2. Taxonomy (NCBI): domain Eukaryota; kingdom Metazoa; phylum Chordata; class Mammalia; order Artiodactyla; family Tayassuidae; genus Catagonus; species Catagonus wagneri. The sequence continues at coordinate 327,205 of PVHT021183642.1, forward strand.
ACACGAAGGAGAACGAAGGTCTTGCTGGAGCAAAGAGGGATACGTGCCAACCCAAGAAGGACTACGTCTGGGACAAGCGGGACCCACGTCGTCCCTTCACGCCAGAACTTGCTTCTTCACAGGATCTGCGTTCGGGAGAGACTGCAGGGAGACCCTCGGTCCGGGCCCTGTCCTCGGGCCGCCTCTCTACAGGCCCTACGCAGCCCCGGCAGGTGGCCCAGCGCAGAACCCACACGTGCGGAGAGAAGCGGGACAGACCAGCAAGCTGAGGCTCCCCCTTCCGCAAACCACAAGGCTCCCGGGACAGAAGGCCGCCCGTGCGGGCCCACCTGAGGGAGAGGAGCGCCCCGCTCTCACCGTGCGGCCTTTTAGGGCTGCGGTTCACAAGGCAGTATTGTGGCTACATGGCACAGTGTCGAAACAGAGCTAAACAACCAACTTTCTTTCCTTTTTTTTTTTTTGCTTTTTTAGGGCCACACCCACTGCATATGAAGGTTCCCAGGCTAGGAGTTGAACTGGAGCTCCAGCCGCCGGCCTACGCCGCAGCCACAGCAACACCAGATCGTTAACCCACCGAGCAAGGTCAGGAATCGAACCTGCAACCTCACGGTTCCTGGTCGGATTCGTTAACTGCTGCGCCACGATGGGAACTCCCTAAACAGCCAATTTTCAAACACAGCCATGGGGAAGCGGAGCCTTGCAGGCGGCTGACGCCACCCCGCCCGACGGTCATCTCCACGCCGCTGGCCAGCGGGTTCCACCCGGCCCAGCACTGAGTGGAAGCTGTCCCCCTTGGAAGTCCAGTGCGGTGAGAGCCCCGACCCGGACAGCACACTTCCCCGGCCTCTGCCACAGTCCCAGAGAAGCCCCCAGGGGCACCCCTGGGCCCCTCGTCGTGCCAGCACTCCACATGACAAACAGGAACGATCTGCCAGCCGTACCATCAAGTCCCCCAACAGGACAGGAGACACAGGCACCTCACGTGCCTGCCCTGTCACTTGACCCCAAGCCCACTCATCAACCACAGCACCGTCCCCTAAGCAGTTCCCTCTGTCTGAGCTGCAACTCCTGAAAACCACTGCTGAGTTTACAGACAGCTCTGAAGACACTGCAGGTCAGCCCCGGGCTCACAAGGTCCTGTTAGCTGCTGAGCACTTCAGGACAGCATGACGGTGGGCCCCCAGGGACGTGAGGCCCCCCTCAGGCCAGCGCACAGCCCCACAGCCGGCCTTCCTTCCCCAGGCCCTGGCCAGTCTCCTGGCACAGGCAGCCCCGCCCTTTAACCCAGGGACCCCTAGCATCCCCGTGCGTGAGCCTCAGCGGTGGGGGCCTTGGACGAGCAACACTGGGGTCCTTTCCCGCCGTCTGGCTCCCCCCTTCCAAACATCTCCAGAGGAGAAGAGGGCTTTCCTCCTCGTGGCTCCCTCTCCTGGCCTCCACGGGTGACCTAACTGTCCTGTCCGCACGGGTCCGCTAGCAATACGATAGCCACACAAGTGCTCACGAAATTAAAGGAAGCCAAACGGCCTTCGCCCAAGGGAAAGAATGAAACACACCTTGCCCTGGACGTTCACAGTGCTTGTTCACATCTCTCTAGGCCAGGAGACTCCTGCGCTCACACCGGGCTGCCAGTCACTGTGACAAACAGGCTGGCTGTGGCCGCCGGGCCTGCACCGCATTTCCACCCCCCAAAGAGGACAGACGGGACACTTCCCAGCAGCATTTATTTTGGGAAGCTTTTCATTATGGTGACGCAGAATGTCAAGGCTGAGGCTCGGCGGCCTCTCCCCAGACTCGCTCATTATCTGACGAGTGCACACGTCCCTGCCCTGCGCCGAGTGGGCTGGACAGCCCCCAGAGCAGGCAACCAAGTATCCACGTTAATCACCCGATCGGAGGTGCTGGAAGAAGGACAGCCTCCAGGACGGAGGTGAGGGGTGGGTGATTCCTGCTGAAAGAGCTCAGAGGAGGAGGAGCAGGGCGATGGGGTGCTCTCGGGGGAGGGGCGGCTCTGGAAAGGGTCCCAGCCCAGCACCAGGTATCGGGCCCCAGCCCAGATGTGTGGGATGGGTGTGCAGGTCACCCCAACACAGAAATGACCAGCGTCCTGCTGGCTACATCCAAGACTGCCACTAAGGCAGGCACAGAGGGCAGTGTGTCCATCTAAGCTCACTGCCCAGAAAGAAGGCACCTGCCTGCTCACTCTAACAGGAGAACAGTCACCCCGTCCGGGGGGGGGGGGGCGATGAGCAAGGCCCATGAGGTGCCAGCGCCGCCACCATCCTCCTCGGAGAAGCAGTCCCACCACCGCCAAGACCCGGAGGCCCTGGGGCTGCAGCTGTCCGAAGCCCCTTGGGTGCTGGCAGCCCCTCCTGCTCAGCACAGCCCTGCTGCTGCCCCACTCCCTTCCAGCAGCAAGCGCTCACTGTCAGTCTGAACCCTAGGCCCTGCAGTGCTGCCTGCACTTTACCCCGGTCAGAAAATGCAGAGTGCCCGGCCCACAGCAGGGAAGGCCAGGACAGGCTGATGGGAAAACCTGCTTTGAAAGATCAGGAGGCACCTGCTCAGCGCGGTGCTTCCTTCCCACCCTTGACTTACAAAGAATGTGCGCTACACCCACCTCCCAGGGCCTGGGATGGTCACGAAGCAGGAGGCCCCGGTGGCCCCTGACCCACCTCCCCTCTGGCTTCCCACCTGCAGGGCTCAGGACCCGTGCCGCTCCACAGGTCTTACCGCAAGGGTGCTGCGCCAAGGCCTGGAACCCACATACCAGAAACAAGGGGGGCCTCTGAGGCAGCAAACGTGGGGGGAGCCCTGAGCCAAATCAAAGCCTCAAAGAGGAAACTTGCGACTCCATGCCACAAATCTACCGCGGACTCAGACGCTGTCCACTTGCAGCCAGGACCATGGGCCAGAAGGTCACATATTGGTCAGTGCAGTCAGGACAAGGCAGGGTGCACTCAGGCCCCGGCCCACACCACCAAGTGTGCAAAAGGAGAAAAGGCCCTTCCTTCTCACTCTCATTTCCTTTCCACAAACACTTTATTTTCAGTTTTTCCTAGCTGCTGATTTAGGACACAGCCCAAGGAAACAGCCAAAGGTCAATTCCAAACACAAGCCATGCAAGGCTCAGGGCAGAGACACTGAGGATACCCTTACAGGCCCTGGGACTCACCACCAGTCAGCACAGGCGCCTAAGGATGACGTCACTTTGAGCCACTCAGTTCAGAGACTCAGAACACTTCTCAAACTGCTGGGTCCAGGTCACCGGTCTTTTGTGGCTAAGGAAATAACTGGTAGCACAGAAGCTTGGATGCTCGTATCTTGTTAGGGATGGCTCTTCAATCAGGGATTCACAGAAGAGCTTTCTGGAGCTCCCTGGTGGCTCAGCAGGTTAAGGATCCAGCACTGTCACTGCTGTGGCACGAGTTCGATCCCTGACCCAGGAATTGCGGTATGCTGTGGGTGTGGTCAAAAAATAGTGTTTTCCTCTCTCTCCCCAGCAGCTGCCCCATGCACAGCCCCAAAGGACCCAGACAACAAATCGCAGAGCCCATGAAAGAGCAGGAGGTGGAGGACAGAGGCCAGGACACGGGACGCCTGCCTTTCCAAACACCTGCTGCGTCCCCGAGGATACTGGGCTCGAAGAAAGCACTTTGCAAGGTGTGTTTTCACACTAGACCTGATGCTCCACCTCCTGAGGCTTCAGTCTAATCGGCCCCCATTGCACTTCTTTTACTCCGCCTGTTGCAGGGACTGGGGTTTTTGTTTGCTTTGGCATGTGGTCATTTCTTAATAAGGCCCATGTTCATCAGAACAGCTAATGAAAAGCATCTATTTCTTCAGGGTCCCAAAAGGTAAAAGTCAGCTTTACAAGTGCTGTTTCCATTTCCTGACAAGAATTAGGAAACACAACAAAATAAACATGCACAGAATAAAAATGTAATACGTAACACATGAAGGTCTTCTCATGTGGAAAACCCTTTTCAGATAAGGGCTTCCCAAACCAATACATACGTGGCACGGAAAATTCTCTAGTTATTAAGTGAATCAACTTAATAAAATTCCATTACATGACAAGCTCTAGGAATGCACAGGGAAGAGAAAGGCCCTGCTGAGCTTCTGGAGTCAAGGAAGGTTCTGGAGGGCATGGAAATTTCTGGAAGGCGAGGGAAGTTCTGGGGGCAGGGAAGGTTCTGAAACTCTGGGTAATTAGTCAAATCCATTTTTCTTGTCTTCACTAATCAAAGTCGTTTTAAGACTTGCATGTTCTCCAAGCATCATGTAGCTCAATAAAATGCTTTTCCCAGTCATTTTCCAGGAACTTGGAGTCGGCTGTGTCTAACTTGAGTTGCGCTGGCCGAGACTGGATGGGACCACTGACCCTTCCACCGGGCCTGCGAGAGTGTCATTCAATGACCTTTTGGACATTCAGAAGCCTGTAGCCTGGTTACACCTGCACAGAACAATTCCCGTTCCTTTTCCAACCACCTTTTCCCACCCTCCCCACCCCATGGCCTCACTAGGTCCCCAGCAAACGGGTCTGCATGTTCGGTGAAGGAAAGGCGGCCCACAGTCCACTAGTCCTCTGGGTGTGCTGCTGCTCGCATGTGCCTGGTGACATGGTTTGTGGGCGTGATTTATGACCCATTTTAACTAAACACAATATGAATCAGATTTGAAGGGACTATTGCAAAGAAGCTATGGATTATTAACGACGACACTGACACAGAAAATGGGATGAGCTGATACTTCTCCTGAAAGGAGCTCTTCACACACAATGAGGCCAAAGGAATGGCAATTGAATCAGACCCAATAAGAAAGCAGCCAAAAATATTAAAAATCACCCTTCAGACATTTTCGAATATGGATTTACATACATCACGATTAATGGCAGACACTGTTCTAGCACATACTGCGCCTCGAGATGGTAGATGATGATACCCCGAAACCACAGGGGCTGCAAAGACATTTAGAAACTAAGCTTCTGAGACAGTCTTAATGAGTTTATTAGGTACACAAAAGTTTTGTACCTTAAACAAAAATAGTTAACCATTAGTAATGTCTACCTCTCTTTTAAATTTATTTTTAATCTGTCTTACAGTAAGCTTTGGCTCAGGAGAGCATGTATGTAATTTACACATACACACATGTAAGCACATAGGTGGCGTGAGCCACGTCCACGAGGTGCAGGGACTTGACCGCCAGCAGAACAGTGACAGGGTCAGATTTTCAGGGTGGTGTCTCATTAGAACCGGGGGGCAGCCTGGAGGAAGCAGGACTTCCTTCTGCTAGTTTGTCTTGCCACCACAGCAGCCGGCCTCTCCCCCGCCTGCACGTAAGCACACAGCCTCCCTTCTGAGCCGCGGCTTCTCTGCTGGCCCTGATCTCTCGGAACGACCGTCCCTTCGGTGTTCTGCTTAAATCAGACAGACTCCGGTGGCCTGAACCTCATCCGAGCTTCGGACAAAAGCAGCAAAAGAGATTCAGGAAGACCCGAAGCCGTTTCGGTCAAAGCAGATGTGCCTTCGCAGGACAGACGACGGCTTGAGGTGGGGAGGCTGGCGGATGGCGACTCACTGCCTCCCCACCCGCCACGGAGGAGCTGTGCTTCCCTTCGCCGGTGCCTCCTCAGGCGCCGTTAGAACACCGGCTGTTTCAGAGAACGTACGCAGCACTGAACTGGCTTCAAGCCGTACCTCAGGTTAATTACTGCTCAGAGCTGGATTAAAGCCACAGCCCCAGATGGAAAAAGCATCAGCCTCCCAGGGCCAGCCTTGGTGGCTGCTCCATCCTCTACGAGTTGACTGCATTTCGCTGCTGGAATCAGAACTGACTTGCACCACTAACATCGAGTCCTCTTCCCTCTGGAAACCGGGTCAGTCTTTCTTCTGGAAAGTTCTTCCACCAAACAGTTTCCAAACACACGCTTCGTACAGTACGGAGGACACTGCAAAGGGGGCTTCTAGGGCCACGCAGTGACGCAGACCACGCGTCGTACACGGGAGGTTCCGCCCTTTCGCCCGCCGGCACACCTCAGGGAAGAGCAACGAGGGACCAGAATGACCCACCGGTCGTCTGTCTGCCACCCTCGGTGCCACGCTTAGACGGAGCCTGCTCTTAAACCTTTCTTAGGAAGCGGATCCTCCCCTCCTCCCTTACTCTGAAGCAGACTTTTTGTTGTAATGAGTCTCCAATGAGAGCTAGCTTCTTTGGTGTTTGTATCATTAAAAAAAAACCTGATAGGTTGTGACAGAACATGATGGAAGATAATGTGAGAAAAAGAATGTGCATACACACACACACACACACACACACATATATATATATACATATATATATGTGACAGGGTCACTTTGCTGTACAGCAGAAATTGACAGAGTATCGTAAATCAACTATAATAAAAAATTTTTAAAACTGATGGAAGCACAGAGGCACTCTGAACAGAGTTTATGGAGTCATCAACCTGTGAATTCCGCAGTGGCTTCTGCATTCCTGCCATCACGGGAAGGCTAAAGGTGTCCCCAAAACAAGTCGTCCATCTCCAAACATCAAAATTCCCTCAGAAAGGCCAAATAATTGAATCTGATACCCAGCACCAACCCTAACTTGGGAAATCAACCCCGCCCACCCAGACACTGTCCTTGTGGAATGAGAGGAACAAGCCCTAAGAGCACACACAACCCTTCTGCTGGGACCTGCGTCCCAGAGCTATCGCTGCCCCATCCTGGGACCGTCCGCTGCAAAGGGCCAGCACGCAGGACCCACCCCTAGCACCGGGTGCCCTACAGCCAGCTTAGCCACTCCGAGTCTCAGTCTTTCCATCTGGGAAACAAGACAGGTATGTCGCCTACCGAAGCCACTGTGGGGTGTACATGTAACCAAAATGGGTTGCCGGAGTTCAGGGTGGGGGCTGGCACTACACTACAAAGGGAGGGCGTGGGGCAGTGTCCCAAGTGACGTCACGGAACCCCCAACAGCTTCCCGATTTCTCCACATCACACACGGAGGCCGTCGTAAAGGCAGACGAGCCCTGATGCTTTCCCCCGTCTGCACCTCTGGCCTCCAGTCTGAAGTTCAGCGTCTTAGATAAAGGTGGGAGTCACCCACTTATCAGTTCAGAGGCCACTGACAAACAAAAAATGTTACTTAGTATGTGCACAAAAGTGTTTCCCGGAGAACCACACCTCTTTCCATTTCCTGCCCTAGATATTTAAATAGTGGTTGCGGCCGAGTTATTAGAGAAAGCTCGAGTTATAAGAAAAAAATTCCTTCTTCAACAAACTCTGTTTCCAGCCAGCAAAAAAGTGCACTGACTGTTTTCTGCTTCTCTGGTTCTCTGGCTTCCCATCAACGAAGACCTGAAAAATAAGCCCAGCTGGGTCCACACTCATGAAGGTCAATTTAGACTGACGTGAAAACAGCTGCCAGGTGCTTTTTTATGTGGCACAGAGGGTTATCTGCCGTGAATTCAACTGTTTGTTTTCTCGGGAAATGGAACACCCTGTCAGAAAAGACAGGTTCTTAGTTAGCTGTGCCTTGCCAGGCTCACATGTACCAGGATGTACCTGAAGGAAAACCCTTTCGGCCCATTTTATTCTATTTTATTTTATTGTCTTTTTGTCATTTTAGGGCCGTACCCGCGGCATATGGAGGTTCCCAGGCTAGGCATCTAATCGGAGCTACAGGTGACAGCCTGCACCACAGCCACAGCAACGCGGGATCCGAGCCGTGTCTGCGACCTACACCACAGCTCACGGCAACACCGGATCCTTAACCCACTGAGCGAGGCCAGGGATCGAACCTGCAACCTCATGGTTCCTAGTCGGATTCGTTTCTGCTGAGCCACGACAGGAATACCCTGGCCCATTTCTTTAGCTTTTTTCACCTCTCCACCTATAAAAAATCCTTAAACTAGCAATATTTGTACAACACCAAGCATATCTCAAATATCTGCTACCCAAAGCCAGAGGGCTCTTTTTGGTTTGGATAACTTTAGTTACAAACACCTCATTAAAAAATGTTGAGATTCTAAGGTGATGCTCAAAAGGTCTTGGAGACCCTTCCCGTGAATGACAGCTCAGCCGACCCCACTTCTCCTTTGTACTTCATTCTACTTTCTCACCCCAAACTCCTCATTTTCAGAAATCTTAAGAAAAGTGGATGAATAACTGCACTCACAAATTACCGTAGGAAAAAAACACAGATCGAAGCAAATTCAGAATGCAGAAATTATTACCACTTAAAAGAATCAGTGATTGCCACAGGTCCATCAAAACATAAGCCCTGGGGTGATGAGTCCTAGGGTGACATCCCACCCAAGCCACGGGAGCCAGGGGTCCAACAAGTGTGCACTTTTCATGGAGAAATCATAGGTAGGGACCACACTAGCACTGAGGAAAGTGGCAAACAGACTACCACAGATTTAACACACCCTCTGCACCTCCCCGGCGGGTACCACTGACGACAACCTTGGCAAGCAGGTGCAAAAACAGATCAACTTTTAAAAGAAGAGATGCGAGATGCTGAGACGCACAGCTGAACTTAGCACAGACAGAAAGCCATCTAAACATCCCTTTTTGGGAATAGAAGGACCGGAGCTCAATTTCTCTCCCGAAAAACAGCAAAACTACAACCAAATGCCGAGCAACCTTCAAACAAAAGGACTGTAAACTTCCAAAAAAGATATTCTACTCCAGAAGACAAAGAGGAGACCACATCAAGAGGTAGGAGGGGCGATTACGCGATAGAAGCAACCCCATACCTCCCGGGTGGGAAGCCCCACAGACTGGAAAGTAACTGCATCACAGAGACTCAGCTACAGGACTGAGAGTTCTGAGCCTCACGTCAAAACCCCACGCCTGGGGATCGGGCACAGGGAGAAAGAG